>OY856414.1:396412600-396795100 GCA_963693085.1 Alisma plantago-aquatica | reverse complement strand
GCACATATTTGGACTCATTCGATGAGGAGAGAACACTTGATTTCCCTTCTATTCCTACTATTGGTACCGTCAATTTCTGTATTACCATCAATTCAGATTCGTTAACAATGACGAGCTTCATGACATAACAACATCAACAAAGTAGGACCAAGCAACAAATTTACTTTCCCATTTTATGCACATGTTTAGGGGTAAAACAAGCCCTTTGTTTAGTTACTGTCATGTTATTTTCTAAACTTTGTTTTCATAATTAGTATTTTGATAACATGTTCAACTTTGAAAGACACTTAATGTCTAAATAAATTTTTTTGAATTGTCTTATCTATATACATGTGTTTGTGAAGATGGAATGACTGAATGTTTTTGTGTGTAAATATGAAAAGAGATGAAATGAATGGAACTACAGGTTGCTAAATGTGTGTGAATATGAAATGGAGGAATGAAATGGAACTACATGTTTGTGTGTGATGAATCATTTGAAATTAAAATGTACTTATACATGTGTGTGAATCACATGATCCATATAATATATATGATTGTACGTCTTGTTAATATTTGCAGGTTTGTGGCCTGTTGTTGGCTGAAACCAAAGGATGTTGTAAACCTATAGTTCATAATGAACTGTAGGTTCTACATCCTACTAACTAGATGGACAGCAGGCCTAAGAGCTGATAAGAAAAAAAAACATCGGCGTCAGTTAAAAACCAACAACTGACAACAAATGCTTAATTGTGTCAGTTGTTTCCTCGAAACTGACACCTATGATCTGACTAATGGCGCTTTTGGGTTGTAATCAGGAATGGATTTGTTTCATCGGATATGCAATCGACGCTGAAGGAGTCTACTTGTTATGACCATATCTGAGCTTAATTGGTAAACTAGTGTTTACCTGGACGATCATATGCTTAATTGGATTGATCATTTCTTAAATCTAATTAATGATGATAATTAAATTATGATGTTTTAAACCTAATAATAACATTAAGTGTTCTATTGTTTGAGAAATTAGGGTTTGAGAAATATAAACCCCAGTTGGCTGAAATTAAGGTTTTGAGATGGTACATGAGTATGGAGTTTGATCAGGATAGCAGTGTGGTAAATGATTTTTCATATTTTCTACAATTTTTTATTTAATTGAATTTTGTATATGATATGGATAACTCAATCATTCATATTGGAGAAAAATTTCAGAATATTTGAGTGTTCTTTGAATGTGGGTCTCGGTCAAACTATACTTCGACCAAAATGTTGACAGAGTGCTTTTCAGAAGTGTAGTATTTTATTTTTATTTATTTATTTGTAACTCCAAATGATCTGAAATTTTAACTAAGGATCTGAAACTCCATATTAAATAACATGTAAAATTTTAATAATTTTTGGATGCATTTAGACCTTATCAGTAGACGAATTACAGTAACTAACATTTCTACATAATTCTGGATAGCAATGCACTATTCGATTTTTAATTATTTAATGAACGTTTGGAATGATCTGAAATTTTAACTGAAGATTTTTAACTCAATTATACAAAAAATAATAAATTATCATAATTTTTGGAGAAGGTTTGATCTCTGAAAATATACGAATTCACAGAAACCTTTTTATGATAGAACAATCTGCTGAAATAATAAAAAGTTTAGTGAGGGGTCAATGTGCAATTAACCCAAGCAGCTCAATTTCTCTATATGGTCAACCTAACATACAAGTAGCTCTCATAATTATTGATTCAATCAAGATAAACGAAATCCTAGAGAGAGAGAGAGATTTGGGTTTGAGAGGAGAAATAGATGGAGATGCTGACCAAGGGTTTTGCGGTTCGAGGAATGATGAAATCATGTAAGTTTAGCTTCTTTGGATATAGTTTCATGGTGAATCTTCTCTCACATGTAAAAATTCCATACCTCCTCTAATTTGATCCAAAATGGTATCAACACTTCCCCTTTTCTCACTCTTTCTTCATAATCCCTCATTTTTAGGGTTTCCGAGTTGAAAGGAAGAAGAATTGGGTGAATTGCTAGGGATTTGATATGGATTTGAGATTTTCAGATATGGGATACATTTTTAAGGTGTTTTCACACCTTAGGGTGAGTGGGAAATTTCTTTAAACCTTATATTGTACAGAAATTGGTTAAATCAACCATAATCTTTAATTGCTTAGTATGCGACTACAAACCCTGAATTGTCTATTTGTTCTAAGTTGTTGCAAAAGGATATGAAATGGATTCTTCCTTTATTTGAATGAATTTTAGATGATAAAATCATATTATAAATGTATAAATGAATTCTAATGAGAATTCCCTAAGTATTCACAGAGGTTATAAGAGTAAACTGAAATATAGGGAATCTGTCTATGACTGAAATTTGCTGTATAAGTAAATACAAAAAGTTTCTTATCTAGATCCCTTTGGTTTTGAATGATTGTTTATCTAAATTTATAGTAAAAATATGTCAGATACTATCTTTGATTTCATTTAAAGTGAGTAGTGTTTGTTTGTCTCAGTGAAGAGGGTGAAACCCTAGATGCGAGGAAAGTTGGATATTTGTGAATAGATATCGTGAAATCCATTTGGAGGGATTTTCTTGACATAATAGACTTTATTTATTCAATGTTATTATTGATGCATGATATCCCCGTGAATGTCATGGAAACCCAAATTCAGTCCAGTTCCAAGGTTTCATACATATATTGATTTTATATGATTTGTTGATAGTAGTGTTTTTTTAGTGAATGTTTATGTCGCATGAAATCTTTATGGGAGCCATGGGAAAAAGTTGTTTCCTAGTGAGAGGTGACAAGATGTTTGATGGCCTTGTGAGCCATGAGAATACTTGTACAACTAGTGAAATGAATACCTTGGTCTAAGGAGCGAGAGGTAATGGTTACCTGTTATAGAGGTAACAATGCTATGTGATGATCTAAGGGTTTGAATACCTAGATCTGATAATTATGATAATGATGTGAAGGGATGAGAATTCTCAGTAATGTGATAAGGGATTGAGATCCCATGTATCATGTGTTGTAAATATTTGAAAAGTACGTGATAGATGTATTACACCTTTCTTAATAGCATTTTTTGTGATTAAGTGAAACCCTAAGGGTAGGGTGTTCAATGAATCAAGTATTGTGATATCAATGTTCTCAGTTATTATTAATAATTCTTGTAATGATAAGTAATTAACTCTGAATTGAGTTATGAGATGCACAACTCAAGATTTGGGTTGATATGCACGTTCTTTGAGAAATTACAGATAAGTTGCAGGTGCTATTGATGATTACTCATATGCCAAGTAATTAATTCTTATCAGTGTAATAAGATGATGAATTGCACGATTCTAGTGTGTATGTGCCAAGTGGTAATGTAATCTATTTATTTAAGAATTTTAGTCTTCCTGCATGTATAGTATGTTGATTACTCAGTGTATTACATTGTTTGGAATATACTTCTCTGCCAAGTTTAGAATGATATACATGTTGTATTATAACTTCAAATAAGTAGACGCGTGTAACACCCCTCCCTAGGGTTTCATACGTAACCAGCGGAAGCACAAGCTAATCCCCAACATTATCCATAATGTGGGGTACTTGGCATTTCAGGGAGGGTTGTCACATACATGATCTCATATCAAGAAATAAACAACACTTGGCATTCATAGAAACATAGATTCATACATAAAGTTCTTCTTAGAAAGAAAACTACATCATGCTTCTAAAGGTATGCTAAACATAAACTAGATAACATGTAAAAGATAGGATCTCCATAGATGGACATCCCACCAGGCAACAACTTCTTAGATCCTTGGATTCTTAGAACTCCTTAAGATGATTCCTTCCCTTTAGTTCCAACTTCTCCGAACATCTCATCCCCATCCATGCAAAGGAAAAAACATTCATGGTAAGTAAGCGACATTGACATGTTATATAAGACATGAAAATATCATATAAGATGATTTGACATAAATATGAACATGCATTAATATTAATCATTTCTTGGTATCTTATTCGTGAATAATTTGACAAGAAGTATATGCTCCTCTCTTAATTCCCCATAAGGAGCCCATAATGCTCAAAAAGCCCATAATTGCTTGAAAAGCCCATAATGCTCGGAAAGCCCATAACAAGGTGCATATAAATAGAAATCAAATTCACTTAACCATGATCTTTCTTAGACTTAATTATCTTCTTAATAACTTAGACTTGATCTTAATGGGATTTCTCCCTCTTGAACATAGTTGAAATTTCTCCCCATGAACCATAATGGGAATTTCTTCCCTCTTAAACATGAATGTGAATTTCTTCCCTCTTAATCTTAGTTTCATATACCTTAATCATAATTCATAAATTAAATGAGTTTCTATACATAGACTTAGATTATAGCAATCAAACATTCAATAACCATATACATGAAAGAAACATGTACTTTTCATGACTTTAGCATAAAGTGCATAAACATATCATAATCATTCAATAAATCAAATTTACTATGCCAAGGGCATGTCCCGCTTACCTTGAACTAAATCACCTAAGTCAAACCTTGTTTGACTGATTGGATCCTCTTAATCACATGAAATTAACATGATTATCCTTTGTTATTCAAATTAAACCCTAAAATGTGTCATATAATGATTAAGATGTGAAAACAGCAAAAATCAGTTGATAAAAACCACAAAATCAGATTCCTCATCAAAAATCCTTTCCAAAACCTATTTTTTCGGATTTTTCTGATAATCAGGTGATTTCATACAAATTTCTAGAGAATCGACCAATCATAAATCGAGAAAAAGCCACATTTGCTTTCAAAACCATTGGGCCGGTCCTGAGTTGGACCAATTGGGATTGGCCAACTCAGCAACGAGGCTTGCCATTGAGGACTCACGATAAAAGAAGGGAGGATGGGTGAAAACCCTGAAATACCCTCGCGGTGGGAATCATCGAATAAAACAAATAGGGGTACCAAGGTCATTACACACCCCAGTTCCTTCCCTTACAAACCATGGCTCGAGCAGGTGCCTACTGGTGGGAATCCAGGGAAGATGAAAGCATTTTCGTTAAATTGGGATCATGAGGGAAAACGAGCAAAGTGCAACACCAGGAGCCGTCGAGGCTGATACAACAATCACAGAAGAAAAAGGGCAACTAAAGCCCTAGAGAAAGCCATGAGAGAGACGGAAACAGGGGAGGATGGACTAAAGTACAGACCATTGTGAATGGCCAGAAAAACCTCTATGAAGTGCATAACACGTCCGCGAAGACAAGGTGAGGTCGACACCAAGATTTCTGCAACCGAAGGCCACTCGATCACCGTGGACATGACCGCTAGTTTGATCAGGTGTCGGACCTATAGATTACCACGACTGGGGCAACCATAGAGAAAACTAAGAGGCGGAGATCGAGGACATTACTATGGAGATGCTTACTACACGATCAATTGATCTGAAGTGGTCAGAGGAGGCTGGATGAAGGCAGAGTTGTTGGAGTTGCAGGTCGAGTAGGGCGGGGTGTTCAGGGGCATCACGATGAAATTGTGGGTGGGGGAGCAAGTTGTGAAGGGTGGCAGATATTTTGGGATAGCTATAGGGGCATGAGGGGGTTTGTGGTGTTGTTTGCAACTCGGTGGTGGAGAGAAGCGAAGCCCTAGCTTTGGGCGTTTCTTATACAGACCACAGGAGCAAGTGAATTAGGGCTTTCCAGATTCGGAAAAACCTCACGAAAATGTTGGAGAAGAAATCATGAGACGAGGAGAAGAGATGAGGAAGAGGGAGGGATCACGAAGATTGCACTGTGAAACAGACATCTGACCCGCGAGATACACGGAGGTAGGGGACAATGAGATAGCCGTACGATCATGGTAAATCAATCTACATCTATTGGATTATATAAGAAAAGGGAGGAATAAATCAAAGTAATGCGTGACAAGCATATTAATGCAAACTATAGGTTACATTTATTGCATTGATGAAATTGCATTCAAATCATGGTCATACTATACGAAAATGTTCTTTAATTGATTAAAGGGTCAAAACATGGGTCAAAAGAGTTCAAATTTGAACCATAGGTGTATTAGAGGGTCAAGAACATCCCTATTTAATTAGTTTTACTATTTGTACACGTTTTAGGCCTAAAATAACAAAAACCATTATGTGCACTTAAATGACCATGATGAATGTAAATAAAGCCATTAATTTCTC
The DNA here is from genome assembly GCA_963693085.1 of Alisma plantago-aquatica. Classification (NCBI taxonomy): domain Eukaryota; kingdom Viridiplantae; phylum Streptophyta; class Magnoliopsida; order Alismatales; family Alismataceae; genus Alisma; species Alisma plantago-aquatica. The sequence continues at coordinate 396,788,914 of OY856414.1, read as the reverse complement.
ATATAAGAATTTCAAGATATGAAAATGTGCACTCAACATTATTTCTAATTAACAAGATAGAGGCCATCAAGCAATAAAACATGTAAATCACTAATTACCATATGAGAGAGAAAATTTGACATAAAATCATTTATTCTCATTTTTTAAAACAAAAGAGAATATATATATATATATATATATATATATATGAAAACATTTTCTTTAAATAAAACAAGGATAAGATAGCAATTGGACATAATAAAGTGAATTGCAAAACTAACATGGGAAATTTACATGAAGGTCCTCAACAATTATTCTTATTAGAAGAAGAGTATGCAAGGAATAAAATAGTTTGAAATTTTGCATAAAAAGAGTTGCATGTTACAATTCTATCCACCATAAATAAATTTTGTCCTCGAAATTTCCTAGGGTTCGTACCCATCTTAGGTGTTTCACATAAACTTGCAAATTTTTTTTATACAAAGTTTCATTATTAAAAGAGGCATACATAAGCAAAGAATTATGATTCAACATAAATTACTTAACTACTCTTCCTAAGTCTCATACTTACTCCTTAACATTACACCTATTACACTTAGGGAATCTATCTTTCACTTACCATTACTACATCTTCATAGTTGTATAACCTTAGGTCATATATCCTTCATCTCTTTATATGTGGTGATCAAGCACATATTTAGAAATGTTGGATCTTTTTATGCTACACCTCACCAACTTATTTGCACATGTTTCCCAAACCACACATGTTACGACCCCACCTCCCAATAACCCCCAATTAAGGGAGACCGAGAGGTCTAAGCCGCACCCATAACTTCCGGATCAAAGGTTCGACACTTAACCAAAAACAATTATTAAATTTCAACAATCTATACTGAAAAGCTATAAGAAAAATAAACTTTTGCATACCTTTTTGAAAACTTGGATCTCTAAACTTTTATCCACTTATGGATTCTACTCTAACTAATCCTCCTTGTATTTTACTTCATGTATTTCAAAATATGATGATTTATTGTTTGTCCTTTTGGCTTGAACCTAAAACGCCGACAAACAAAACGTCGGTCAGCCGAAGCTGGTATAAGGGGGAAACAATAAACGTGCAACTATGATAACAATGTAATAATTGAATTAATCATTTAACAACCAAGATTACATTTTAAATATAACTCTGCGACCCATGAGTACCCTATCCTCTGTGCTATCCCTGCAGTGGACCTGGATACTACCTTCCTTATGGTAGATCCCCATCAAACCTCTCATGGTCCCACCTATAGGTGAACCAATTTCTAGGGTTGAGTCACATGGAACTACTCGTAAGTAGCCCACTCCTTCACTCATGGAAGGCTAATGAGTCTCATGGCACTACACGTAGGTAGCCCAGTTTCTAACTCTCAGTAACCTAGACCTTGCTCTAGAATTACCCCTTTTTTTATCCTTTTCAAAGCAATAGAGGTGGACCCGGATCTAGCCAGTTATATATGCAAATTTATAGTGATAATCATAGTCACTTTATAGTTGCATGAAATAAATAGACATCCAACAATTATTTTCAAGCAAACGATTAAAACTTCGGGAATCGCCGTGAAACTAGAGTGATTATTCATAAGCATAACCACATACCTGATCTGATGATTTGAACAGAAATATCCATGCAAATAAGAATCCAAGCAAGCAAGAACTTTCAACAAGATCCTGAAATAATCATATAATTCCCTTTTTATTACTCATGTCATCAAGATCTAGCTCACTTCCTAGGATTTCTAGTTCACTTTTAGGGTTTCCATTGCAATTAGGGTTTCCCTTCATCTTTTACTATTTCAAACCCTAATATTATACCATTACTCATAAACCCTTATCTTATCTATTCCTCAACATTAAGGTTATATTAACAACATATAATCCTATTCTCAGATTTAAAGGCACCATTAACCATCAATTAATTTCATTAAGCTTCTTTCACATTAAAGCTACCATTTTTATCCTTTCTAATCCACGACAAGATTTCTATGCTCATTTATCATCAATTCAAAGTTCATTACAATCTAATCACATATGAACTCGATTTGCCATTAATACTATCTTTTATTCATGAGAAAACCCTAATTACTACTTTTAGGGTTTTTGTATTCAAATAACTTAAAACCATCATTTAACAACGTATTTTCACCTTTTTCAAATCATATATGATCTTATCCTCTTTTACCCTAAATTAGGGTTCTTAGGTTTCTTACAAAATCCTAATCATCTTAATTATCTTCATTAAAGATTCTCTAATCCAAACTATGTTCAAGAATCATTATATTACAGTTGTATTTTTGCAATATCGTGTTAGGACCACTAAAACTCATATTTACTCAAATTAGGGTTTTTAGTCCATTAAACCATGTTCATGATCATAAAACCCTAAAAGCAACATACTAATCATCCTTTTATGATTTTACCATTCCTTTTACTCTTAACAGGATAAGATTGATAAAAAACATATAAAAGATTCATCATGTTCATTTTTATATCATTCTAGGTTTTTCTATTAATTAATGCATCAAAAGATGTAAAACCCTATACTTTTTGAGTTTCAAGCAGAATTAGGCTTCAAACATAATTTCTTTATGTTCCTCTCGTTCCGAGGATCAAAATTCATATATTACTCATATTTATCCGAGCTACGGTTTATTAGATACGAATTTTGCAAAGTTTACTTACTCTGGCCAATCGGAGGGCGCCACGTGGCTGTTTCCATGCAACATTGTAGGTCTCTTTTGGGAAACATAATCGAGTTACTAAACTACCCTCGGTGCGGCTCTGCATTTCTTTGTACTTCGGAGTGCGAAACGGTCCAATGACTGATCCCTCATCTTCAACCTTACGACAGAGGCTGCTGCCGTGCGCAGGCCTAGGTGTGCCTCTCCTTCCCAACTCTGGACCTGAAGGCCTCAGAAACACCTTCCTTTACCTCCGTTGGACCTCCCCACTCCTCTAGCCATCCTCTGCTTGCGGCCATGGTGACCGGTTTGGCTTGAGTGGGCCTGCAAAGTGCGGCCGTCCAAGCAGCCGTCCTGCTGCTATGCCGCATAGTGCAGGGCATGGAGATGCTATCTTGACCTCGTTCTGTCTTCGTGGTATCTCCAGCTCCCATCGCAACCTCACCTGGGCTCCCCGCTACCCCAGGGTTACGTTGCTCCCTTCCACTAGGGTTTTGAACAGAAATGATGAAGAAGAAGAGAAGTTGGTGTGTGTGATCTTCTGAACTTGGCCCAATGCCTTACCCCTTATATAGGGGGGAGTACAAAGCCCTAAGGCATGCCTCCTTGAGGACTCAAGTCCTATACTTGAAAGAAAACATATTTTCCTTGGGTGTGAAGCAACCATCTCTCTCTCTCTTCATTATCTCCTTAGATAACTATGTTATTTGGGTATTTAGGAAAACAAAAATCCTTTTTCTTATCCTCATTATTCTTGCCTTTTAATTCTTTGGCACAAATTTCTATTTTCTTTTAATAGAAATCACTTCCTTTTTCACAATTCCACCAAAATCATCAATAATGTATCATATTATCTTTCATGTTGTAAATTTGACATTTTCTCTTCCTTTCCTCTTTATTGGGACTCCTTGGATCCCAAGACACTCCATTAGTTCGAAATTCCTTCGTAAGGATACCTATTATCCTTTTAGATGCATCAAAACTCATTATTTCACATTATCTTGTTCATTTCTTATTAAAATAACTCTTTTTGAGGTGTTCTATTTATTTCTCTTTTATTTTCCTCATTGGTATTCCTTTTATCATTAGGAATCATTGGGATACGAAATTCCACCAAGGATAACCCAATTATACATTTTCCCACTTATTTCCAACATTTTAACATTATTTTCAATTTCTTTCTTACTAAAGAAATACTTAATTGATCTTTTCTTTTCATATTGCACTCTTTATGCAACTTTGGACTCCTTGGAACCCAAGGAACCCAAGAGGCACGAGATCCCTCTTTAGATTCGCCTTCTAGAGGTTTCCACATTTTTCTTTTCTCAAATATTCAATTATTCATTTACTAATTGAATTTTCTTATTATTTGGGCCAAATAGCCAATAAAGCCCACAACACAATCATCAAGGCTATTGTTAACAAAATCCATTTATTTGAACCAAATTATATCATTATTTGTTCAAATATCCTTGATATGAGAAATTACATTTCTCACAAAATAAACCCAAAAATTGGGCTTGTAACATCCTTCCCGTCTTATAGGAATTTTGTCCTCAAAATTCTATCAAGCAAACAAACAATTCAGTATAAGACTTTTCCATGTCCATCATTGGCCCCTATGTGGCTTTACCGTACTCATGGCATTTCCAAAGAACCTTTATCATCACATATTGTTTTCTCTGAGTTCTTTCATCCTGGCATCTATAAACTACACATGTGACTCAGGCCATTTCAACCTCCCTTGGGCTTACTAGGTTCATTGCTCAACACATGGTCTGGGTACCTCACATAGTGCTCTAAATTGGACACATGGAACTCATCACACATTACTTTATCCTGAGGGGTAAGATCAAACTTAACCTTTTCCACAAAACCATATCAAAAGAACCCATGCATCGAGGACTCAACTCTCTTAGTTATAACTTAGAGGGGTCGGATTTTCACATATTCTCCCACAGTGAACTTGTATGTCAGTCTACTTTGCATCTTCTCATGACTCTCATCATCTCTAGGCTCCTTTCATCCCTTGCACAATCAAAGCGACTTCATCTACACACACTGTGGTCCTTTCCTAACCATCATGTGGTCCTTTCACCAACATCACCTTACTGAAGTGGTGACCGACACAACCTCCCTTACAGAGCTTCTTATAAATCCTGATACTAGCTATGGTGGTCATTGTCACATCTTTCATAGGACAAGAGCTGTCTCTAGATATCACCCTGAACGAGCACACATGCTCTCATCAGACCCTTTAGTCTGGATTATACTAACCATTAGTTAGGAGTGATAAACTAACATCAAGTCCTTCATGTATCCATTTCCACCTTTTGGAAGGGAACCTTTAGGTCAAACTCAAGAATCTTTGAACTCGCTTCATGATGTAGTTGAACCATCTCTCTCATATGTAGCTCAACCCGATCTATCCCTTGACAGAACTCTTTCTTTCTCATGTCATCTGGGTAAGACGATCTACCATACCTCATGTTGCATCTCGACCTTCCTTGGAACAGAAAAGACTTACAACATCCATTGTGATGAACTCCCTTTCTATTTTGGGGGACTCTTTAACCTTTATATCAATGCACTAGGTTACTGGTGTTCGTCCTTCACCCTCGGCTTGCATGGCCATCTACCACATGCAACACTATCTTAGGTATCGAAAGTACTACTGTCACTTATTATCTTTGTAGTACAGTGTATGGTGATTATAATCTCCTGTATGTCATTATTCCTCAAGATCGATTCTTTAGAAACCCTAAACGACTCTCATCAGGGTTTCATCACCTTCCTATCCAAAGTAGTGTATCTGGGTTTCTCTCACCATCCCTTCATTACATCTAGGACTAGACTGGCTAACCAAACAACCATTAACTTTTCAACATATCTCGTTACATCTGAGTGTTATCCAACACATCTCCTTTCCAAACTTAGGGTTAGCCAAACAACCTCTTCTAGCCAAACTAGACAGCTATATATCAACCAGAGCATCCATTACCACTTCACATCCTTAGGTATTAGGTAACATTGAAGACATACACTTCCATGTATTTCACTTATTGTCTCACCTCAAACTCTCTATCTATCTTCATTAAGAACACTCTCTGATTTCATCATCGTAGTGATCAAACTCAACCTGGTATAACTTGTAAGTTCCACATAGCTCATGATAAAAACATTCTCATAAGGTGACTACCTTCATTCCTTTTTGTGTTTGTAAACCATCCATGTATCATTCACTTTACCAGGGTGTGTTATCATCTCTATCCCCATACCTCATAGCAACGTTCCAACTCACATCATCTTTTATCCTTGGTGTATGGCATGCGCACCATCCTATCTCTCACTCCCATGACGAGGAAATAAGCATTTGGCTGCAGTCCAAATACAAAGTTCTTCCTGTTCCAAGAGTAGAGATGGTACATCCCACCTTGCTAGTACACCTTTAAATCTAAGTTGAAACGTGCCACATATGTCTCAACATCACATTCATCTTGATATCTAAATTACTTCCATGAAAAACTAGTATTGGAACTACTTGGTCCAAACACAATCCTTGGTCACCTCCTCTAGGTCCATGGGGGTACCGACACTTTTGGGCTCATCCCTCTTCCCTTATGCATCCAGAGAGTGCCCTATTCATCTGCCCTTTGGGTGCCATGAGTTCATGAAGGTGATCAATCTCCTAACCCATGTCCCTCGGACAATGATAGTTGTTACCTCCCGACCCTATGGTCATGTGCAACTAGGGAATTAGGCAACTCCTACTTCCATCAGTCTTATCCCCACCCGACCCTAGGATAGACTTATGATTCTCCATTTATAGTACATGTCCATCTTAGAACCTTGCCCAAGCCTTCATCATCTCTCTTTGTATACATGGGCTGACATCCATCCTTTCATAGGGGTCATGGTGACCTGCCTACCTTGATCAGGCCCCTTACCGATTACCTCCATGGTAACACATCCACATGCACTTAGATATGGATATCTATGGGTCTACAGGTTCATTCTCATACCATGTACTTTTAGCTTCTCAAGATCCTATGAGACCTCTTTAGGTTTCCCTCAAAACCCACAAAATTGGTATACACCCTACCAAAGGGTCCCTCTCCCAGGATGGGAGGAAAATCATATCTTGACAACAAGGTCAGAAACGCCCTTAGGTCTAGGGTTTACATCCATATGCTTAACCCTAGTAAGCTATTAAGGCACAAGCAGACCACTAAACCAGGCTAGGTCATCTGGGTTCTCATTCCTCATCATTAGATCAAGATCATACCTTACTTTATCATCAACTTAGTTGTGAGGGGTTCATCATACCTTCGACTTAAGGAGTTTCCCCTTTTTCCTCTATACGTGAGGAGTATCATGCTCGAAACTATAACAAATTAATTCTCATCATGAGCATCAGGTACACTACTTCCCCTCTTGGGCCTAGGAACCCTAGGTTCACTTTTGGGTATCCAACTGCATGCTCAACCTCTTAACCACAAATCAAGCATGTATAAGGCATGACATGCCCTTCATGTCATCCTTCTACTTGAGCAACACCTTAGAGTTGAGTCCTCTTCAAGGACAGCCAACAAGGTACAAGGCCTCACAACCTGTTACTAAACCTCTCCAGGGTATACAAAACTTCTTCTTCCTTTCTCAGAAGGTAAACACTTATACCATAGGCACATAGGTACCAGGAGCCCCATCCTATCTCTAGGGTTTGGGTCTTCTAGAGGCAACCAAGATATCATCAGCCTCCAGGGGTCAAGCATAAGGCAACCACTATCATCCACTTAGGTCGCATCATCCTCAACTCCCTACTTTTCCTCATATCTCAGAGTCTAGGATTCCAACCTTCTTGCTTGGTTCTTTCTCTCTCTTTCTAGAGCTAACCTTACAACCAACCTCACCATTAGAGGTCCTCTCTTCATGACGGATCAACCTCAAAAGCATGCCCATACCTGGATGAAGCATATGTTCAACTTATGTTCGCTCAAGGTTGTCCATAGCCCATTAGGCTTATTACATAAGCTATCCATCAAACTCTCCCGGTTAGGGTTTCAATCTATTGTTCGCACTACTGATACATACTATGAGTGACTACTAAGCCATTCTCATGGGGTTTCCATAGGTTCTTCACTGACCACTTCATTGAAGGAGCCATCCTTCACTCCAACATGCATGACCCTTCCCAGTGTTGGGTCGCCAGAGGTACTAAGTCATCCAACCTTTCATGGCACATACATCATCCAAGGCATGTCTATCCAAACACCTGGTCTATCATGACATCCAACTCATCATGTTGTCTCTCTCTCTCTAACCTTCACTTAGGGTTAGGGTTAACATCATCATCAGAGGATGTGCCAGGTCTCTACTAGCAATGGAGATTTTTATCTCCAAGACTAACTCTCTTTATCTATCCTCCTGATAAGAAGGTCTAGCCTCAGGTCTCTTCTGAGGGCATGACAACTTATGTCATACGACCTAAGCATGTATATATTCTTTAGTTTACGCTTACTCTATTAAGCTTATGTCCACGACATCTTAATTACATGCTTTTCATTAATTTGATGGAGGATTCCTTAGACCTTATTAATCTTACCCATACCTCAAGAGGGTGAGGAGAAGAGGGAAAACCTTAATCCTTAAGGTCCTTAACATAATTTGTGATGAGAAGGGATGAATAAGATGAGAAAGTCCTAAAGGTATCTTATTTCGATTCATACCCTAAGACTTTCGCCAGGAAATCACATAGATCTGGGAGTCCTCGTATTCCAACTAGTGGTGCAGAGGAAAATATTGCCAACCCCCAGTCGTGATCCTTTTCTAGACACCTCCTTCTTTCATATAATCTTCTAATAACTCCCTTGGGTTCTATGGAGTTTGTAAAATTTGATAATTATTAATGGTTAAGTGAGAAACCTACTCTCTGATACCAAATGTTACAACCCCACCTCCCAATAACCCCCAATTAAGGGAGACTGAGAGGTCGAAGCCTCTCCCATAACTTCCGGATTAAAGGTTCGGCACTTAACCAAAAACAATTATTAAATTTCAACAATCTGTACTGAAAAGCTATAAGAAAAATAAACTTTTGCATACCTTTTTGAAAACTTGGATCTCTAAACTTCTATCCACTTATGGATTCTACTCTAACTAATCCTCCTTGTATTTTACTTTATGTATTTCACAATATGACGATTTACTGTTTGTCCTTTTGGCTTGAACCTAAAACACCGACAAACAAAACGTCGATCAGCCAAAGCTAGTATGTGGGGGAAACAATAAACGCACAACTATGATAACAACGTAATCATTAAATTAATCATTTAGCAACCAAGATTATGTTTTAAATATAACTCTGCGATCCATGCGTACCCTATTCTCTGTGCTATCCCTGTAGTGGACCTGGATACTACCTTCCTTATGGTAGATCCCCATTAAACCCCTCATGGTCCCACCTATAGGTGAACCAGTTTCTAGGGTTGAGTCACATGGTACTACTTGTAAGTAGCCCACTCCTTAACTCATGGTAGGCTAATGAGTCTCATGGCACTACACGTAGGTAGCCCAGTTTCTAACTCTCGGTAACCTAGACCTTGCTCTAGAATTACCACCTTTTTTTAGCCTTTTCAAAGCAATAGAGGTGAACTCGGATCTAGCCAGTTATATACACACATTTATAGTGATAATCATAGTCATTTTATAGTTGCATGAAATAAATAGACATCCAACAGTTATTTTCAAGCAACCGATTAAAACTTAGGGAATCGCCGTGAAACTAGAGTGATTATTCATAAGCGTAACCACATACCTGATCTGATGATTTGAACATAAATATCCATGCAAATAAGAATCCAAGCAAGCAAGCACTTTCAACAAGATCCTGAAATAATCATGTAATTCCCTTTTTATTACTCATGTCATCAAGATCTAGCTCGCTTCCTAGGGTTTCTAGTTCACTTTTAGGGTTTCCATTGCAATTAGGGTTTCCCTTCATCTTTTACTATTTCAAACCCTAATTTTATACCATTACTCATAAACCCTTATCTTATCTATTCCTCAACATTAAGGTTATCTTAACAACATATAACCCTATTCTCGGATTTAAAGGCACCATTAACCATCAATTAATTTCATTAAGCTTCTTTCACATTAAAGCTACCATTTTTATCCTTTCTAATCCACGAAAAGATTTCTATGCTCATTAATCATCAATTCAAAGTTCATTACAATCTAATCACATATGAACTCGATTTTCCATTAATACAATCTTTTATTCCTGAGAAAACCCTAATTACTACTTTTAGGGTTTTTGTATTCAAATAACTTAAAACCATCATTTAACAACGGATTTTCACCTTTTTCAAATCATATATGATCTTATCCTCTTTTACCCTAAATCAGGGCTCTAAGGTTTCTTACAAAATCCTAATCATCTGAATTATCTTCATTAAGGATTCTCTAATCCAAACTATGTTCAAGAATCATTATATTACAGTTGTATTCTTGCAATATCGTGTTATGACCACTAAAACTCATATTTACTCAAATTAGGGTTTTTAGTCCATAAAACCAAGTTCATGATCATAAAACCCTAAAACCAACATACTAATCATCCTTTTATGATTTATCATTCCTTTTACTCTTAACATGTTAAGATTGATCAAAAACATATAAAAGATTCATCATGTTCATTTTTATATCATTCTAGGGTTTTTCTATTAATTAATGCATCAAAAGATGTAAAACCCTATACTTTTTTAGTTTCAAGCAGAAATAGGCTTCAAACATAATTTCTTTGTGTTCCTCTCGTTTTGAGGATCAAAATTCATATATTACTCATATTTATCCGAGCTACAGTTTATTAGATACGAATTTTGCAAAGTTTACTTGCTCTGGCCAATCGGAGGGCGCCACGTGGCTGTTTCCATGCAACATTGTAGGCCGCTTTTGGGAAACATAATTGAGTTACTAAACTACCCTTGGCGCGGCTCTGCATTTCTTTGTACTTCGGAGGGCGAAATGGTCCAATGGCCGATCCCTCATCTTCAACCTCGCGACAGAGGCTGCTGCCACCGTGCGTAAGGCTAGGTGCGCCTCTCCTTCCCAACTCTGGACCTGAAGGCCTCATAAACACCTTCCTTTACCTCCGTTGGACCTCCCCGCTCCTCTAGGCATCCTCATCTTGCGGCCATGGTGACTGGTTTGGCTTGAGCGGGCCTGCAAAGTGTGGCCGTCCAAGCAGCCGTGCTGCTGTTGTGCCGCGTAGTGCAGGGCATGGAGATTCTATCTTCATCTCATTCTGTTTTCGTGGTATCTCCAACTCCCATCGCAACCTCACCTGGGCTCCCCGCTACCCCAAGGTTACATTGCTCCCTTCCGCTAGGGTTTTGAATGGAAACGATGAAGAAGAAGAGAAGTTGGTGTGTATGATCTTATGAACTTAGCACAATGCCTTACCCCTTATATAGGGGGGAGTACAAATCCCTAAGGCGTGCCTCCTTGAGGACTCAAGTCCTATACTTGAAAGGAAACATATTTTCCTTGAGTGTGAAGCAACCATCTCTCTCCCTCTTCATCATCTCCTTAGATAACTATGTTACTTGGGTATACAGGAAAACAAAAATCCTTTTTCTTATCCTCATTATTCTTGCCTTTTAATTCTTTGGCACAAATTTCTATTTTCTTTTAATAGAAACCACTTCCTTTTTCACAATGCCACCAAAATCATTAATAATGTATCATATTATATTTTATTTTGCAAATTTGGAATTTTCTCTTCCTTTCCTCTTTATTGGGACTCCTTGGATCCCAAGACACTCCATTAGTTCGAAATTCCTTCGTAAGGATACCTATTATCCTTCTAAATGCATCAAAACTCATTATTTTGCATTATCTTGTTCATTTCTTATTAAAATAACTCTTTTTGAGGTTTTCTCTTTATTTCTCTTTTATTTTCCTCATTGGTATTCCTTTTATCATTAGGAATCCTTGGGATACGAAATTCCACCAAGGATAACCCAATTATACCTTTTTCCACTTATTTCCAACATTTTAACATTATTTTCAATTTCTTTCTTACTAAAGAAATACTTAATTGATCTTTTCTTTTCATATTTCACTCTTTATGAAACTTTGGACTCCTTGGAACCCAAGGAACCAAGATGTACGAAATCCCTCTTTGGATTTTCCTTCTAGAGGTTTCCACATTTTTCTTTTCTCAAATATTCAATTATTCATTTACTAATTGAATTTTCTTGTTATTTGGGCCCAATAGCCAATAAAGCCCACAACACAATCATCAAGGCTATTGTAAACAAAATCCATTTATTTGAACCAAATTATATCATTATTTGTTCAAATATCCTTAATATGAGAAATTACATTTCTCACCAAATAAACCCAAAAATTGGGCTTGTAACAACACACACAATTAAGAAGGTAAGACACATAAAAAGTCACATTAAATGACATTTTCCTCAAATATCAATTGGGTGGCCCTTACCATTGAGACAAGGAGAAACATGTCATCATCTAGGGTTTGGTTTCAACTACATGAGAATGCTAACATGTAGTTCTCTAATGAGGTGATGGCTCTGGTCATCTTTAGGGTTCTCTAGACATACTACAATACATAATCATGTTCTCTACTTCTATTTATTCATTCGAGGGTGACTTGCATGAATCCTTATTGTTTCCTTAGTGGCCATCTATTTCTTGCTCTAATACCATTAATGTAACACCCCTCCCTAGGGTTTCATACGTAACCAGTGGAAGCACATCCTAATCCCCAACATTATCCATAATGTGGGGTACTTGGCATTTCAGGGAGGGTTGTCACATACATGATCTCATATCAAGAAATAAACAACACTTGGCATTCATAGAAACATAGATTCATACATAAAGTTCTTCTTAGAAAGAAAACTAGGTATGCTAAACATAAAGTAGATAACATGTAAAAGATAGGATCTCCATAGATGGACGTCCCACCAGGCAACAACTTCTTAGATCCTTGGATTATTAGAACTCCTTAAGCTAATTCCTTCCCTTTAGTTCCAACTTCTGCAGACATCTCGTCCCTCGCCATGCAAAGGAAAAACATTCATGGTAAGTAAGCAACATTGGCATGTTATATAAGACATGAAAATAACATATAAGATGATTTGACATAAACATGAACATGCATTAACATTAATCATTTCTTGGTATCTTTTTCATGAAGAATTTGACAAGAAGTATATGCTCCTCTCTTAATGCCCCATAAGGAGCCCATAATGCTCGGAAAGCCCATAATTACTCGGAAATCCCATAATGCTCGAAAAGCCCATAACAAGGTGCATATAAATCTAAATCAAATTCCCTTAACCATGATCTTTCTTAGACTTAATTATCTTCTTAATAACTTAGACTTGATCTTAATGGGATTTTTCCCTCTTGAACATAGTTGGGATTTCTCCCCATGAACCATAATGGGAATTTCTTACCTCTTAAACATGAATGGGAATTTCTTCCCTCTTAATCTTGGTTTCATATACCTTAATAATAATTCATAACATTAATCAGGTTTCTATACTTAGACTTAGATTATAGCAATCAAACATTCAATAACCATATACGCAAAAGAAATATGTACTTTTCATGACTTTAGCATAAAGTGCATAAACATATCATAATCATTCAATAAATCAAGTTTACTATGCCAAGGGAATGGCCCACTTACCTTGAACTAAAGCACCTAAGTCAAACCTTGTTTGACTGATTGGATCCTCTTAATCACCTGAAATTAACATGATTATCCTTTGTTATTCAAATTAAACCCTAATATGTGTCATATAATTATTGAGATGTGAAAACAACAAAAAACAGTCCATAAAAACCACAAAATCAGACTCCTCATAAAAAATCCTTTTTAAAACCTATTTTTTCGGATTTTTTCTGATAATTAGGCAATTTAATATGAATTTCCAAAGAATCGACCAATCATAAATCGAGAAAAAGCCACGTTTACTTTCAAAACCAGTGGGCTGGTCCTGAGTTGGACCAAGTGGGCTTGGCCAACTTAGTAACGAGGCTTGCCACTGAGGACTCATGGCCAAAGAAGGGAGGATGGGCGAAAACCCTGAAATACCCTCACGGTGGGAATCGTCGAATAATAAAAATAGGGGTACCAAGGTCATTACACATCCTGGTTCCTTCCCTTGCGAACCATGGCTCGAGCAGGTGCCTGCTGGTGGGAATCCAGGGAAGACAAAATCATTTTCGTTAAACTGGGATCGCGAGGAAAAAAGAGCAAAGTGCAACACTAGGAGCCGTCGAGGCTGATACAACAATCACAGAAGAAAAAGGGCAACTAAAGCCCTGGAGAGAGCCATGAGAGTGAAAAAAATAGGGGAGGATGGACTAAAGTCCAGACCATTGCGAATGGCTAGAAAAACCTCTATGAAGTGCATAACATGTCCGTGAAGACAATGCAAGGTCAACACCAAGATTTCCGCAACTGAAGGCCACTCGGTCACCATGGACATGACCACCGGTTTGAGCAGGTGTCGGACCTACAGGGTACCACGATTGGGGAAACCACAGAGAAAACTAAGAGGTCGAGATCGAGGACATGCCTATGGAGATGCTTACTACACGATCAATTGATCTGATGTGGTCGGAGGAGGCTGGATGAAGCTGGAGTTATTGGAGTTGCAGGTCGAGTAGGACGGGGTGTTCAGGGGCATCAACGATGAAATTGTGGGTGGGGAAGCAAGTTGTGAAGGGTGGCATATGTTTTGGGATAGCTATAGGGGAATGAAGGGGTTTGTGGTGTCGTCTGCAACTCAGTGGTGGAGAGCAGTGAAGCCCTAGCTTTGGGCATTTCTTATACAGACCACAGGAGTAGGTGAATTAGGGATTTCCAGATTTGGAAAAACCTCATGAAAACATTAGAGAAGAAATCATGAGACGAGGAGGAGAGATGAGGGAGAGGGAGGGATCATTAAGATTGCACTGTGAAAAGGACATCTGACCCGCGAGATACACAGAGGTAGGGGACAATGAGATAGTCATCCGATCATGGTAAATCGATCTACGGCTATTGGATTATGCGAGAAAAGGGAGGAATAAATCAAAATAACGCGTGACAACCATATTAATGTGAACTATAGGTTACATTTATTGCATTGATGAAATTGCATTCAAATCATGGTCATACTATATTAAAATGTTCTTTAATTGATTATAGGGTCAAAACATGCGTCAAAAGAGTTCAAATTTGAACCATAGGTGTATTAGAGGGTCTAGAACATCCCTATTTAATTAGTTTTACTTCTTGTACACGTTTTAGGCCTAAAATAGCAAAAACCATTATGTGCACTTAAATGACCATGATGAATGTAAATAAAGCAATTAATTTCTCAAATAAGAATTTCAAGATATGAAAATGTGCACTCAACATTATTTCTAATTAACAAGATAGATGCCATAAAGCAATAAAACATGTAAATCACTAATTACCATATGAGAGAGAAAATTTGACATAAAAGCATTTATTCTCATTTTTTTAAACAAAAGAGTATATATATATATATATATGAAAACCTTTTCTTTAAATAAAAAAGGATAACAGAGCAATTGGACATAATAAAGTGAATTGCAAAACTAACATGGGAAATTTACATGAAGGTCCTCAACAATTATCTTATTTGAAGAAGAGTATGCAAGGAATAAAATAGTTTGAAATTTTACATAAAAGAGTGGGATGTTACAACACGACACCATAGAGATACCAGAGTCAAGTATAAGTAAGAGAAGGGTACAATGTAGAAAAGAGCTTTCTATGAATAATAAAATAATAGACTTAGGAGCCCTGAACACCATAGAACCCCTATGTGAGGTCTGCGCCTTAGGGGTGAAATGACCTAACCCTGGAAGCATCCAATATACGGGGGTCGGAATGCTCTATCAGGTGGCATGGGGGACAAAGCCCTAGTGGAAGTATCCTTAAATTATAGTTTGTAGTGTCCAACATCAACTAGAAGTCCTGGTGGCACTAGAGTACAGAAAAGCCAAGAGGTGGCTTGACTCTCCGCCTGTGTGCTCAGGTTATAGGAGGAGTCCAGTTTAGGCCAGAGAGCCATTTTCCTGTTGCATACCAGGAGAGTAGTCAGATTTTGCATTTCCCGGGTGTGTCTGCTAAGTCTTGTACGATGTGATTATAGTGTACTATGAGTCTTCATATGTATAGTACACTACATATGATCAGAGCATAATAAAATGAATGAGAGGTCAAACAAGTGTGCATAGTTATTCAATTATTCGTTGTATGTTTCTAAATTATTTGTTCTCTTTATGATCAATCAAGCATTTCATATATTGATTCACTCTTATAGATATTTAGAGTATCCTGCCATATTTATGATTGTCAATTATTAGACTCTTTAAAGCTTACTGCTGTTATAATTGATATCAATTGCTCAAAAGTATATCTATAATTATATCAGTTCTTTAGACTGTTTCTTTGAAGTACTCATTCACTGAGCGAGTAGGCTCACCCCTCTACTCATAGTTTTTAGGAAAATCACATGGACTTGAAGATGATATCATTGCATCAGAGTAGATCTGCCATAAGAGTTAAATCTGAGTATAGTTAAGTTCAGTCAGTCCTTGTCACTCTAGGTCCTTGTAAAAAATAAGAGAGAGTTGTAAATGATGATGTATAACAATATTTCTCTTTTAACAATATGTGTGAATCAACAAGTCTTATGTGCTTAAAAGTATGAGGAACATAATGAATGTTCATACATGCATTTTTACTGTTGAAATCAGATTAAAGAAATCAATGTTTAGATTCCCTTGTAAAGTTGGTTTATGTGGTTCAATGCAAGAAAACAAAGAGTTTTGAAAGAGAAGAAAAAGTTAAGGGTGATCTTTGTATTACGTTAAATCCTCAATTTATGCCCTAATCTCATGATTAGTGGAAATTGTGAGATCGGGGTGTAACAACTTGGTAATAGAGCTTAAGCTGAGTTGTCAGGGACCATTAAGTTAGTAAGTTAGAGTCATATGTGTGGCAGATATGAGATGTTATGATGTTAGCTCTGGGGATTTGAGTATTTGGATATCCTGGCCCGGTATCTGAGTACTTGGATCAACCGGTATCAAGCTACTCTATCTATTCTTTCATGTATACCCTGGCCAGGTATACAATTGAAGGATGGGCTAGAGAGGAACCCTAGAAATATTAGGGTTAGAAACAAGATAAGTAACATAAATTAAGAGCATAAATATAAACTGAGATAGAACTTTCATTTCATATTGTTATTTTATTGGAGATGAATAGAAATGCTCTTGTATGTTTGAATTCTGATATTCAGCATTTTGAAATATATATGGGTCTTTAAGATTTGTTGTACACTATGCAGTTGTAGCATTTATTGATTACATTCTTTGTATCAAGTAGACTAGAAATGATCTTTGAATGAACTTTCCTAAGTGGATATTTTTCCACATGTTTGAGTTTAATAGGAGTTGGTTAATCTTAAGTAGCTATAAGGACTGCAGGTTCATCCTGGTCTGACTAGAAGGATGCATTACTGGGATCTAATGACTCCTATTAACAATATGATAAGAGTAGACTCTGGATAAATTAGACCCACATCATAATGAGAATGTACATACACTAAGATGCTGAAACATATGTGAAAGATTAGAATAGCTAAGAATCAATTGGAACTGATATCTGAGACCCAACTTTGGGGCCTCATATGAGAAATCCTTAATTGGGAATAAAGGAACATGATGTAAGGTTCAGATTAAGTTTAATGATTAATATTATATGAACTCTAAATATGAAATATGGAAAAGATATGAGAAAAGTGTGTAAGGGCCAATGTAGTAAGAATCAAACATGAGGAATGGATTATATAACCGAGTACAATGTTTTTATGTTCTCCAAAGTAAAGGAAAAATAGAGGAAAAGAGTTAAGTATACGATAAGTGAATATAAGTGAAGAGTCTTCAGAAGAGTTAAAGTAAAGAGAATTAGATAAATATGTAAATCATAAGACTAGGATAAGAAACTAAGTTAAAACAAAGATAAATGTTGGAAATGATGAGCTTGATTAAGGAATGAGGGTTATGATATAATTGAAAGTATGGAATGTATACCTTTATTAATAAGTTTAATACATTCATCCTTACTACCTTTAGATTCCAAGTCTCTATAGAACAACAAACTAGTTTTTTTTAAAGAACAAAAGTGTAGCTTAAAAAAATGAATAAGTTATATAAAGGTAGACTATACCCAGGAAGGAAAAACGTGATATAAGAGAAACTATGTTTCACCCATGCATGAGCCATTTTATTTAAAATGAAGGATATGTACTATATTAAACATGAGTTGAAACTAGTAGAGAGATTATTGATTTAGAATTTCAACTTCAGATTAGTAGAAGGATAAAAAGAAATATGTGCAACATGGTATACATGATCATACACATGAATAACAAACATGATCATAAGAGAAAAGTAGAAGTTAAAGATAAAAGGTGGAAGAGTAGGATATGGTAAGAGGATTATGGAAAGTAAGGAAGGGTTTGAAACATGGTGGAGTAATATATATTATAAAAGAAAGAGGTTAGGAGATTCAATCAAGTGCTAGTTAGTCAAGTATCCTTGTTGATAACTAATTAAACCTACATACAACAAATGTATTAATGGGATGTTTGAAGATAAGAATTTTAAGTCTCAGAACCATCTTCTCTTCCATATATTACTTAATTAGAGAAATGTGGGAATGAAGTGATAAGAAAATGAATCATATCTGATGCATAACCACCATGGTAGAGGCATCTACTGAATGTAATAATGACACACAATATGATGATGAAACCCTAGAAGGGTAAATTGAGAATGTAATATATCTAAATGGCCAATTAAGATGAAGGAAATTCGATTCATAAGATAAGGAATACTTTAGTAAAAACTTGTGAGATCTAAAGTTTGAATTTCAAATTAAGGGAGCCAAGTCACAACAATAACGTCATGCTACTGATAAAGGCCAAACCCTAAAATGTTTAGAGTTGTAGTAGTTCAAGAGTTGTCACTAGTGATTTGACCTTGAATACTAGCATATCTATAAAACAAGATCATGAAATTTGCACTATGAGAAGTAAACTAGCACTGATAGTAATCCTAGCTAATCTGAAAGGTTGATAAACAATATGGAAATGATTTAGAGCAAAGGATAAAAAATAGATTTGAAATATAAGAGGTGTGTTTTGAACAAAAAGAGAAATACAATATGAGTGAAGTGTGATATGAAATAAATTCTTGCAGTATTAGAAAGAATGAAGAATAATCTATTCATACCCTGTATGTTTCAATTTTAGGGATGTTTCATATACATGATTAAAATGAGAAGGATAAGTAGCAAAAAGTAAGTAGTAATGAATGAGGAGAGAAAAAAATGGCTTTTAGTAATATGTGAATTTGTTTTTAGAAGTATAATTTGTTGAAGGTATATTAAGGGATGTAAATTGGTTCTACGTATGATTTCAGTTTACATGTGCAAGCAATATGTTAATTAAAGGTGTCTAATAGTTTAATTCATTCATACCAGTAATCCATCTTAGTATTGTATAATTTTGGTATGGTGATATGGGTTGAATGATGATGGAACAAATGGAGGGTTACCCTGAATAAGGTAGTCTTACCTATTCACTCATATGAATAGAAGGGATGATAACTGTTACACCCCGATCTCACAATTTCCTCAAATCATGAGATTAGGGCATAAGATAGGATTTATATGTAACACAAAGAACACCCTTAACTTTTTTTTCTTTTCTTTAAAACTATTTTTTCCCCACATTGAACCACATAACATCCTAACAAAGGAATCTGTACATTTCTTTTACTAATCAGACTTTAATAGAAAAGATACATGAAAAAAAACATTCATGATATCTCTCACACTTTATACACATAAAACTTGCTAATTAGCATACATATCAAAAGAGGAACAATATTACACATTATGACTACAACTCTCTCTCTTACATCTCTATGAGGACCTAGAGTGACAAGGACCGAATGACTCAACTAATCTTGTACTTAACTCTTGTGGCAGATCTACACTGATGCTCTGACCATCTTCAAGTCCACGCGGTTAACCCTAAAATGTTTGAGTAGAGGGGTGAGCCTACTCGCTCAGTGAATGAGTACATCAAAGAAACAGTCGAAGGCACTAATGTGATTACAGATATAACTTTGAGTAAATGATATGAAGTTTAACAACAATAAATACTACACTGAGCAGTTCTAAAACAATATAATTGAAATAAAAAAGAATGTAAATATTGCATCCAAAGAATAACTACTAGAAGACTATTCTCTAGTCTTCCTTAACTCTTTCATTTATAAGGAACTCTGTGAACCTATATGATCATATTTTATCTTATGCCCTGATCTATGCAGTGTACTCTGCATAGAGACTCGCAGTGCACTACGGCCACAGCGTACAAGACTTAGCGACACACCCGGGAAATGCTAAGTCTGACTTCCAGTCCTACTCTGCTATAGGACCCACAGGCTCTCCGACCCACAGGCTCTCCGGCCTCCTCTGCACTCACCATGAGTGCTCTGGATTCCTCCTCTAACCTAAGCACACAGGCGCAGGGAGTCAACACTGGGTTACCACCAGAATTACTCAACCGGTTGGTGTTGGATAACCCCTAATTACTCCTCGTGCCACCGTGACACACACACAGATTATTGTTGAACACGAGTCACCGACCATCTAGACACACGCTAGGTAGGTCGTTTCACCCCAAGGTGCAGACCTCTCGAGGGGTTCTACGGTGTTCAGGGCACCTAAGTCTAACATTTACATTATAGGTACATTTTAAACAGAAATCATAACTCATTTAACATTTCTCACGAGGCTCACACGGCCTGCCATATCATATCATAAGAAACATCATAACTCATGTATTCAACATATATCATGTCTCAGTAACATCCCTTTCTAGGGCATGTCATATCTCATCACCTGCAATTTACGAGATATGTATTGAAAATAAGAAGCCCTGCAGTATGTAGATATCAACTTAGAGAGAACAAGCATATAAAGTTAAATGCACTAGAAACATACAATTCAACAGTTAAGTATCACCACATCTCATATCGAGACCTTTCATATCACCATAACATGATTCATTGAACACCCTATCCTTAGGGTTTCATTTGCCTTATTCATTCATTACATGCCAACACACTACTCTTAGGGTTTCATTCGCCTCATTCACCTTTTCATTTACCTCATTCACTTGTCACATGGATCTCATAAGGATTTTATAGGATATAAGTATTCACTAAATAAAGATTGTTTTCAACAAATCATATACAATCAATATAGATATGAAACCATGGAAATTTAACTAAATTTAGGTTTTCCATACCATTCACTGAGATATCATGTATCAATAATAAAATTCAATTAAGATAACCCATGAGGTACATCCTAACCACTTATAGGATTACTAGTCCTCTTTATTTAACTTTGATCTTTAAGTGTTCAATTAGGGTTTGCTCCCACACGGTCATGGTATCACCCCACGGCCGTGGCACAGGTCATTCGAGCTTAAACTAGTGAAATCAAAGTCATAGACTTAGTGAAGAATACCAAATGTTTTAGATATTGAAATATGATAGCCTTAAGCTTGATTGAGAGCATTTAGACCTAGGTTTGGTTTAAGTCTAGATATCTCTTCAATTGGATTAAAACTCTAGTGAGATCTCAGTTAGGTTAAACCCTAATTACATCATACAATATGAATCCGAAAGGCATTCTTTCTAGAAGGTGTTGTATACATTTCTAATATGATTCTATCATCAGAGAGTCGTTCAAACAGAGAAGGAGCCCATTTCATATCAAATTGCAACTACACAAAACAAATGGACATTCAGGGTTTAAAATCACATACTAAGCAATTAGGGATTTGGATGCTATAATCAAATTTCGTGCATTACACTGTTTGAAGGAAGAACCCACTCACCCTAAGGTGTGAAAATACCTCAAAACTGCAGCTCAACTCAGGGGATCTCGAACTCATATCAAATCCCTAGCAAATCTCCCAATTCTTCTTCCATTCAACTCAGAAACCTTGAAAATGAGGGATTATGAAGAAAGGGTGAGAAAAGAGGGAATTTCGACATCATCTTGGATCAAATAACAGAATGGACGGAATCTTGACATGAGAGAGAAGATTCACCATAAAAGTCTATGCAAAGAATCCAAACTTACTTGATTTCACCATTCCTTGGACCGCAAAACCCTAGGTCAGCAATTCCTCCTCTTTCTCCACTCAAACCCTAACTCTCCCTCTCTCTCTCTATATTTTTGTTTCTCTGGGGTGTATGACGAAGAATGAGAGCTGTGTGTGTGTGTGGTCGATCATATTAGTGAATTTGAGCTGCTTGGGTCAATTGCATATTGACCCAACACTCAACTTTAATTATATTGGCTGAATACTCAGTTTCACAATAGTTTCTGTAATTCGCCTACTGAATAGCTAACAGAATCTCCAAAAATTCTGGAAATTATAAATGTTATACCTAATTAAGTTTCAGACCTCCAGTAAATACTTGAGATCATTTCAAGTTACAAATAAATAATTAAAAATCAAACAGTGCACTGCTATATTGCAGTCTGCAGCATATTCGGTCGAGTTTGTCCTGCACAGAACTCGACCGACACCCTCACTGTAGAGATCAAACGTCATCCAACAATTACACCAATTTAACAGAGTGTCCAAAATTGTGTTTTTCAAGTACAGTTAAAATTTGAGATGAATTGGATATACCAATAAAAAGATAAAATTCAATTACCACACTGCTATATCAATCTGAAAATGTGATCGGTCGAGTTTGAAACTTGACCGATAAATAGGTCAGAAAAGTCTTAAAAAATTCTGATATTTTCCAATGTTGTTCACATTTGAGGTATCCAAATCATATCCAAATTTGAGATAAATCAGAGTTACACATAATATACTAAAAATCATTTATCGAGACACTATACTTATCAAATTTTGTATCCATGTATCATTAAAACCCTATTTTGGGCCGATTAGGGTCTATGCTTCTCAAACCCTAATTCTCAAGACAAAAGAACATTTAGACTTCTTATCATAGTTAAAACATCCTAATTGTGTTATCGTCATTAATTAGATTTCAAGAATGATTATTCCAATTAATCTTTGCAATTGTCTAGGTAAACCCTAGTTTACCAATTAAGCTCAGATGGGGTCGTAACAACTCTCCCCCCCTTAGAATGTTTCGTCCTCGAAACATAAACCTACAAGAAAGATACATTCAAGGTTATTCTAAGCTTCTAAAGCCTTCCATGTCATTATATTCTTGTATTTCATACCTGAATGTAGTTTTCAACATTAGATCTTTTAATTTCTGTACTAAATCACAACATATTTCAAATAGTTCTCAATGATATCAAGCAAATTCTTTATGCCACAGTCAAACATAGAATGCAAAGATAAACCACCACGCTTTCGCTGCGCAACTCTGATACTCTGATACAAGTATCTCAACTTATGCGGCTCAGAAAGTTCTATTGTTCTGTATCACCTTTAAGTGACAAAAGCGAGTTCACCATGCTGTTTTAAACTTTAATAAAGTGCTATTCAAATAGCAAAACGGTCTTGAATTAAAAGACTAGATTCAACAATAAATTGCACAATACTACTCTTGGCATCCCTATTGGGTCATGGATGCATGAGGTGAAGCATTACCACCTCATTCCATACTATCCTGTTTCGATCCTGGGACCTGTGGGTTATGGGCCCACACACAATTCAAAGTGTAACCATCGTATTATATCATTTTAGGGTTTCAACAACATTAACAAAGTAATCCACGATTGTATTAGTCATTCAAGCTTTGTTCATACCCAGTTACCATCACTTAGTTAGATTAAAGCTAGGTATAACAAGATATACCTCATTAGGGTTACTTATCAACACAATTTGATTAACATCCCTTCTATTAATATGAGTGAGTAGGTATAACTACCTTATTCAGGATATCCCTCCATGTCTTCCGTCATCATCCAAACTGTATCACCATATCACAAATACACAAAACTAGGATGCATATCTGGTATGAATTACTACAACTATCATACACCTTTAATTAACATATAGCTTGCACAAATACACTGAAATCATACATAGAACCAACTTACATACCTTAGTATGCCTTCAACAAAGTATACTTCTAAAAATGAGTTCACATATTACACAAAACTAGTGTTTTCCTTTATCTCTCTCCTCATTCTTTACTACTTAGGTTTTGCTACCTCTCCTTCTCATTTTGATCATATACAATAAACATCCCTAACATTAAAACATTCAAGGTAAGAATAGATTATTCATCATTCTTGCTATCACACAAGAATTTATTTCTTATCGCACTTCATCGTAATGTATGTCACTATTACATTCACTAGATGACCCTACCAAGGTAGTTATGCATCATATATGATTCATTTTCTTATCATTTCATTCCCACCTTGTTATTGTTAAGGAATATATGAGAGAGAAGATGATTTTGAGACTTAGAATTCTTGTATTCAAACATTCCTTTAATACCTTAAATATTCTTCATTTTTAAATCAAAGGGATCATGCATGGGTCAAACACAGTTTCTCTTTCAATCAAGTTTTCCCTCCTGAATATAGTCTACCCTTGTATGACTTATTCATTCGTTAAACTACACCTATGTTCTTCACTTAGGAACTAGTTTGTTGTTCTAGTCTTATGAATTATATGATCATATGATTCTCTTCACTTTTACTCTTTTGAAGACTCTTCACTTATATAGACCTATTGAATGCTCAACTCTATTCTTCTACTTAGCCTTTGCTTTAGAGTTAATAAAAGCATTATACTCAATTATATGATCCATTCTTCATGATCGATTCTTGCTATCTAGAACCATACATACATTTCACATATCTTTTCTATATTTCATATGTATAGTTCATATAATATTAATCAATAAACTGATTATGAATCCTTATATCATGTTCCTTTATTCCAAATTAAGGGTTTCTCGCATGAGGCCCCAAAATTGAACCTCAGATACCAGTTTCAACAAATTCTTAGTTGTTCTGATCTTGCCCATCTGTTTCAACATCTTACCGTATGTACATTCTCACTCTAATGTGGGTCTAATTATCTAGAGTCTATTCTTATTATACTATTAATAGGAGTCATTAGATCCCAGTAATACATCCTGCCAGTCGGACCAGGCCAAACCTGAAGTCCTGAAGCCAAGAACTACAAAGGATTACTCAACTCCTATTCATCTCAGAAGTGTGGAAGAAAACTTATCCACTAACAAAAGCTCATTCAAAGGTCAATTCTAGTCTACTTGTTACAAAGAATGAAATCAATAAATGCTACAACTGCATAGTGTACAACAGATATTAAAGACCCATATTTCAAAGTATTGAATATTTCAATTCAAACATATAAGAGCATTTCTATACATTTCCAACAAAAACAACATTATGAAATGTAAGTTCTATCTCCTTTTACATTTATGCTCTTAATTCTTGTTTCTTTTCTCGTTATCTAACCCTAACATTTCTAGGGTTCCTCTCTAGCCCATTCTTCCACTGTATACCTGGCCAGGGTATACGTGAGAGAATAGACAAAGTAGCTTGTACTGGTTGATCCAAGTACTCAGATATCGGGCCAGGATATCCAAATACTCAAATCCCCAAAGCTAACATCAAAACATCTCCTATCTGCCACACTTATGATGCTAACTTACTAACTTAATGGTCCTTGACAACTCACCCTAAGCTCTGATACCAAGCTGTTACACCCCGATCTCACAATTTCCTCAAATCATGAGATTAGGGCATAAGATAGGATTTATATGTAACACAAAGAACACCCTTAACTTTTTTTTCTTTTCTTTAAAACTCTTGTTTCCCCGCATTGAACCACATAACATCCTAACAAAGGAATATGTACATTTCTTTTACTAATCAGACTTTAATAGAAAAGATACATGAAAAAAAACATTCATGATATCTCTCACACTTTATACACATAAAACTTGCTAATTAGCATACATATCAAAAGAGGAACAATATTACACATTATGACTACAACTCTCTCTCTTACATCTCTATGAGGACCTAGAGTGACAAGGACCGACTGACTCAACTAATCTTGTACTTAACTCTTGTGGTAGATCTACACTGATGCTCTGACCATCTTCAAGTCCACGCGGTTAACCCTAAAATATTTGAGTAGAGGGGTGAGCCTACTCGCTCAGTGAATGAGTACATCAAAGAAACAGTCTAAGGCACTAATGTGATTACAGATATAACTTTGAGTAAACGATATGAAGTTTAACAACAATAAATACTACACTGAGCAGTTCTAAAACAATATAATTGAAATAACAAAGAATGTAAATATTGCATCCAAAGAATAACTATTAGAAGACTATGCTCTAGTCTTCCTTAACTCTTTCATTTATAAGGAACTCTGTGAACCTATATGATCATATTTTAGCTTATGCCCTGATCTATGCAGTGTACTCTGCATAGAGACTCGCAGTGCACTACGGCCACACCGTACAAGACTTAGCGACACACTCGGGAAATGCTAAGTCTGACTTCCAGTCCTGCTCTGCTACAGGACCCACAGTCTCTCCGGCCCACAGGCTCTCCGACCTCCTCTGCACTCACCATGAGTGCTCTGGACTCCTCCTCTAACCTGAGCACACAAGCGCAGGGAGTCAACACTGGGTTACCACCAGAATTACTCAGCCGGTTGGTGTTGGATAACCCCTAATTACTCCTCGTGCCACCGTGACACACGCACGGATTATTGTTGAACACGAGTCACCGACCATCTAGACACACGCTAGGTAGGTCGTTTCACCCCAAGGTGCAGACCTCTCGAGGGGTTCTACGGTGTTCAGGGCACCTAAGTCTAACACTAACATTATAGGTACATTTTAAATAGAAATCATAACTCATTTAACATTTCTCACAAGGCTCACACGGCCTGCCATATCATATCATAAGAAACATCATAACTCATGTATTCAACATATATCATGTCTCAGTAACATCCCTTTCTAGGGCATGTCATATCTCATCACCTGCAATTTACGAGATATGTATTGGAAATAAGAAGCCCTGCAGTATGTAGATATCAACTCAGAGAGAACAAGCATATAAAGTTAAATGCACTAGAAACATACAATTCAACAGTTAAGTATCACCACATCTCATATCGAGACCTTTCATATCACCATAACATGATTCATTGAACACCCTATCCTTAGGGTTTCATTTGCCTTATTCATTCATTACATGCCAACACCCTATTCTTAGGGTTTCATTCGCCTCATTCACCTTTTCATTTACCTCATTCACTTGTCACATGGATCTCATAAGGATTTCATAGGATATAAGCATTCACTAAATAAAGATTGTTTTCAACAAATCATATACAATCAATATAGATATGAAACCATGGAAATTTAACTAAATTTAGGTTTTCCATACCATTCACTGAGATATCATGTATCAATAATAAAATTCAATTAAGATAACCCATGAGGTACATCCTAACCACTTATAGGATTACTAGTCCTCTTTATTTAACTTTGATCTTTAAGTGTTCAATTAGGGTTTGCTCCAACACGGTCATGGTATCACCCCACGGCCGTGGCATAGGTCATTCGAGATTAAACTATTGAAATCAAAGTCATAGACTTAGTGACGAATCCCAAAGGTTTTAGATATTGAAATATGATAGCCTTAAGCTTGATTGAGAGCATTTAGACCTAGGTTTGGTTTAAGTCTAGATATCTCTTCAATTGGATTAAAACTCTAGTGAGATCTCAGTTAGGTTAAACCCTAATTACATCATACAATATGAATCCGAAAGGCATTCTTTCTAGAAGGTGTTGTATACATTTCTAATAAGATTCTATCATCAGAGAGTCGTTCAAACAGAGAAGGAGCCCATTTCATATCAAATTGCAACTACACAGAACAAATGGACATTCAGGGTTTAAAATCACATACTAAGCAATTAGGGATTTGGATGCTATAATCAAATTTCGTGCATTACACTGTTTGAAGGAAGAACCCACTCACCCTAAGGTGTGAAAACACCTCAAAACTGCAGCTCAACTCAGGGGATCTCGAACTCATATCAAATCCCTAGCAAATCTCCCAATTCTTCTTCCATTCAACTCGGAAACCTTGAAAATGAGGGATTATGAAGAAAGGGTGAGAAAAGAGGGAATTTCGACATCATCTTGGATCAAATCAGAGCATGGACGGAATCTTGACATGAGAGAGAAGATTCACCATAAAAGTCTATGCAAAGAATCCAAACTTACTTGATTTCACCATTCCTTGGACCGCAAAACCCTAGGTCAGCAATTCCTCCTCTTTCTCCACTCAAACCCTAACTCTCCCTCTCTCTCTAGATTTTCGTTTCTCTGGGGTGGATGACGAAGAATGAGAGCTGTGTGTGTGTGTGGTCGATCATATAAGTCAATTTGAGCTGCTTGGGTCAATTGCATATTGACCCAACACTCAACTTTAATTATATTGGCTGAATATTCAGTTTCACAATAGTTTCTGTAATTCGCCTACTGAATAGCTAACAGAAGCTCCAAAAATTCTGGACATTTTATATCTTATACCTAATGAAGTTTCAGACCTCCAGTAAAAATTTGAGATCATTTCAAGTTATAAATAAATAATTAAAAATCAAACAGTGCACTGTTATATTGCAGTCTGCAGCATATTCGGTCGAGTTTGTCCTGCACAGAACTCGACCGACACCCTCACTGTAGAGATCAAACGTCATCCAAAAATTACGCCAATTTAAAAGAGTATCTAAAATTGTGTTTTTCAAGCACAGTTAAAATTTGAGATCAATTGGATATACCAATAAAAAGATACAATTCAATTACCACACTGCTATATCAATCTGAAAATGTGATCGGTCGAGTTTGAAACTCGACCAATAAACAGGTCATAACATTCTTCAAAAATTCTGATATTTTCCAATGTTGTTCACATTTGAGGTATCCAAATCATATACAAATTTGAGATAAATCAGAGTTACACATAATATACTAAAAATCATTTATCGAGACACTATACTTATCAAATTTTGTATCCATGTATCATTAAAACCCTATTTTGGGCCGATTAGGGTCTATGCTTCTCAAACCCTAATTCTCAAGACAAAAGAACATTTAGACTTCTTATCATAGTTAAAACATCCTAATTGTGTTATCGTCATTAATTAGATTTCAAGAATGATTATTCCAATTAATCTTTGCAATTGTCTAGGTAAACCCTAGTTTACCAATTAAGCTCAGATGGGGTCGTAACAACTCTCCCCCCCTTAGAATGTTTTGTCCTCGAAACATAAACCTACAAGAAAGATACATTCAAGGTTATTCTAAGCTTCTAAAGCCTTCCATGTCATTATATTCTTGTATTTCATACCTGAATGTAGTTTTCAACATTAGATCTTTTAATTTCTTTACTAAATCACAACATATTTCAAATAGTTCTCAATGATATCAAGCAAATTCTTTATGCCACAGTCAAACATAGAATGCAAAGATAAACCACCATGCTTTCGCTGCGTAACTCTGATACTTTGATACAACTATCTCAACTTATGCGGCTCAGAAAGTTCTATTGTTCTGTATCACCTTTAAGTGACAAAAGCGAGTTCACCATGCTGTTTTAAACTTTAATAAAGTGCTATTCAAATAGCAAAACAGTCTTGAATTAAAAGACTAGATTCAACAATAAATGGCACAATACTACTCTTGGCATCCCCATTGGGTCATGGATGCATGAGGTGAAGCAATACCACCTCATTCCATACTATCCTGTTTCGATCCTGGGACCTATGGGTTATGGGCCCACACACAATTCAAAGTGTAACCATCGTATTATATCATTTTAGGGTTTCAACAACAGTAACAAAGTAATCCACGATTGTATTAGTCATTCAAGCTTTTTTCATACCCAGTTACCATCACTAAGTTAGATTAAAGCTAGGTATAACAAGATATACCTCATTAGGGTTACTTATCAACACAATTTGATTAACATCCCTTCTATTAATATGAGTGAGTAGGTATAACTACCTTATTCAGGATATCCCTCCATGTCTTCCGTCATCATCCAAACTGTATCACCATATCACAAATACACAAAACTAGGATGCATATCTGGTATGAATTACTACAACTATCATACACCTTTAATTAACATATAGCTTGCACAAATACACTGAAATCATACATAGAACCAACTTACATACCTTAGTATGCCTTCAACAAAGTATACTTCTAAAAACGAGTTCACATATTACACAAAACTAGTGTTTTCCTTTATCTCTCTCCTCATTCTTTACTACTTATGTTTTGCTACCTCTTCTTCTCATTTTGATCATATACAATAAACATCCCTAACATTGAAACATTCAAGGTAAGAATAGATTATTCATCATTCTTGCTATCACACAAGACTGTATTTCTTATCGCACTTCATCGTAATGTATGTCACTATTACATTCACTAGATGACCCTACCAAGGTAGTTATGCATCATATATGATTCATTTTCTTATCATTTCATTCCCACCTTGTTATTGTTAAGGAATATATGAGAGAGAAGATGATTTTGAGACTTAGAATTCTTGTATTCAAACATTCCTTTAATACCTTAAATATTCTTCATTTTTAAATCAAAGGGATCATGCATGGGTCAAACACAGTTTCTCTTTCAATCAAGTTTTCCCTCCTGAATATAGTCTACCCTTGTATGACTTATTCATTCGTTAAACTACACCTATGTTCTTCACTTAGGAACTAGTTTGTTGTTCTAGTCTTATGAATTATATGATCATATGATTCTCTTCACTTTTACTCTTTTGAAGACTCTTCACTTATATAGACCTATTGAATGCTCAACTCTATTCTTCTACTTAGCCTTTGCTTTAGAGTTCATAAAAGCATTATACTCAATTATATGATCCATTCTTCATGATCGATTCTTGCTATCTAGAACCATACATACATTTCACATATCTTTTCTATATTTCATATGTATAGTTCATATAATATTAATCAATAAACTGATTATGAATCCTTATATCATGTTCCTTTATTCCCAATTAAGGGTTTCTCATATGAGGCCCCAAAATTGAACCTCAGATACCAGTTTCAACAAATTCTTAGTTGTTCTGATCTTGCCCATTTGTTTCAACATCTTACCGTATGTACATTCTCACTCTAATGTGGGTCTAATTATCCAGAGTCTATTCTTATTATACTATTAATAGGAGTCATTAGATCCCAGTAATACATCCTGCCAGCCGGACCAGGCCAAACCTGAAGTCCTGAAGCCAAGAACTTTAAAGGATTACTCAACATCTATTCATCTCAGAAGTGTGGAAGAAAACTTATCCACTAACAAAAGCTCATTCAAAGGTCAATTATAGTCTACTTGTTACGAAGAATGAAATCAATAAATGCTACAACTGCATAGTGTACAACAGATATTAAAGACCCATATTTCAAAGTATTGAATATTTCAATTCAAACATATAAGAGCATTTCTATACATTTCCAACAAAAACAACATTATGAAATGTAAGTTCTATCTCCTTTTACATTTATGCTCTTAATTCTTGTTTCTTTTCTCGTTATCTAACCCTAACATTTCTAGGGTTCCTCTCTAGCCCATTCTTCCACTGTATACCTGGCCAGGGTATACGTGAGAGAATAGACAGAGTAGCTTGTACTGGTTGATCCAAGTACTCAGATATCAGGCCAGGATATCCAAATACTCAAATCCCCAAAGCTAACATCAAAACATCTCCTATCTGCCACACTTATGACGCTAACTTACTAACTTAATGGTCCTTGACAACTCACCCTAAGCTCTGATACCAAGCTGTTACACCCCGATCTCACAATTTCCTCAAATCATGAGATTAGGGCATAAGATAGGATTTATATGTAACACAAAGAACACCCTTAACTTTTTTTTCTTTTCTTTAAAACTCTTGTTTCCCCGCATTGAACCACATAACATCCTAACAAAGGAATCTGTACATTTCTTTTACTAATCAGACTTTAATAGAAAAGATACATGAAAAAAAAACATTCATGATATCTCTCACACTTTATACACATAAAACTTGCTAATTAGCATACATATCAAAAGAGGAACAATATTACACATTATGACTACAAGTCTCTCTCTTACATCTCTATGAGGACCTAGAGTGACAAGGACCGACTGACTCAACTAATCTTGTTCTTAACTCTTGTGGCAGATCACACTGATGCTCTGACCATCTTCAAGTCCACGCGGTTAACCCTAAAATGTTTGAGTAGAGGGGTGAGCCTACTCGCTCAGTGAATGAGTACATCAAAGAAATAGTCGAAGGCACTAATGTGATTATAGATATAACTTTGAGTAAACGATATGAAGTTTAACAACAATAAATACTACACTGAGCAGTTCTAAAACAATATAATTGAAATAACAAAGATTGTAAATATTGCATCCAAAGAATAACTACTAGAAGACTATGCTCTAGTCTTCCTTAACTCTTTCATTTATAAGGAACTCTGTGAACCTATATGATCATATTTTAGCTTATGCCCTGATCTATGTAGTGTACTCTGCATAGAGACTCGCAGTGCACTACGGCCACACCGTACAAGACTTAGCGACACACCCGGGAAATGCTAAGTCTGACTTCCAGTCCTGCTCTGCTACAGGACCCACAAGCTCTCTGGCCCACAGGCTCTCCGGCCTCCTCTGCACTCACCATGAGTGCTCTGGACTCCTCCTCTAACCTGAGCACACAAGCGTAGGGAGTCAACACTGGGTTACCACCAGAATTACTCAGCCGGTTGGTGTTGGATAACCCCTAATTACTCCTCGTGCCACCGTGACACACGCACAGATTATTGTTGAACACGAGTCACCGACCATCTAGACACACGCTAGGTAGGTCGTTTCACCCCAAGGTGCAGACCTCTCGAGGGGTTCTACGGTGTTCAGGGCACCTAAGTCTAACACTAACATTATAGGTACATTTTAAATAGAAATCATAACTCATTTAACATTTCTCACAAGGCTCACACGGCCTGCCATATCATATCATAAGAAACATCATAACTCATGTATTCAACATATATCATGTCTCAGTAACATCCCTTTCTAGGGCATGTCATATCTCATCACCTGCAATTTACGAGATATGTATTGGAAATAAGAAGCCCTGCAGTATGTAGATATCAACTCAGAGAGAACAAGCATATAAAGTTAAATGCACTAGAAACATACAATTCAACAGTTAAGTATCACCACATCTCATATAGAGACCTTTCATATCACCATAACATGATTCATTGAACACCCTATCCTTAGGGTTTCATTTGCCTTATTCATTCATTACATGCCAACACCCTATTCTTAGGGTTTCATTCTCCTCATTCACCTTTTCATTTAACTCATTCACTTGTCACATGGCTCTCATAAGGATTTCATAGGATATAAGCATTCACTAAATAAAGATTGTTTTCAACAAATCATATACAATCTATATAGATATGAAACCATGGAAATTTAACTAAATTTAGGTTTTCCATACCATTCACTGAGATATCATGTATCAAGAATAAAATTCAATTAAGATAACCCATGAGGTACATCCTAACCACTTATAGGATTACTAGTCCTCTTTATTTAACTTTGATCTTTAAGTGTTCAATTAGGGTTTGCTCCAACACGGTCATGGTATCACCCCACGGCCGTGGCACAGGTCATTCGAGATTAAACTATTGAAATCAAAGTCATAGACTTAGTGACGAATCCCAAAGGTTTTAGATATTGAAATATGATAGCCTTAAGCTTGATTGAGAGCATTTAGACCTAGGTTTGGTTTAAATCTAGATATCTCTTCAATTGGATTAAAACTCTAGTGAGATCTCAGTTAGGTTAAACCCTAATTACATCATACAATATGAATCCGAAAGGCATTCTTTCTAGAAGGTGTTGTATACATTTCTAATATGATTCTATCATCAGAGATTCGTTCAAACAGAGAAGGAGCCCATTTCATATCAAATTGCAACTACACAGAACAAATGGACATTCAGGGTTTAAAATCACATACTAAGCAATTAGGGATTTGGATGCTATAATCAAATTTCGTGCATTACACTGTTTGAAGGAAGAACCCACTCACCCTAAGGTGTGAAAACACCTCAAAACTGCAGCTCAACTCAGGGGATCTCGAACTCATATCAAATCCCTAGCAAATCTCCCAATTCTTCTTCCATTCAACTCGGAAACCTTGAAAATAAGGGATTATGAA
This sequence comes from Alisma plantago-aquatica, assembly GCA_963693085.1. Classification (NCBI taxonomy): domain Eukaryota; kingdom Viridiplantae; phylum Streptophyta; class Magnoliopsida; order Alismatales; family Alismataceae; genus Alisma; species Alisma plantago-aquatica. The sequence goes on along the minus strand of OY856414.1, from coordinate 396,754,729 downwards.
GAAAGGGTGAGAAAAGAGGGAATTTCGACATAATCTTGGATCAAATCAGAGCATGGAAGGAATCTTGACATGAGAGAGAAGATTCACCATAAAAGTCTATGCAAAGAATCCAAACATACTTGATTTCACCATTCCTTGGACCGCAAAACCCTAGGTCAGCAATTCCTCCTCTTTCTCCACTCAAACCCTAACTCTCCCTCTCTCTCTAGATTTTCGTTTCTCTGGGGTGGATGACGAAGAATGAGAGCTTTGTGTGTGTGTGTTCGATCATATAAGTCAATTTGAGCTTCTTGGGTCAATTGCATATTGACCCAACACTCAACTTTAATTATATTGGCTGAATATTCAGTTTCACAATAGTTTCTGTAATTCGCCTACTGAATAGCTAACAGAAGCTCTGAAAATTCTGGAAATTTTATATATTATACCTAATGAAGTTTCAGACCTCCAGTAAAAATTTGATATAATTTATTATTACAAATAAATAATTAAAAATCAAACAGTGCACTGCTATATTGCAGTCTGCAGCATATTCGGTTGAGTTTGTCCTGCACAGAACTCGACCGACACCCTCACTGTAGAGATCAAACGTCATCCAAAAATTACTACAATTTAACAGAGTATCTACAATTGTATTTTGCAATCACAGTTAAAATTTGAGATCAATTGGATATACCAATAAAAAGACAAAATTCAATTACCACACTGCTATATCAATCTGAAAATGTGATCAGTCGAGTTTGAAACTCGACCAATAAACAGGTCAGAAAATTCTTCAAAAATTCTGATATTTTCCAATGTTGTTCAAATTTGAGTTATCCAAATCATATCCAAATTTGAGCTAAATCAGAGTTACACATAATATACTAAAAATCATTTCTCGAGACACTATACTTATCAAAATTTGTATCCATGTATCATTAAAACCCTATTTTGGGCCGATTAGGGTCTATGCTTCTCAAACCCTAATTCTCATTACAAAAGAACATGTAGACTTCTTATCATAGTTAAAACATCCTAATTGTGTTATAGTCATTAATTAGATTTCAAGAATGATTATTCTAATTAATCTTTGCAATTGTCTAGGTAAACCCTAGTTTACCAATTAAGCTCAGATGGGGTCGTAACAACTCTCCCCCCCTTAGAATGTTTCATCCTCGGAACATAAACCTACAAGAAAGATACATTCAAGGTTATTCTAAGCTTCTAAAGCCTTCCATATCATTATATTCTTGTATTTCATACCTGAATGTAGTTTTCAACATTAGATCTTTTAATTTCTTTACTAAATCACAACATATTTCAAATAGTTCTCAATGATATCAAGCAAATTCTTTATGCCACAGTCAAACATAGAATGCAAAGATAAACCACCACGCTTTCACTACGCAACTCTAATACTCTGATACAACTATCTCAACTTATGCGGCTCAGAAAGTTCTATTGTTCTGTATCACCTTTAAGTGACAAAAGCGAGTTCACCATGCTGTTTTAAACTTTAATAAAGTGTTATTCAAATAGCAAAACAGTCTTGAATTAAAAGACTAGATTCAACAATAAATTGCACAATACTACTCTTGGCATCCCCATTGGGTCATGGATGCATGATGTGAAGCATTACCACCTCATTCCATACTATCCTGTTTCGATCCTGGGACCTGTGGGTTAGGGGCCCACACACAATTCAAAGTGTAATTCTTCACCTTATACACCCATGATCCAATGGGGATGCCGTGAGTAGTAATGTACAATTGTTGTTGAATCTAGTCTTTTAACTCAAGACTATTGATGCGATGATTTTGAGTCGCATTTAGAGACATTTTTTACTTGTGTTTTATGCAGCTATTGGTCATTTTGGTGGTTAATATTACATAATTCATCTACTTTGGTTTATGATCTTTCTCTATGTCAAATCTCCCTTATTTCAGTATTTTGAGCATAAATTATTACAAGAATATGTTTTGTTTCGGATTATGTGGTTTTGTGTTACAATTTCAGGAAAAACAAGTATCTGATGCTGTCGATATCATCGACAGTGGTCTATACCATCAACTTGACCACATGCATCCAGCCGCAAGGAGTAGAAAAATCTCGATACTATCGATAGGAGAGTCGATGGTATCGAGATAACATCAGGTTGCTTCAGAAAAGAAAGTCAATACTATCGACATAAAAGTCGATACCATCGACGAGTGGAGCTACAACGACGTAAAAGGACAAAACCGATGCCTATGAATGTCGATACCATCGACCCGCGTCGATGGTATTGAGGTGGCATCAGTTGCGACAAAGAAAAGAAAAGAAGACCAGCCGATACAGTGCAGGGTCGATACCATCGACTCGTGTCGATGGTATCGACACTGTCAGATACATGTTTACTTCAGATTGATCTAAATCTGATGGCTGTGGTAATTTGGCGACCTATTTCGAAGATTATACCTAATGACGGTGGCCAAGAGCAAGCTATCACGTCATTAGCCACTGCACACGTCCCGAGAAGGTGTGGAGAGAAGAACGGAGCCCGGAAGCACGCCCCAGCCATTCCGGATGCCGAAGAAGACGATTTCCACCACCGAAAGGTGGGAGAACGTGTATTCTACGCCAAGGAGCGCTAGGATCTTCTCCGTTCAGGGGTTTCACCACTCAATCACATTTTTCTCATGTTTCCCCTTTTCTCTATCATGTTTTGCTTTGAGATGAACATGCAGGGCTAATCCCCTTTGTCTTTAGGACTGGGAGTAGCCCAGGAATTCATTGTATGACAATTTTATCATAGTAATTCATCTTTTATCTCTTAAATCCATGGTATGATCTCATTTTCTCCATTATATTGTTATGCTTGATCACCATAATAATAATCTAATGCCCTTAATTACTTTGAAAGAAGAATTAACAGTTGAAAAGAGATGAAATTCACGTTAATTGACAAATCCCTTGAACAAGGTGGTGTAAGGTTAATGGTGGATACCGAGAGATCGATTTTAATGCACCTAATTTAGGTTTAGGTTACGATGGCGGTGGAAACGACCTAGACATAGGTAGTGAATTGTACCACGACAGTGGGCAATTCTGATTTCAGGCCACTACCCGGATAGAGAGATAAATCTGAATGACTACATAGAATTTAATACAATGAAAACTCGCGGTGAAACCGCAATCCTAAAGATCTCATCCTGAATTGATTAAACTAAACATTTAATCGATTGCTTTGTTTTGTTTTATTTATTTTTCTTTTAATTTTACAACAACTTCCAACTATTTAATCGGTCTAGCTGATTGTGAGTAGTTAGTAGTAGTCTCTGATAATTCATGTATCCCTAAGTTCGACTCGGGCCTCACAAAGGCCTATATTACATTGACGCGTACACTTGCGTTTCTACGCACGTAAAAAGCGTGTCAATTTTGTGGCGCCGCTGCCGGGGATACGTCAATTGTCGACACTACGAGTGCTACAAGCAGCCACTCTAGGCCATTTTTTTATTTTTTTTAATATTTTTATTAGTTTGAAATCATTTCAAAAATTCATAATCTATTTTCTAATTTCTGTAATCATCTAGCACGGTACTGAACTTAAAGTTTCATTTTGCAGGTACTATGTATGGTGCAGACGCGTAGCACCGACTACACACAACCAGCACCAGAGGTTCCACTGCCAGAATCGGACGACGAAGAGTACTACAATCAAGACCACTTGGAAGAAACAGATTCCGAATCCGAACAAGACGAAATGGCAGAGGAATAGACGATATGGGAGAAGATCAAGGCTTCTTCTTCATCTGTGTCGAAGGGGCCAATCAAGAAGTAGGCGATCAATATTCTGACTTACAAGATTGATCATGCGTTAATAAACTTGCTCAAGTCGAATGCTTTCCATGGGCTCAAGAACGAAGACCCAATCACTCATATAAGCCAATTCATGGAAAACTGTGATATGATAAAAAAAGACAGATTTCCACAAGAGACACTCTACTTGAAGCTATTCTCGAGTTCTCTGGCAGGGAACACACGAGAGTGGTTGCACAATCTGGACAATGAATATGTGGAATCCTGGAACCACATGGTGGAGGTTTTCTTTGAAAGGTTCTTCCCGCCCGAGAAGACCAATGACATGATCAGGAAGATCCACAATATCACTCAGAAAGTAGGAGAGACCTACTCTGAGACCTGGGAAAGGTTTCAGATCATGCTTAGGCAGTGCCCGCATCATGGGCTTGACAATGAGAAGCAGGTAAAAATTTTCTATTTTGCTCTTTCTGAGCATGATAGAAGTAACCTAGATTCGGCGGGTTCAGGATTTTTCTTGAACAACTCAGGTACAAGGTGCTGGGAGATCTTGAAAAATATGGCAAAGAAGCAGGCTTGGGGCGATAAGGATGCACCAGAACGAGTCAAAGTCACATGTGAATCCAGGGCCATAAAGGAGCTGAATGATAAACTCGATCTTTTAGCCAAGAAATTGCTTGCCAAGGAAGATACCGAGTCCGAGGAGGAAGCCCATGTCAAATTCATGCAACAACAGGGCTATAGAAACAATGATTATGCTTGGAGGAAGGATAGGAAGTTCTCATGGAAGGATCCAAACAACTTCCTCCAAGATCTAGATGTGAAGCCGCAACCAAGAGCCGAAGATAAAAGCACCGAGTTGCTTAGTCAAGTGGTGCAGCAAAATCAGGAGATGATGAGCATGTTTAGTAAGAAGCTACAGTCCCAGGGTGATATTTTGACCAAGTTTGGACAAACATTGCAAAGTCATGGAGCACAAATGAGGGCACTGGAGACGACCATGACCCAAATTTCCAATGAAGTGGCAGCCATAAAGTATGCCAATCAACAGAGACAGGCAGGAAATGCAGAAGTTGCTCAAGCACATCACCAAGTGAAATATATAGCTGTGGTTACTGAAGCAGAGGCCCCAGTGATAGAGGTCCAGGATAAAGGAAAAATGATTTTTGATACGGAGGCTACACCAAAAATACCGTATCCGCGCAGTCATTATGGACTACCAGATGGATATTGTCCATTCAGAAAAGCCCGCCAAGCGCCCATCTCAGTCACGCCCGCACCTATGCAAGAAGAGAAGGTGAAGGCCACGCATCAACATGAAGCTACATCTACTCTAAGAGAAGAGCCGCTACAAGTCACAACTGTTGAGAACAATGTGCCAAAGTCTACGCCAGGGGGTGACATTGAAGCAAGCTTGGGGGAGATTGCCCCGAAAAGCCCATACGTTTCACCTCATGAGCGTCCACATGCGGAAGTTGTGTCTCGTCTGGATAGCTCGAGGTCGAAGAAGGAGCATCGACATTACAGGAAGTTCTTGGAGATGTTCAGAAAACTCCATGTCAATATTCCGTTAGTGGAAATGATAGAGAAGATTCCCGCCTACGGGAGGTTCATCAAAGAAATAATCAACAAGAAGAGGCGGATTAAAGACACGAATGTTTTCTAGGTAAATGAGATGGTGAGCTCAATTATCCATGGGAGTTTACCACAAAAGTGGAAAGACCTAGGAGGCTTCTACATTCCATGCTCTATAGGTGATCGACAATTTCCACAAGCATAGTGTGATTCGGGTGCCAGGATTAATCTTATGGCACTGTCCACATTTCAAAAGCTTGGGTTGAAGGAGATAAAGAAATCATCTACAACTATTGAGTTGGCAGATGGGTCCATTGTGAACCCATACGGAGTATGCGAGGATGTGCTAGTCAAGGTGGACAGGTTCATCTTTCCGGTGGATTTCGTCGCCATGGACATGCCACAACTTAAAGGGTGCGAGATGCTATTGGGTAGGCCGTTTCAAGCAACGTTTGATGTTGTTACTGCCTTTGGGAGAGGTACATTGACCTTGAGGATTGGCCAAGATTGAGTTGAGTTCAAACTGCTGCACGATCCCCTGGGCACACTCTCTAAAGTCTTACATTGATGAGGAGCTTAATGTCGTCTAGCCTAAGACGTTAAATAAGGGCGCTTGTTGGGAGGCAACCCAACCATCGATACTTTAGTTTAATTTCTTTTACATTCGTAGTTTGATTTGTTTTGACTTTGTTTTTAGTGTAAAGAAGATATCGTGATCGTTTGCTCAATGTGCAGGACTGAGGCAGAGTCGATACCATCTACCCTTGTGTCGATGGTATCGACCATGGTACAGGTTGGCGACTGCAGAAATCACACTGCGTCAATACCATCGACGACCTCGTCGATGGTATCGACATTGCAATAGGCAGATCATAGCAGAGGTCGATAGTATCGACATGGGTGTCGATACTCGCTAGATCTCTGGAGATATTAAGAAGAAATCATCTCAGAGAAGTCGATACCATGGACGGGCCTGTCGATGGTATCAACATATTAAAATACAAAAGGCGGCGTCCAGCCTCGCGAGGGAGATGCCCTAATCAGAAGTCGATACTATCAACTTGAGTCGATAGTATCGACGCGCCACGTTACCGATCCGCGAGAGGAGATCAACAGCGATCGCTGCAACAAAGAAGTCGATCCGTGGGATGGGTCGATACCATCGACACCTGTCGATAGTATCGACACGTCAGCGATCTGGGCCCTGCAGATCCAGCCATGGACGACCGTCGATAACAGCGGCAGTATAGATTGTGCTATGCGGGTCGATACCATCGACCCGCGTCGATGGTATCGATGGGCACATAGCAGCGCCGACGTCAGCTATATATGAGAAGGATTGTCATCATATGACATCACAACCCCAGAGCAATTCTTCTCCACCTATGCCGAGCGTCCTCTAGAGCAATCCGAGCCCGATGACGAGCATCCAGGAGCATGTTCTTCATCGAGCGGATATTTCCTTCTGCGATCTTCACCGAGCTCTTTCTCTACTCCTCCTTCTTCTGCAACCATGGTGCATGTTGCCGGTGTGTCTTCTTCACGTGCCAACCCGATGGACATCCCGTAGTTCGTGCCACCACTGACTGTGTCGATTCCACACCCACAGATTGTTCATCCGTCCGCGGAGGTCAAGAAGATTTATGAGGAAATCTTGAAGAGGAAAATTGAGCCGACCCACTATGTTGAGCGGGAGACGATCCGCAACCTGGGGTTTGATGCAAATCTGGCCAGATACATGTTTACTTCAGATTGATCTAAATCTGATGGCTGTGGTAATTTGGCGACCTATTTCGGAGATTATACCTAATGACGGTGGCCAAGAGCAAGCTATCACGTCATTAGCCACTGCACACGTCCCGAGAAGGTGTGGAGAGAAGAACGGAGCCCGGAAGCACGCCCCAGCCATTCCGGACGTCGAAGAAGACGATTTCCACCACCGAAAGGTGGGAGAACGTGTATTCTACGCCAAGGAGCGCTTGGATCTTCTCTGTTCAGGGGTTTCACCACTCAATCACATTTTTCTCATGTTTCCCCTTTTCTCTATCATGTTTTGCTTTGAGATGAACATGCGGGGCTAATCCCCTTTGTCTTTAGGACTGGGAGTAGCCCGGGAATTCATTGTATGACAATTTTATCATAGTAATTCATCTTTTATCTCTTAAATCCATGGTATGATCTCATTTTCTCCATTATATTGTTATGCTTGATCACCATAATAATAATCTAATGCCCTTAATTACTTTGAAAGAAGAATTAACAGTTGAAAAGAGATGAAATTCACGTTAATTGACAAATCCCTTGAACAAGGTGGTGTAAGGTTAATGGTGGATACCGAGAGATTGATTTTAATGCACCTAATTTAGGGTATAGCTTACTATGGTGGTGGAAACGACCTAGACATAGGTAGTGAATTGTACCACGACAGTGGGCAATTCTGATTTCAGGCCACTACCCGGATAGAGAGATAAATCTGAATGACTACATAGAATTTAATACAATGAAAACTCGCGGTGAAACCGCAATCCTAAAGATCTCATCCTGAATTGATTAAACTAAACATTTAATCGATTGCTTTGTTTTGTTTTATTTCTTTTTCTTTTAATTTTACAACAACTTCCAACTATTTAATCGGTTTAGCTGATTGTGAGTAGTTAGTAGTAGTCTCCGATAATTCACGTATCCCTGAGTTCGACTCGGGCCTCACAAAGGCCTATATTACATTGACGCGTACACTTGCGTTTCTACACACGTAAAAAGCGTGTCAAGTTTGTGGCGCCGCTGCCGGGGATACGTCAATTGTCGGCACTACGAGTGCTGCAAGCGGCCACTCTAGGCCATTTTTTTTAATTTTTTATTTTTTTTATTAGTTTGAAATCATTTCAAAAATTCATAGTCTATTTTCTAATTTCTGTAATCATCTAGCACGGTACTGAACTTAAAATTTCATTTTGCAGGTACTATGTATGGTGCAGACGCGTAGCACCGACTACACACAACCAGCACCAGAGGTTCCACTGCCAGAATCGGATGACGAAGAGTACTACAATCAAGACCACTTGGAAGAAACAAATTCCGAATCCGAACAAGACGAAATGGCAGAGGAATAGACGATATGGGAGAAGATCAAGGCTTCTTCTTCATCTGTGTCGAAGGGGCCAATCAAGAAGTAGGTGATCAATATTATGACTTACAAGATTGATCATGTGTTAATAAACTTGTTCAAGTCGAATGCTTTCCATGGGCTCAAGAACGAAGACCCAATCACTCATATAAGCCAATTCATGGAAAACTGTGATATGATAAAAAAAGACAGATTTCCACAAGAGACACTCTACTTGAAGCTATTCTCGAGTTCTCTGGAAGGGAACACACGAGAGTGGTTGCACAATCTGGACGATGAATATGTGGAATCCTGGAACCACATGGTGGAGGTTTTCTTTGAAAGGTTCTTCCCGCCCGAGAAGACCAATGACATGATCAGGAAGATCCACAATATCACTCAGAAAGTAGGAGAGACCTACTTTGAGACATGGGAAAGGTTTCAGATCATGCTTAGGTGGTGCTCGCATCATGGGCTTGACAATGAGAAGCAGGTAAAAATTTTCTATTTTGCTCTTTCTGAGCATGATAGAAGTAACCTAGATTCGGCGGGTTCAGGATTTTTCTTGAACAACTCAGGTACAAGGTGCTGGGAGATCTTGAAAAATATGGTAAAGAAGCAGTCTTGGGGCGATAGGGATGCACCAGAACGAGTCAAAGCCACATGTGAATCCAGGGCCATAAAGGAGCTGAATGATAAACTCGATCTTTTAGCCAAGAAATTGCTTGCCAAGGAAGATACCGAGTCCGAGGAGGAAGCCCATGTCAAATTCATGCAACAACAGGGCTATAGAAACAATGATTATGCTTGGAGGAAGGATAGGAAGTTCTCATGGAAGGATCCAAACAACTTCCTCCAAGATCTAGATGCGAAGCCGCAACCAAGAGCCGAAGATAAAAGCACCGAGTTTCTTAGTCAAGTGGTGCAACAAAATCAGGAGATGATGAGCATGTTTAGTAAGCAGCTACAGTCCCAGGGTGATATTTTGACCAAGTTTGGACAAACACTGTAAAGTCATGGAGCACAAATGAGGGCACTGGAGACGACCGTGACCCAAATTTCCAATGAAGTGGCAGCCATAAAGTATGCCAATCAACAGAGATAGGCAGGAAATGCAGAAGTTGCTCAAGCACATCACCAAGTGAAATATATAGCTGTGGTTACTGAAGCAGAGGCCCCGGTGATAGAGGTCCAGGATAAAGGCAAAATGATTTTTGATACGGAGGCTACACCAAAAATACTGTATCCGCGCAGTCATTATGGACTACCAGACGGATATTGTCCATTCAGAAAAGCCCGCCAAGCACCCATCTCAGTCACGCCCGCACCTATGCAAGAAGAGAAGGTGAAGGCCACGCGTCAACATGAAGCTACATCCACTTCGAGAGAAGAGCCGCTACAAGTCACAACCTGTTGAGAACAATGTGCCAAAGTCTACGCCAGGGGGTGACATTGAAGCAAGCTTGGGGGAGATTTCCCTGAAAAGCCCATACGTTTCACCTCATGAGTGTCCACATGCGGAAGTTGTGTCTCGTCTGGATAGCTCGAGGTTGAAGAAGGAGCATCGACATTATAGGAAGTTCTTGGAGATGTTCAGAAAACTCCATGTCAATATTTTGTTAGTGGAAATGATAGAGAAGATTCTCGCCTATGGGAGGTTCATCAAAGAAATCATCAACAAAAAGAGGCGGATTAAAGACACAGATGTTTTCCAGGTAAACGAGATGGTGAGCTCAATTATCCATGGGAGTTTACCACAGAAGTGTAAAGACCCAGGAGGCTTCTACATTCCATCCTCTATAGGTGATCGACATTTTCCACAAGCATAGTGTGATTCGGGTGCCAGCATTAATCTTATGCCACTATCCACATTTCAAAAGCTAGGGTTGAAGGAGATAAAGAAATCTTCTACAGCTATTGAGTTGGCGGATGGGTCCATTGTGAACCCATACGGAGTATGCGAGGATGTGCTAGTCAAGGTGGACAGGTTCATCTTTTCGGTGGATTTCGTCGCCATGGACATGCCACAACTTAAAGGGTGCGAGATGCTATTGGGTAGGCCGTTTCAAGCAACGTTTGATGTTGTTACTGCCTTTGGGAGAGGTACATTGACCTTGAGGATTGGCCAAGATTGAGTTGAGTTCAAACTGCTACACGATCCCCTGGGCACACTCTCTAAAGTCTTACATTGACGAGGAGCTTAATGTCGTCTAGCCTAAGATGTTAAATAAGGGCGCTTGTTGGGAGGCAACCCAGCCATCGGTACTTTAGTTTAGTTTCTTTTACATTCATAGTTTGATTTGTTTTGACTTTGTTTTTAGTGTAAAGAAGATATCGTGATCGTTTGCTCAATGTGCAGGACTGAGGCAGAGTCGATACCATCGACCCTTGTGTCGATGGTATCGACCATGGTACAGGTTGGCGACTGCAGAAATCACACTGCGTCGATACCATCGACGACCTCGTCAATGGTATCGACATTCCAATAGGCAGATCGCAGCAGACGTCAATAGTATCGACATGGGTGTCGATACTAGCTAGATCTCTGGAGATATTAAGAAGAAATCATCTCAGAGAATTCGATACCATCGACGGGCCTGTCGATGGTATCAACATATTAACATACAAAAGGCGGCGGCCGGCCTCGCGAGGGAGATGCCCTAATCAGAAGTCGATACTATCGACTTGAGTCGACAGTATCGACACACCACGTTACCGATCCGCGAGAGGAGATCAACGGCGATCACTGCCACAAAGAAGTCGATCCGTGGGATGGGTCGATACCATCGACACCTATTGATAGTATCGACACGTCAGCGATCTGGGCCCTGCAGATCCAGCCCTCGACGACCGTCGATACCAGCGGCAGTACAGATTGTGCTATGCAGGTCGATACCATCGACCCGCGTCGATGGTATCGATGGGCACATAGCAGCGCCGACGTCAGCTATATATGAGAAGGATTGTCGTCATATGACGTCACAACCCCAGAGCAATTCTTATCCACCTATGTCGAGCGTCCTCTAGAGCAATCCAAGCCCGACGACGAGCATCCAGGAGCACGTTCTTCATCGAGCGGAGATTTCCTTCTCCGATCTTCACCGAGCTCTTTCTCTACTCCTCCTTCTTCTGCAACCATGGTGCATGTTGCTGGTGTGTCTTCTTCACGTGCCAACCCAATGGACATCCCGTAGTTCGTGCCGCCACTGACTGCGTCGATTCCACACCCACAGATTGTTCATCCCTCCGCGGAGGTCAAGAAGATTTACGAGGAAATCCTGAAGAGGAAAATTGAGCCGACCCACTATGTTGAGCGGGAGACGATCCGCAACATGGGGTTCGATGCAAATCTGGCCTATGTTCTAAAAGGGCAGGCGAGACACACGAGCAGGACGCCCGACGAGATGGAGTACAATGCCGATGACCAGCCATTCTTCAATGAATGGCCTACATACAAATAGCTAGTGGCGGAATTCGTGGCGTCGTTGGACGTCTGTGTCGTGCCAAACGACATCATTGCCACAGACCGGGAGTGGATCAAGGGCTGTGTGTCTTTCCGGCTGTACAACAATGACTACAATACCCACCTCCGCCAGACGAGTAAATCAGTATCTCTGTTCCAACCTTTAAGATTGTTTTTGACTATGAGGCCATAGTCGAATTCAAGCTTAGGGGGGGAGTTGGAACAACTCTATCTTTTATTTTCTCAGTTTTTAGTTTTATTTTGTTTGTTCTTGTCATTTATTTCTTGCAATCTTAGTTTGTTTGTAGGATCCACATTCTATCTTGTGTAATTATGGGTGTCTTAAGTCATGTGTCATCTCACTTGCTTGTACATGGGAATTAAGGGAAAATTAAAAAAATTTGAGTGTTCGCAAGCTGGTATTGTTCAACCTTGAGCACATAACTTAAGAAAATGATTGGTTTTGTCAACTTTAAAACTGAAAATCACAACTGTACATTCCTAATGATTTATGAAAAGTGGATGGAATTGGTTGTTTGAGCCTAAACTGACCAAGTGATAATGAGACTCTAATTTGAAGTAAGAGAGAGAAACCTCTTAACTACTACACAGGTCAGTAAGGAGGGACACATAATACTTTTTGAAGGTTCAGTCAATTAGTCTTGTGATCTTTCCACCTCATGATTTTTCATAATCCACCATAAGAATTGGAAGTACTTTACAGGTTTAACCTTTTTGATTGCATATCATGTAGATAGGTCTTGCATTGCAATCACTTGCACATGTTTTGCATCAATAACAAAAAAATAGAATAGTGATACATGCACATTATCCTTAGGTGCATGTCATTTAGTTGCATTCATAATTTTTATGCATGGAGTATATCATGTACCTCATTTCTTTTTTAATGGTGAATTAAAATTGTTCCATACCTTCTAAATAGTTCAAATATTTGAGTTATGCAGAAAAAGCAAGCCCGATAAATTATTCATTGTCATTTGTGGATATAAGGGCCTTAAAAAAAAGAAAGAAGAAAAAAATAAAAAAAATGTTTTTGAGTATGAAAAATATTGAGAAGCAAGTAGAATAAGAGGGAGAAAGGAACATAATCTCACCTGCATCTTAAGATGAGTAAGTACATGATGTAGCTCAGTTAGATATCCGTCTCATTTTGAGACAGGATGTTAGTACATGCATCATTTCACCCAATCTTAGGCATTAGGGCATTTTTCATGCGCAAATGCATCATTTAGGGCATTCTTGTTTTATGCATGTTGAAACTGTATACTGCTTCCATTTCTTCTATGAGCCACCCATTTCATCTACCCGTTGCTCGAATTGGTAGGCCACCGTGATTTTCTCCTCACTTATGAATATCAGGAGAGCTGCTTCCATTTAGATGGTAGTTAGGGCGAGCAACGTAATATAGGAGATCACAAGATGCACCGAGTCTGGACCGGATAATTTTATTATGTTAACTGCCTTATGTGGTAGTTTTCATAAGTTTTGAGGTAGAAATCTTTTATGGATGATTACTGTCGCCTTTAGGGTAATTATCATTCTGTGGTTAGTGAGGGCCGGAATGTGAATGTCCAGTGGGGATCATATGGTAATGTTTGTTGTGATGATTTGTTCTTTAGTTGACTTTGGAAATTCTATTCTAAGGTTTAGTTGCTCGAGGGCGAAAAATGTTCAAGCTTAGGGGAGTTTGATGCGATGATTTTGAGTCACATTTAGAAACATTTTTTACTTGTGTTTTATGTAGCTATTGGTCATTTTGGTGGTTAATATTACATAATTCATCTACTTTGGTTTATGATCTTTCTCTATGTCAAATCTCCCTTATTTCAGTATTTTGAGCATAAATTATTACAATAATATGTTTTGTTTCGGCTTATGTGGTTTTGTGTTGCAATTTCAGGAAAAACAAGTATCTGCTGCTGTCGATACCATCGACTTGACCACAGGCAGCCAGCCGCAAGGAGTAGCAAAATCTCGATACTATCGACAGGAGAGTCGATGGTATCGAGATAACATCAGGTTGCTTCAGAAAAGAAAGTCGATACTATCGACATAAAAGCCGATACCATCGACGAGTGGAGCTAAAATGACATAAAAGGACAAAACCGACGCCTATGAATGTCGATACCATCGACCCACATCGATGGTATCGAGGTGGCATCAGTTGCAACAAAGAAAAGAAAAGAAGACCATCCGATACAGTGTAGGGTTGATACCATCAACTCGTGTCGATGGTATCGACAACGTCAGATACATGTTTGCTTCAGATTGATCTAAATCTGACGACTGTGGTAATTTGGCGACCTAATTCGAAGATTATACCTAATGACGGTGGCCAAGAGCAAGCTATCACGTCATTAGCTGCTGCACATGTCCCGAGAAGGTGTGGAGAGAAGAACGGAGCCAAGAAGCACGCCCCAGCTGTTCCGGATGCCGAAGAAGATGATTTCCACCACCGAAAGGCGGGAGAACGTATATTCTACGCCAAGGAGCACTTGGATCTTCTCCGTTTAGGGGTTTCACCACTCAATCACATTTTTCTAATGTTTCCCCTTTTCTCTATCATGTTTTGCTTTGAGATGAACATGCGGGGCTAATCCCCTTTGTCTTTAGGACCAAGAGTAGCCCGGGAATTCATTGTATGGCAATTTTATCATAGTAATTCATCTTTTATCTCTTAAATCCATGGTATGATCTCATTTTGTCCATTATATTGTTATGCTTGATCACCATAATAATAATCTAATGCCCTTAATTACTTTGAAAGAAGAATTAACGGTTGAAAAGAGACAAAATTCACGTCAATTCACAAATCCCTTGAATAAGGCGGTGTAAGGTTAATGGTGGATACCGAGAGATCGATTTTAATGCACCTAGTTTAGGGTATAGGTTACTACGACGGTGGAACCAACCTAGACATAGGTAGTGAATCGTACCACGACAGTGGGAAATTCTGATTTCAGGCCACTATCCAGATAGAGAGATAAATCTGAATGACTACATAGAATTTAATACAATGAAAACCCGCGGTGAAACCGCAATCCTAAAGATCTCATCCTGAATTGATTAAACTAAACATTTAATCGATTGCTTTGTTTTGTTTTATTTCTTTTTCTTTTAATTTTACAACAACTTCCAACTATTTAATCGGTCTAGCTGATTGCGAGTAGTTAGTAGTAGTCTCCGATAATTCACGTATCCCTGAGTTCGACTCGGGCCTCACAAAGGCCTATATTACATTGACACGTACACTTGCGTTTCTACACACGTAAAAAGCGTGTCAACTGTTTTTCTATTTAAGTAGCAAAATAGTAAAATTCAAAAGAACATGGTGAACTCTCTTTCATGATTTAGAGGCAATACATAACAATAATACATATTTAGCAATATGAATTGAGATAGTTGGATCAGATTATCGATGTTGAGGTAACACCTCAAGAGTATGAAAATATTGAAATGGTTGTTTCTCTCTCTATCCTATGATTGATTGTGGCATAGAGAATTTGTTTGTTATCATTGAGAAATATTTCAAACATGTTGTGATTTAGTAAAGGAATAAAGGACTTAATGTTGAAGATTGCATTCAAGTTGAAATACAAGAATATAATTACATGTAAGATTTAAAAAGCTTAAAATAAACCTTGAATGTACTTTACTTGCATATTTATGTTTTGGGGATGAAACCTTTTTAAGGGGGGGAATTGTTATGACCACATGTGAGCATAATTGGTAAACTAGGGTTTACCTAGATGATTATATTCTTAATTGGATTGATCATTGCTTAAATCTAATTAATGATGATAATTCAATTATGATGTTTTTAACCTAACAAGAACGTTAAGTGTTCTATTGTTTGAGAAATTAGGGTTTGAGAAATATAAACCCTAGTTGGCTGAAATTAGGGTTTTGATGGTACATGAGTATGGAATTTGATCAGGGTAGCAGTGTGGTAAATGATTTTTCATATTTTCTATTTTTTTATTTAATTGGATTTTGGATATGATATGGATAACTCAATCATGCATATTGGAGTCAAAACCCTAAAAAAGGCAAATAACCTAGGAAACAACTAGGGTTAATGGATCAAGATGACGTGATTAATGATAGATAAATTGGATGCCTTTTTCAGGAGTAATTGTGTGAGTATGCTTGCCTGATTCCTAATTGATTGGTTATTTCTGCATTCAAGTCTGCTTAACAGGTATGTGGTTAATTATGAATAACTGCCTTAGTTTGCCAAAGATTTTTCGTATGATTAATCGCATTGAATGAAAATTATCTATTTGGATGTTCATACTTGCAAATCATAAAGTCACTATGATTATCACATTAAAAATACAATTATGTATTCTCACACCTACATGCCACCCTGATGGATGATGCCAAAGGTCAGTCCCAGATGGGTAGACCAACGGACACCTTGAGTGGTGGCCCCAGGAACCAAGCTCGGGAATGAGAAGGTGGCCTATGATATTGCATGACTAGTGGGCACCATGAGTGGTGACCCCCAGGCACCAAGCTCGGGATTGAGAAGGTGGCCTTAAGTCATTGGCAAAGGGAACCCTAAGGTGGGTATGCCAGGGTTAGGGCAAAAGTGGTGGAGAATGTCATACTGAAAAGTGTGAATTGGCTTGTTAATTAACTTGATTGTGATAATTAGATTATTATCCTTATGTGCAAACTTTTGCTTGTTCCCACATACCAGTATATTTTGATATACTGACTGACATTTTGTTTGTCGGCCTTTTAGGTACAACCCTGAAATGAACAAACGGTAAAGTGACACATTGTTAAAATAAAACATAAAGTGCAAGGAGGATTAGATAGAGTAGATTCAAGCTCGAAATAGATAGATTTACAAAGTTTGTAAAAGTTAAGTAAAGTTTTAATTTTATACCCAATTCCAGTTTAGTTAGTAGAATTTCATAATTGTTATTGATTATTTGTCGAACCATTGATCCTGTTAATTGAATAACGATTCTGACCTTCAGGTCTCCCTTAATTGGGGGTTACTGGGAGGCGGGGTCGTTTCAATTGGTATCAGAGCCAGGTTCCTCATTTAATCTTTAATAATTATTAAAATTTACAAATTCCATAGAACCAAGGGAGTTATTAGAGGATTGTTCGAAAGACTGAGGTGTCTAGAAAAGGATCACGTCCGGGGGCTGGCAATATTTTCCTCCGCACCGCTAGTCAGAATACGAGGACTCCCAGATTGTGTGACTGCCTGGCCGATGTCTTAGGATATGACTCGAAATAAGATACCTTTATGACTCTCTCATCTTGTTCATCCCTTCTCAACTCAAATTCTATTAAGGACCTTAAGGATTAGGATTTTCTCTCTTCTCCTGACCCTCTTGAGGTATGTGTTAAGGTTAATAAGGTCTAAGGAATCCTCCACCAAATTAATGAAAAGCATGTAAATAAGATGGCATGGACATAAGCTTAATAGATTAAGTGCAAACTTTAGGTCGTATGACACGAGTTGTCATTGCCTCAGGAAAAACCTGAGGCTAGACCTTCTTATCAGGAGGATAAGTAAAGAGAGTTAATCTTGGAGGTAGAGATCTTCATTAAAAGTAGAGACCTAGCACCTCCTTTGAGAGATTTTATCCTAACCCTAAGTGAAGGTTAGAGATAGAGATGACATTATGAGTTAGATGTCATGGTTGACCGGATGTTTGGATAGATATGTCTTTGGATTGCCATACGAGTCGTGAGAGGTTGGATGACCTAACACCTTTGGCAACCCAACCCTGGGAAGGGTCGTGCATGTTTGAGCGAAAGATAGATCCTCCATGGATGAGGTTAGAGAAGAACCTATAGAAACCTTATGAGCTATTGCAAGTAGGATATAGCTTACACCCAGAGTACATCAGTAGTACGAGCAGT
The DNA here is from genome assembly GCA_963693085.1 of Alisma plantago-aquatica. Classification (NCBI taxonomy): domain Eukaryota; kingdom Viridiplantae; phylum Streptophyta; class Magnoliopsida; order Alismatales; family Alismataceae; genus Alisma; species Alisma plantago-aquatica. The sequence goes on along the minus strand of OY856414.1, from coordinate 396,736,892 downwards.
AAGTCTAAACCGAGGCCAGAAGGATAGGATGGATGGCTTATGGATAACCTTGAGCCAAACATGAGTTGAGCATAGGCTTCACCCACTTAGGGGTATGCTTGTGAGCATGAGCCTTCATGGAGAGAGAACCTCTAGTAGTATGGCTGGATGTGGAGTTAGAACTAGAGAGAGAAAGTAAGAACCCAATAAGGAAGTTGGAAGCCTAAAACCTCGAGATATGAGGAACAGGGGGAGTCGAGAATGATGCGACCTAAGTAGATGATAGTGGTTTCCTCATGCATGATCCCTAGAGGATGTTGATATCTTGGTTGCCTTTAAAGGAACCAAACCCTAGAGAGAGGATGATGCTTCTAGTACCTATGTGCCTGTGGTATAGGAGTTTACCTTATGAGATAGGAAGAAGAGTTCCTTAGACCTGGAGAGGTTTGGTAGCAGGTTGTGAGGCCTTGTACCTTGTTGGTTGTCCTTGAGGAGGACTCGACCCGATGTGTTGATCGAGTAGAAGGATGACAGGGAGTGCATGCCATGCCTTATACATGCTTGATTCGTGGTTAAGAGATGGAGCATGTAGTGAACCTAGGGTTCCTAGGCCTAAGAGGGGAAGCAGTATACCCAATGCCTATGATGAGATTTGAGTCTCTATAGTTTCGAGCATGGTACTCCTCATGTGTAGGGGAATAGGAAACCCCTTAAGTTGAGGGTATGTTTGATGAACCCCTCGCAACTAAGTTGAACTAATGTTGAGGATGAGAACAAGTATGACCTAGCACGATTTAATAGGTGATCTGCTTGTGCCTTAGTAGTTGCTGGGTTAAGCATGCTCATGGGATTGTAAACCCTAGGGACGCTTGTGACCTTTGTTATCAAGGTGTAGTTTCCTCCCATTCTGGGAGAGTGACCCCTTGGGTAGGGAGTTTACTAGTTGGTTGGTTTTGAGGTAACCTAAGGAGGTTTCATAGGATCTTGAGAAGCTAAGTGAAGAGTACATGGCATGAGATCGAACCTGTAGACCCATAGATTACCATCTCTACGTGCATGTGGATGTGTTACCATGTAGGTAACTGATATGGGGCCTAACCAAGGTTGACAGGTTGCCATGACCCCTATGAAGGGATGAAAGTCAGTCATGAATGCAGAGAGAGATGATGAAGGATCGGGTAAGGTTCTAAGTTGAACCTATACTATGTCAAGAATCCTAAGTCTATCCTAGGGTCAGGAAGGGATAAGACCGATGGAAGTAGGAGTCGCCAAATTCCCTAGTTGCATGTGACCATAGGGTCGGGAGGTAACAACTATCATTGTCTGAGGGCCATGGGTTAGGAGATTGATCACCTTCATGAACTCATGGGACCCAAAGGGAAGATGAGTAGGGCACTCTCTAGATGCATAAGGGAAGAGGGATGACCCCAAAAGTGTCGGCACCCTACAGACCTAGAGGAGATGACCAAGGATTGTGTGGACCCAAGTAGGTTTGAGACTAGTTTTCCATGGAGATAATTTTGATATCATGATGTTGGTGATGTAGAGACATAAGTTGCACGTTCTGACTTAGATTTGAAGGTGTACTATCAAGGTGGGATGTACCATCTCTACTCTTGGAATCGGAGGAACTCTGTATTTGGACGACCTCCAAATGCTTATTTCTTCTTGTTATGGGAGTGAGAGATAGGATAGTACGCATGCCTTACACCAAGGATAAAAGATGATGCGAGATGGAACGTTGCTATGAGGTATGATGAAAGATATGATAACACACCCTTGTGAAGTGAATGGTACATGGATGGTTTACTAACACTAACATTATTAAGGAGTTCATCTTGTGAGGATGTGATATCATGAGCTATCTGGAATTTGCAAGATATGCAAGGTTGAGTTTGATCACCATGAGGATGAGCTCAGAGTTTCTTAATGAAGACAAACTTAGGGTTTGAGATGAGGTGATAAGTGGAATACATGGAGGTGTATGTCTTCAACATTACCTAACACCTAAGGATAAGAAGTGGTAATGAATGCTCTAGTTGAGATATAGCTGCCTAGTCTAGCTGGAAGCTAGAAGAAGTTGAGGTTGTTAGGCTAACCTTAATTTGAAAAAAAAGGAGATAAGTTTGGTTAATACTCATATATAATGAGATCTGTTGAACAAGATTAGTGGTTGTTTGGATAGCCAGCCTAGTCCTTGATGTAGTAAAAGGATGGTGATAGAACCTCAGATACACTTCTTTGGATAGGAAGGTAATAAAACCCTTTTGAGAGTGGTTCAGGGTTTCCAAGGTATCAAGCTTGAGGAATCATAACAATACAGGAGGTCATGATATACCTTGGTACTACAAGTGATGGTAGCACTTGGGATGCTTAAAACAAAGTTGCATGTAGCATGTGGCCATGCAAGCTAGGAGGTGAAGGACGCACACCAGTAACCCAGTGTATCGATATAGAGGATAAAAGGGTCCCTGAGAGGGAATGGGAGTTCATCACTATGGATGTTGTGGTAAGTCTCCCTTTGACCCAGAAGGTCATGATGCAATATGGGTTATGGTAGATCACCTTACCTAGATAGCATGAGAAAGAGAGGAGTATTGTCAAGAGATAGATTCCGTTGAACTACATAAGAGAGAGAGATGCTTCAACTATGCCATGAGGTGAGTTCAAATGTTCTTGGGTATGACCAAGGTTCACTTCCATGAGGTGGAAGTGGATACATGAAGAACTCAATGATAGTACAGTTTATCACCCCATACTAATGGACAATATGGTCCAGACTAGAGGGTCTGATGGGAGCATGTGTACTCATTTAGGGTGATACATAGAGACAGTTCTTAAGATGTGATGTTAACCACCATAGCCTTTATCGGGATGCAAGAAGTTCTAGAAGGAGGTTGTGTCAGTCACCACTTCATTAAGATGATATTGGTGGAGGAGGCCTCACGAAGGTCAGAAAAGAACCATAGTGTGTGTAGATGAAGTCGCTTTGATCGTGCAATGGCCGAGAGAGAGCCCAGTGGTGACATGAGTCACGAGCTGATGCAAAGCAGACTGACATGCAGTTCACTGTGGGAGAATATGTGATTTGAAAATCCAACCCCTCTAAGCTACAACTGAGAAAGTTGAGTCCCTGATATATGGGTCCATTTGAGATGGATTGGTGGAGACGGTTGTGTTTAACCTTACCCCTCAGGATAAAATGATGTGTTGCATGAGTCCGATCTAGAGCACTATGTGAGGTACCCAAGCCAGGTGTTGAGCCCTGAACCTATTCATCTTTTGAAAGGCTGAAAAGTCCAGAGTCACCTATAAGGGTACGATATACCAAGGTAAGAAAGAACTTAGATGGAAGAAAATGAGATAATGAAGGTTCTTGGGAAACACCATGGAAAGGGTGAAGCCACATGGGAGCCCTGATGGACATAAGAAGACTTATCCTGTTTGTTTGCTTGCTTGATGGAATTTTAAGGGAAAAATTCTCATAAGAGGGGAAGGATGTTACAACACCAAATTTTGGGTTCCTTTGGTGAGAAATGTAATTTCTCACATTAAAGATAATTGGACAAATGATTGTAAATAAATGAATTTCGTTTATAATAGCCTTGATATTTGTGTTGTGGGATTTATTGGCTATTGGGCCCATTAACAAGGAAATTCAATTAATAAATGAATAATTGAGAATTTGAGATAAGAAAGGTGTGGAAACCTCTAGAAGGCAAAATAGCAATATAAAGGTGGATTTCATGCCTATTGGGTTCCAAGGATTCCAAAGTTGCATTGAGAATGCAATAAGAAAAGAAAAGATCAAATAAATATTTCCTTATCAAGAAAGAGATTGAAAATAATGAGAAAATACGGGAAATATGTGGAAATGAGTTTGATTGAGTTATAATTGATGGATTTTCGTATCCATGAGGTTTATAATGTTAAAAGTAATTCTAATAAGGAAAATAATGAGAGATAAAGAGAAATCCCTGAAAAGAGATATTTTAATAAAGAAATTAGTGAGATAATGCCAATAAAGGGATAAATAAGAAAATAGATAAGTGAACAGCTATGGAATATTCCCAAGATGGGATTTAGATCCATTAAGGTTCCTTGAGGTTCAAGGAACTCAGAATAATAGAGATAATGGGAAATAAGAAAATAAGAAATAGAAAATAGGTGAGAAACATGCATATTTAAATAATATCTTGCACCTAATAAAGAGGTACGTTTTCTTTTAGATAATGAGTCCAGTTTTGGTAGAGAGGTAGATTAAGTATTGTGAACTTTCCCTCAAATTTTGGTATTAATTGTATAATTGGCTTGAGAGTTATGCTTTTTCCAAATTAGAAGGAAATCCTTTTATTTCTAAGGGAATTACCCTATTTTTCCTTTTTGTGTGTGACACTACAGTCGTTGGATTTGGATCCAACAGTGGCTGTGTTGTCACCTTCCTTGTTCGGATGGGAATCAGGGGGGCATGAGTTGGGGGATTTTTCAAGGTGGTTATATTGCAAGATAATAGATGACTCATTAAGGAAATCTGTCCAGTGGATTCAGGAGAAGAATTCGAACCTAGGAGACCTAGGATTTGGTAAGTTCTGTGGACACCATGAAAAACACCCAAAACTGCTCCGGACCTCCTTGACGACCTGCCCTATATATATAGGGGGCTACACACATCAAGAACAAACTCCAAGATTGCCTTCAGGTTCATGTAGATAAAACAAGTTGGGTTGCGCAATCAATTTCGAGAAGAATCCAAGCTTTCATCGTTTCATGAACTACTTCTCGTCAGAGAAGGGACTTCTCCATGCCATCAACTCGAGCCATGTCTGCCAAATTGAAGGGCCCCTTTGAGTTCGGTGAAGCTTGGAGGTGGTGCGGCGACCTCCACCGATGACTGGAGAACCAGGTTGCTCGGAGTCAACTAATCAGTTGACCGTTGGGCCACGCTGCATCGCAAGCAGGGAAGCGCGAGGAGGAAGAAGAAGAGAAAGGGTGAAATGACTTTGTTGCCCCTAATAGTTGTGAAGGAAGGTGAGGGCCTTTCTATCTTTGTCTTATTTTGATCGCAAGGAAAGGCGCAGACCATTGGATTTCGCATGGTCCATGGGACCACGGATCAGATGGTCAGTAATTTTCTAAAAATAACAGATAATCTGGAAAAATCAATTAGTTTGCTAAAATCATAACTTCTGCTAGGAAGCTCGGATGAACAAAGTTAATTCATGAAAACTGATAAGAAAAATATGTGGAATACGTTAAAAATAGTTTGAGAACCTAATTTCATTCCTTTTTGCAAAAATGCATATTTTGATGGGAAAAGTGTTAATTTATAATTAGAAAGCCCTAATTGTTAAGCAAAGATGATTTTAATCTTGCAAATAGATTAATTCAGGTATGGTTTACTTGATTATAGTTAAAGACAGTTTTTAACCTATTTTGATGATAGAATTTCAAGGTTTAGGGTTCTTAAACCTAATATGTTGATTAAAACCCTTAGAAACCCTAAGTGAGGGAAAAAGGGAAGAAAAAATATAATAATATGAAAATTAGGGTTTTTGTGATCCAAATCTGATATTAAGATCTTAATGGAAAATAAACTGAGATAATTAGGGTTTTATGGATATTTTGATAAAAATAAAGTAAAAGTGGTAAAAAGGAAGTGAAACCCTAATTATGCTCAAAACCCTAAAAAGGGCAAATAACCTAGGAAACAACTAGGGTTAATGGATCAAGCTGACGTGATTAATGATAGAGAAATTGGATACCTTTTTCAAGAGTAATTGTGTGAGTGTGCTTGCCTGATTCCTGATTGATTGGTTATTTCTGCATTCAAGTCTGCTTAACAGGTATGTGGTTAATTATGAATAACCGCCTTAGTTTCCCAAAGATTTTCTGGATGATTAATCACATTGAATGAAAATTATGTATTTGGATGTTCATACTTGCAAATCATAAAGTCACTATGATTATCACATTAAAATAGAAGTATGTATTCTCGCACCTACATGCCACCCTGATGGATGATGCCAAAGGTCAGGACCAGATGGGTAGACTAATGGACACCTTGAGTGGTGACCCCAAGAACCAAGCTCGGGAATGAGAAGGTGGCCTATGATATTGCATGACTAGTGGGCACCATGAGTGGTGACCCCCAGGCACCAAGCTCGGGATTGAGAAGTTGGCCTTAAGTCATTGGCAAAGGGAACCCTAAGGTGGGTATGCCAGGGTTAGGGCAAAAGCGGTGGAGACTGTCATACTGAAAAGTGTAAATTAGCTTGTTAATTAACTTGATTGTGATAATTAGATTGTTATCCTTATGTGCAAACTTTTGGTTGTTCCCATATACCAGTATATTTCGATATACTGACCGACGTTTTGTTTATTGGCATTTTAGGTACAACCCTGAAATGAACAAACGGTAAACTGACACATTGTGAAAGGAGGATTAGATGGAGTAGATTCAAGATCGGAATAGATAGATTTCCAATGTTTTTCAAAGGTAAGTAAAGTTTTAATTTTATACCCAATTCCAGTTTAGTTAGTAGAATTTCATAATGGTTATTGATTATTTGTCGAACCATTGATCCTGTTAATTGAATAACGATTCCGACCTTCGGGTCTCCCTTAATTGGGGGTTACCGGGAGGTGGGGTCATTTCATGCTAGTTATTATCGATGTTTCATGCTCAACATTAGTAAAACCACCTTTCCCCTCACAAAACTCACTGGGAAAGGGGAGTAATTTGTTTGTTCGAGTCTAGTTTTTAGCAGTTGAAGATGAACCCGACAACCACACATATTTTGACCCTTCCTTCAGGGAATGATTGGTTGTGATCTTCATTGATGCACCAAGGTTCGGTATGTGTAATGCCCTAATGCAAGAAAGAAAGGTAGTTTCTTATGCCTCCCGACAATTGAAGACAAACGAGGTCAACTACCCACCCGCGACCTCGATCTTGCCACCATCATCTATGCTTTAAGGATATGGTGGCATTACCTATACGGAGCCACCTTTGACATACTCCCCGACCACAAGAGTCTGAAGTACATCTTAACATAGAAGGATCCCAGCCTCAGATAGAGGCAGTGGCCGAGTACCTCAAAGAGTATGACTTCACCATTGCCTACCACCCTGGTAAGAAAATGTGATGCTCTATGCACTCAGTAGGAAGCAGACTAAATGTGTTGTCATTTTCACCACCGAATGGAGAAACATGAAAGTCTTGTCACCATGGGCCCCAAGGCATATAGGTGATGTTCTCAGATTGGCTAGATTTCATGTTAAACTAGGCCTTCAGTTGGAGATTTTTTCAGCCCAAAAGAATAGCAAGTGTCTCGAGCAGATGACTAAGCTACTAGAAAAACCCCATACATATTTAATAGTCAGTATGGATTGTGGAATATGGTACAAACAACACATATGGGTCCCAAAGGATTTAGATATGACACAAAAGGTTCTACTAGAAGCTCACAGGATGAAGTATACAGTGCATCTTGGATCGACTAAAATGTAGAAGGATCTGCAGAGGAACTTTTGGTGGAGGAATATGAAAACAGACATCATTGCTTTCATCTCTAGGTGTTTGACCTACTAGCAGATGAAGGCTTAACATCATCACCTAGGAGGTCTTCTAAAACCTCTACCTATCCTCAAGTAGATATGGTAAAACATCACCATGGATTTTTTGGTGGGTCTAACCAGGACCAGGAAAGGGAGGAACGCCATCTGGGTTGTAGTTGACCATCTCACCAAAATCAACCCATTTTATTGCAATTATGACCACAACCAAAGTTCTAGAGTTAGTAGAGCTTTACATTCACGTGATGGTCCAATTGCTATCCATTGGGTCTGATCGTGATGCAAAATTCACTTATCACTTATAGTGATAGGTCCAGAAGGAACTGGGGACTCAGCTGAACTTCAGTATCACATATCATTCACAAACTGATGGACAGTCTAAAAGTACAATTCATGTTTTACAAAACTTGCTTATATCATGTGTCCTTGATTGGGGTGGTTTGTGGGATCACTATTTGCCTCTTGTTGAGTTTCTTTACAAAAATAGCTATCAATATAATATATGGATGCCTCTGTATGAAGCCTTATATGGAAGGTCATGTAGATCTCCACTTTACTAGGATGAAGTAGGTGAAAGACGGATTCTAAAGTCTGAGGAACTACAACTTTATTCTTATAATGTCAACCTTATCAAGCAAATATGGAAAAAAGGGAACAAGACCGTCAGAAGTCTTATGCTGATGCACACATGACACATAATCAATTTTTGTTGGATGACCATGTATTTCTGAAGATTTGACCGATTCGAGTAATTACAAAGAACAAGGGAAAACTTAGTCCTAGATACGTGGGTCCATTTGCAATTTTGGACCATATTGTGGAATGTGCATAAAAGTTGGCCCTAACTCCACAATACATCATGATACACAATGTATTCCATATGTCAAATTTGATGTGGTATGTCAAGGACCCTAGCCATGTCCTCAATCATGAGCCAATTCAATTGAAGGACACCCTTGTATACCAGGATGTTCTAGTCAAGATACTTGATACTCGCATCAAGGAGCTTAGAAATAAGAAAATCGATATGATTAGATTGTTGTAGAATCATCGTGATATTGATGATGCTACCTGGGAATTGAAGTTAGATATGGAGGAAAGATTTCCTAACCTCTTCAAGGAAATCTAAATTTTGGGGACAAAATTCTGAATAAGAAGGGGAGGATGTGATATAGTAGGTTTATCTAATCTTGTTCAATTACTATTTCACTCTCATTTATGTTCACTCTTAACTCAATTCTTTATTTCTTGACTTCTTTTTTTTTTGGTCGGCAAAAAACTCTGTTACTATTAAATGATACCAAAATTTTAGGTACAAGAATAAAACACACCCCCTAACCCTTTACAGGATTACAACTGAAAACTAAAAGACCTGACAACGAAAGGTCTTTAATGAAGGAACTACCAGACAAAGGTACATGCAGTCCAAGAGGAGGCAACCAAGAATAAACACACAAAACATAAGATGATAGTTCATCGGCCAACACAACTATTTCTTGACTACTTGATCAATTTTGATATTTAATTTTAAAATATAATGATTAATATGAACATTATGCACCTTGTGACACTACAACTTAGTCTAATTAATCACTTTATCCAAAGTATTACAGTAAGTATGTAACTTTCTTTTCTATAAACAAATATTTTTATATGAATTTTACACAATATTTTGAACCTATGGTCCAATATTCATGCCAATTGGACACTCGTACAAATTTCTAGGATTTCTTGATTTTTTTTGCAAAAATTCATTTATTTGGCCTTTTAAATCTAGATTTTCAATGTCATCAGTCTGTGACAAGCTGAGGGGGACACATCCCGACACCCAAATCTGGCTCCCACGGATTGGGGCTTGGTCAAATAGATAGGGGGTTGTCATCAACCTCCCACCCTTTAAGGGTAGGTGTGGACGAGCCCGACCAGCTCAAGCGCCACCAAATAGCCCTCTTCTCAAGATTCCATCCCTCTAGATATTTTTTTCTCACAATTTCTCTCCCAAGAAACTCTAGCTTGATCGAGTTTCATGCATCGTTAATTTGTCTGATTGATCTCATTGCATCTCTCTCTCACTCTGGATGCTCTAACCTGAGCCCAAACCCTTAGCTAACCCTAGACCTACCGTCATCCCTATAAAACACCACCTAGAGATCACTACCACTGTCCTTTTCTATAACTTCAAGACTCGTGTGCTCTCTCGGTCTCCAACACCCTCCATTTCATCTTCTTTTCTTCTCCTAGTCTTAGTGGCACTACCACACAACCCTTTTGGGAGTTTCACCACCTCACGCTCTTCTCTCAAATTTCTGCCTCCTACCACACCACGAGGTTGTAGTGACCTCGAGCGGCCACCTCACTACTGACATTTGTGCCTTCTTCCCCCAACTCCCCTAGCACTGGTGATCTGGGCACCCCATGTCCCTGACCTCACATGAAGGTTTAAGAGGGAGGAAAGACTCAGACCGCCCAGTCCAGAGGAGCAAACTAGATATAAAAACCCATCAAGCCACCTCTCCCATGCCTGCTAATCTCGATCATCCATCACTCATCAAACAACCATCCCTTTTCAAGAATTTATGGTATTTTCACCTCTCTCTCCCGTAAAATAATTGATAAAATGACCAGATCTTAATTAAATGGTAGAAAATGCATCATTTGCTCCAAAAATATCAATATTATTGTCCATTTTCATTAGTAAAATTAGACTGATCCAATAAAAATGGTTACATGACCTAAATCGTATCATCATCTTAATTTTTGTTATAACATCCATAATAGCCATTTCAAATGTATATATGTCATCTTTTCTTTTTAATATTTGATCATTTGTCCTAAGATTTGATTCTCGACATTCATCTGATATCAATCAGACCTTGATCTGATCGTGAACACAAATGATACTGACTATTATGATAATGATCTAGAGATTTGGCAATGACTTGATTATTTATGATAATAATTGGGGTTATCATATATATTACTAAAATTCCTAGGTAGGTCATTAAAACTTGGAATATGCTTGACACTTGAATAACTATTGGATATCTCAAAATATTGTTGGTTCATAAATGAATGATCTATCCTAAGGTTTAAATATGAATGAATAACCCTAATCTTGAATAATGCAACATGATATTTAAAATATCATGATGTTGACCCTTGATCCAAATCTTGTTTCCCTAGGATCTGACTGAAGAGGTTGATCTATAATTTTCTACTCTGAAAATCAAACAAAAAGGTACACTATTATACCTCCTCTTTAAATAGACTAGTGGTATTGATGATATTTCTATGCATTTCTTTAAAATATTTACTTGGCTATGTATTTGTTTGAGGTACCTTGTTCCCTACTGATTGGTCTTCTTAATTTTCATATTATAGTTTGAAAAAAAATTGAAACATAAATGATATTGCCCATTATGACTGCCAGTAATAATGATTGATGATATTGAGTACAAACGACCTCCTCATTTGGAGGGAGGGACTTGTATAAGTTGTTATCCTCCTCCCTTACAAGGAGAGATGGATCCTGGTGACCTCCCCCATCTAGTTTGGGTGATGGATCCACATACATATAATCATGCTTGTCGATATCAGCACAATGGGAAAATCATGATAAAATCATGTCAAATAAATATTGTTTTGAAAGTTCTTATTGATTATATGAATATAAGTACTTCCAACTATACTACTTTGATATAAAACTATTTTACTTGTTTTTAATAGATTACCATGCAATTGCATTGATTGTGTCTTGAATTTCTTGATTTTAGGCCATGCAAAGAACTAAAGATTATGCACCTTCCAATCTACTATTTCATTCATTTTATCTACTGAAAATAAAGATTGTTACATCAATCTAGACTTTACATGGGAGACAATGTAAAAGGAATGTAGATGTTAGTTTTATACTTTCTCATCTTGTAACTTTCTTTTCCAAGTTTCCTAGGCACCCTTATGTAATAATCATTATGGTTCAATTTTAATAAAGTAGAATGTTATTTCCTTTTTACATAGTATGTGTGTGTCTGATCTTCATACCACTCAGGACATGCGCTCTAATCCCTTTAACATTGCCACCCGAATAGTGGGATTGGGATTAGGGTAAGAGTGATTCTATAATAGAATGCTCCTACAACTAAAAGAGATGCATACAAGAAGCATTTTGTTGATGATATGGACATCAAAGGCGTGATGTTGTGCTCCATGAACCATAAGCTTTAGAAGAAAAATGAGAACATAGATGTAATTGATGTGATAACACATCTTATGAATTATATCAAGAACAAATGTGAAAAATGTGACAAGATGTAAAAAAATGTCTCCAAGGCCATGTTTAAGTGCAAAATGGCAAAAGGTGATCCAATTGGACCCCATGTACTCAAGTTAATTGGGTATGTGGAAAGCCTTGTAGGACTGAGATTTTCTCTAGAAGTTATCCTACAATCATTACCTAATTCAGACAACAAAATTGTCATGAATTACAACATGATTTTTTTTATAAGTTGTTGACTGAGCTACGTGGAATGTTGAGAACTACTGAGGGAAAAATAAAAGACAAGCCCAATTGCATATTGATTGTCAACAAAGTAAAGAGGAAAGATAAAGGCAAAACTAAGGAAGGTTCTAAAACTAGACAAAAGTCTTCAACACTTAAAGCAAATAGAGGAGTGGGTAAGGAGTCAGTTTCCATGCATCACTATCACTAGGCTGGACATTGGAAGAGACATTTCCCTCTCTACCTTGAGCAACTAAAGAATAAGAAGTAGATCTTAGCGATCTCACTTTGGGTATATATGTTATAAAAATAAACTTACATACTTCTTTATTATGGATATTAGATAGATGTGGATCTTAAATATGTCAAAATATGTAGGTTTTGAAAATGATTTGACCTCTAAACACATGGGGTGGAACTATGCATTTCAAATGGAGCAAGAGTTAGTTCAACATAATAGGCACCTATTGTTTGTCTCTTCCATGTGGGCTTGTAATAGAGTTAGAGAACTTCTATTATGTAACTTCCATGAAAAGAAACATTATTTTTAGAACCTTTTTGGATAAGAATGGTTTTGATTTTCTAAAAAGAATGGCCATATTTCCATTTCAATAATTGAGAAATCTTATGATAGTTCCTATATAAGATCACAAATTTAGGTCAATAATTGAAATACAAAGTTAAATTGTTTTAATATTTCTATATTATGAACATAAAATGCAATCTATATATGAAAATAGCTTGAATTAATAATATACCCCATATTACATTCCAATTTCCTAGTACAAGCCAAAACTTTGATATGAATCTTTACTAAATATGTAGGTTCAATATGATTGAGTATAGGGGACCAAAACACCCATTTATAATTACTATGGCTCCTAGTGGAATATTTATGGTCAAAGTTTCTATTAAGTTTTCATCACATTAAAATTTACCCAATTTGATTTGCTTACTAAATCATACAATGGAAAACTAATGAACAACATTTTATTTCTTCAAGAGGTTGTAACTCCCTAAACTAAAAAAATTTCCTTTGTGTTGTTCAATTTAATTTCCTTGATGGATTATAGTTCATGATTAACACATATATTCTTTGATTAAAATTCTTATTTAATATTCATTTTCTCTCAATCCAACATAGTTTAAAGAATCCAAGGAGAAGTTCATTAGTTTTTGTGTATATTGGTTTCTCCTCGCAAGGTCAATAAATTTACTCCATAATCATGTTACACATCCTTGGAGAATCTCAAAATACTTATCCACCAATTAGTTAACTTCCCAACCCAATTTTATAATAGATCTACGTCCCAAGAATTTCACTCAATCCATAGGGATATTAAACAAGCAATCCACTTCTTCGAAGCTAGTTAACTATCCATTCACGAACCCAATAACAAGTCAGATATTTCCATATTAAATCATCAAACCTATATCAACATAATCCAAATGACATATTTGAAGTTCATTTAGCTTTTATCCATGATATGACCCAAAACTAACCATCTCATAAGAAATATCAAATAACACCACATTCTGATCAATTATAACACTTCTTAAACACATATGTGTTGGGTCTAGGTCTCTAGAGGGGGATGAATAGAGCTTCAAAATTCTCACAAGATAAGTTATCCCTTCAAATTGTATCAATTGAAACCAATAGCTTACGAACAATTCGAAGTCCTAACTAAGCAAGAATAGCAAGGATGAGTGAAATTGAAACACACACTTGGTCAAGGTGGTTTAGAGTAATTTCACTCTCCAACTAGGAGAGAGTTAATCCACTACCTAGAGAGGTCAAGCCCTAGGACTTTGCAATCCGTGTATACTTGTATTCATTCATAAGAGATACAACGAAACCACCATACATCCAAGGACTTACCTATTCAATACAAGAGTCTTCCACCTACATAAGGACTTAACCACCTGATCAATATGTCTTCAGCCTTCAACAAGGACTTACCTACACTTGCATCAAGTCTTTGGTCTTGAAGGAATTTTCCCACTCTTATTGAATCTTGACCTTGCCATTCTCCTTAACGTAGAGAAGATCTTCACCTCTTCTTCAACCTTGAAGAAGAACAACAACAACTTCTCCTTAACTCAGAGTAGCTTTCTTCAACCTTTTCTTCTTTGAGAAAGGAGATAGGGAAATTGGAACGGAATGAGAACTTTACAAGAACATGAACGTAGCTCTCTTACAACTGGCCTAACTCACTCATAATCATGAAATCCTAAGTAAATGAGAGAGAGAAAGGGGCTCAAGGAGTTGCAACACACTCAACTATAGAAAGAACTTAGAATAGAATGAATAAGTAAACTTGGAATGAACTACAAGGGGTCTTATTTATTGATGGGGGTGTTACATTGCGTGTGGGATCACTCAAGGGAAAAATATAGCCATTTTCTAAGTTACAATGGATCTATTCTCAGTCAAAACAACTCACCAATGGTTATAATCACTTTTGCTACAATTTTCGTACAATGCATTGGGTTGAGTTCTAATAAATATAACTCGATCGATACACTATGTGACAAAGACAATTTTCAAATTATTGATCGAGTTTGTTCTTAGAAACTTAACTGATGAGTCAAAATCAATTTTTCTAAGTTGATCGGTCGGTTGAGTTCTGTGAGTTGCAACTCAACCAATTGGTCTTTCCAGAAAATCCATCACTAGATCGGTCGAGCTTCCAACTCGACCGATAAACATCCTGTGACAAATTTTCTAAATTGACATTTGAGTGATAAAACATAAGAATTAAGTGTCCCTGATTTTTTTCTCATCTTAGTTACAAGTCATATCATCAATACAAGTGATTACAAAAATCATTTAAGGTCATTTGGAATGATTTCCAAAAACACGCACTTGCATTGCTTTTGAGTTGAACTTAAACAAGCTAGGGCTTGTGTAATTTGATCATTTTCATGTAGCTAAAGCTTGAAAACAATCTTGAAAAAACATATTAGATACATAAGAATGGAATGGCCAAGTCATTATTAAAATATGGGAAATCTATGTCTCTCAAGTCAACATTCTCCCCTTTTTTGACAATGAGAAACCATTCCTCAATAATATTGAAAAGGATATGTAAAGTTATACATTTTCCTTGTGCATTGCAAGGGGATTCATGATTTGAACAATGTGAATTTCTCCCACTCAATCTATGCTTACTATTACCTACATAGTTAGTATATCTACACAAAGTAATATAACATATATATTGTATGGTCCTATAGAAAATCACATGATAAAGCATTTAATGAACAAGAATAGGATCACATAGGAAATAAAGGCAATATGGTTGAGCTTCAAAACATTGAACTTCTCTCCCCCTTATGATATTATAAAAAATGAAGGAGGTAGAAGAGAACAGAAAAGGTCTTTTCCAAATACAACCAAACATACATCCACAACATGCAATCTCAAAGCATACACCAAACAGAGACGAGAGAAACAAGCAGTCTAAGTAATAATCAAAATATGTTTAACATGGAACGAACTCATGAGATACAGTAAATCAAAGAGTAATTGTACATAGGATTAAGATTAGAACCCAGAGAGCATGTCCTTAAAAAACAACTAAAAGCCAAAACAATGAACACATGATGATAAAATAGTACAACTCAGAAAATGTGCCAAGATGTTTTTATTAAAAAATAGCCTAGAAAGATATATATAAACTAGAAAATATAAACATATAGGTCATCTATGTCTACACCATCAACATCAGAAGATTCATGCTCATAGTCATCATCTCCATCTGAAGGTGTAGTAGAGACAACCACATCACCTTCATCACTAGAGGCACCAATAAAGAACTCAAAATCATCATCACCATCCTCATCAGTAGCAATGGCTTCCTCATCATCAGCTAGTGTGGGAAGGAAGGAGAAGAAGTACCAATACTAGCAAGCAGGGTGGCCAATGGGCCAGTAGGAAGAGGCAACACTTCGGGGGTAGATCCACCAATAGTAGAGGGTGTAGCAACGGAAGTAGCAGGTGGAGGGGTTGGGTAAAGGTGATCATATGCATAGGATGCATAGTCACCTCCTTGGTAGGGCTGGTAGGTAGGATAAGGGTGTGCACAGGATAGGTTCATGTTGGACATGATGGAACAAAGACCATGATGCATGTTCTCCTGAATCTGAAGGTTGTACACCTACTGATGAATTATGTAACCCATGAGGGTTACATTTGATACATGGAATGAGGAAAAGGCAGGCCGGGAAGGCTGAGGTGGTGGAGGTGCATGGGTAGAAGTAGATGTAGAGGTACTAGGTGTGGAAGAGGAAGGGATAGGCACAAACTTCTAAAGTGTGGTCTCACTAATGCAAACTCCTTTCCTAGTAGGTTTTTAGTGAAGGTCATAGAAAAGAGATTTTCCAGTGGCAAGTTGAAAAAAACCAAAAATCATGGCTGGGTAAAGTGGGTGGGTGAAAGGAGTGTTTTTATGAGATTCAAAATAGGTCATGTGGTGAATGACATAATGAGACCATTTGTTATGATCGCATCTTAGCTTAATTGGTAAACTAGGGTTTACATGGATGATTATATGCTTAATTGGATTGATCATTTCTTAAATCTA
Source organism: Alisma plantago-aquatica (assembly GCA_963693085.1). Classification (NCBI taxonomy): domain Eukaryota; kingdom Viridiplantae; phylum Streptophyta; class Magnoliopsida; order Alismatales; family Alismataceae; genus Alisma; species Alisma plantago-aquatica. The sequence goes on along the minus strand of OY856414.1, from coordinate 396,720,251 downwards.
ATTAATGATGATAATTCAATTATGATATTTTAAACCCAATAAGAACGTTAAGTGTTCTATTATTTGAAAAATTAGGGTTTGAGAAATAGAAACCCTAGTTGGCTGAAATTAGGGTTTTGATGGTACATGAGTATGGAATAAGATCAGGATAGCAGTGTGGTAAATGATTTTTCATATTTTCTACAAATTTTTATTTAATTGAATTTTGTATATGATATGGATAACTCAATCATTCATATTGGAGAAAAATTTCAAAATATTTGAGTGTTCTTTGAATGTGGTTCTCGGTCGAACTATACTTTGACCAAAATGCTGACAGAGTGCTTTTTAGCAATGTATTGTTAAATTTAATTATTTATTGGTAACTCCAAATGATTTAAAAATTTAACTGTAGATCTAAAACTCAATAATAAACAATATGAAAATTTTTAACAATTTTTGGATGTTTGTACACCTTATCAGTAGATGAATTACAGTAACTGGCATTTCTACAGAATTCCAGATAGAAGTGAACTATTCGATTTTTAATTATTTAATGGAAGCCTATAATGGTATGAAATTTTAACAAAAGCTTTGCAACTCAGTTATACACAACGTGCTAAATTATAATAATTTTTGGAGAATGTTTAATCTCTTAAATACACGAATTCATAGAAACCATTTTATGATAGAAAAATATGTTGAAATAATAAAAAGTTTAGTGAGGGGTCAATGTGAAATTAACCCAAGCAGCTCAATTTCTCTATATGGTCAACCTAACACACATGGAGCTCTCATAATTCGTGATTTAATCAAGAGAAACGAAATCCTATAGAGAGAGAGTTAGGGTTTGAGAGGAGAAATGCTGACCTAGGGTTTTGCGGTCTGAGGAATGATGAAATCATGTAAGTTTAGCTTCTTTGGATATAGTTTCATGGTGAATCTTCTATCACATGTCAAAATTCCATCCCTCCTATGATTTGATCCAAAATGGTAACAAAACTTTCCCTTTTCACACTCTTTCTTCATAATCCCTCATTTTTAGGATTTCCGAGTTGAAAGGAAGAAGAATTGGGTGAATTGCTAGGGATTTGATATGGATTCGAGATTTTTAGATATTAGTTACATTTTTAAGGTGTTTTCACAACTTAGGGTGAGTGGGAACTTCCTTTAAATAGTATATTGCATGAAAATTGGTTAAATCAACCATAATCTTTAATTCCTTAGTGTGTGACTACAAACCCTGAATTGTGTATTTGTTCTAAGTTGTTGCAAAATGATATGAAATAGATTATTCCTTTGTTTTAATGAATGTCAGATGATAAAATCATATTAGAAATGTATACAATGCATTCTAATGAGAATTCCCTAAGTATTCACAGAGTTTATAAAGTAAACGGAAATATAGGGATTTTGTCTATGACTGAAAGTTGCTATATAAGTAAATAGAGAAAATTGCATATCTAGATCCCCTTGATTTTGAATGATTGTTTATATAAATTCATAGTAAATATATGTCAGATAATATCTTGGATTTCATTTAAAGTGAGTAGTGTTTGTTTGGTATCTCAGTGAAGAGGGTGAAACCCTAGATGTGAGGAAAGTTGGATATTTGCAAATAGATATCGTGAAATCCATTTGAAGGGATTTTCTTGACATGATAGACTTTATTTATTCAATGTTATTATTGATACATGATATCCCAATGAATGGCATGGAAACCCAAATTCAACTCAGTTCCAAGTTTTCATACATATATTGATTTTATATGATTTGTTGATAGTAGTATATATTCAGTGAATGTTTTTGTCACATGAAATCTTTATGGGAGACATGGGAATAAGTTCTTGCCTAGTGAGAGGAGACAAGATGTGTGATGGCCTTGTGAGCCATGAGAATACTTGTACAACTAGTGAAATGAATACCTTGGTCTAAGGACCTAGAGGTAATGGTTACCTGTTACAGAGGTAACAATGCTATGTGATGATCTAAGGGTTTGAATACCCAAATCCAATAATTATGATAATGATGTGAAGGGATGAGAATTCCCAGTAATGTGATAAGGGATATAGATCACATGTATCATGTGTTGTAAAGATTTAAAAAGTACGTGAAAGATGTATTACACCTTTCTTTGTAGCATTTGTTGTGATTAAATGAAACCCTAAGGGTAGGGTGCTCAATGAGTCAAGTATAGTGATATAAATGTTCTCAATTATTATTAATAATTCTTTTCATGATAAGTAATTAACTCTTAATTGATTTATGAGATGCACAACTCAAGATTTGGGTTGATATGCATGTTCTTTGAGAAATTATAGATAAGTTGCAGGTGCTATTGACGATTACTCATATATCAAGTAATTAACTCTTATCAGTGTAATAAGATGATAAATTGCATGATTCTAGTGTGTATGTGCCAAGTGGACTTGTAATATGTTTATTTAAGAACATTAGTCTGCCTGCATGTATAGTATGTTGATTACTCAGTATATTATAGTGTTTTAAATATACTTATCTACCAAGTTTAGAATGATATACATGTTGTATTATAACTTCAAATAAGTAGACGTGACAAAATAGAGATACCAGAGTCAAGTATAAGTAAGAGAAGGGTACAATGTAGAAAGAGCTATCTAGGAATAATAAAATAATAGATTTAGGAACCCTGAACACCGTAGAACCCCTATGTGAGGTTTGCGCCTTAGGGGTGAAATGACCTAACCCTGGCAACGTCCAGTATATGGGGGTTGGAACGTGCTATCTGGTGGCACGGGGGAGGAAGCCCTAGTGGAAGTCTCCTTAAATTATAGTTTGCAGTGTCCAAGATCAACCAGAAGCATTGGTAGCACTAGAGTACAAAAAAGCCAAGAGGTGGCTTGACTCTCTGCCTCTGTGCTCAGGTTAGAGGAGGAGTCCAGTTTAGGCCAGAGAGCCATTTCCTTGTTGTAGACCAGGAGAGTAGTGAGACTTAGCATTTCTCAGGTGTGTCCGCTAAGTCTTGTATGGTGTGATCGTAGTGCACTACAAGTCTTCATATGTAGAGTACACTGCATATAATCAGGGCATAATAAAATGAATGAGAGGACAAACTAGTGTGTACAGTTATTCAATTATTCTTTGTATGTTTCTGAATTATTAGTTCTCTTTATGATCAATCAATCATTTTATTTCATATATTGATTCACTCTTATAGATATTTAGAGTATCCTGCCATATTTATGATTATCAATTATTAGACTCTTTAAAGCTTACTGTTGTTATAATTGATATCTATTGCTCAAAATTATATCTATAATTATATTAGTTCTTTAAACTATTTTTTTGAAGTACTCATTCACTGAGCGAGTAGGCTCACCCCTCTACTCACAATTTTTAGGGAAATCACATGGACTTGAAGAAGATATCATTGTATCAAAGTAGATCTACCACAAGAGTTAAGTCTGAGTATAGTTAAGTTCAGCCGGTCCTTGTCACTCTAGGTACTTGTAAAGAAATAAGAGAGAGTTGTAAATCATGATGTATAACATTATTCCTCTTTTAGAAATATGTGTGAATCACCAAGTCTTATGTGCTTAAAAGTATGAGGAACATAATGAATGTTCATACATGCATTTTAATTGTTGAAATCAGATTAGAGAAATCAATGTTTATATTCCCTTGTAAAGTTGGTTTAAGTGGTTCAATGTGAGAAAACAAAGAGTTTTGCAAGAGAAGAAAAAGTTAAGGGTGATCTTTGTATTATGTTAAATCCTAAATTTATGCCCTAATCTCATGACTAGTTGAAATTGTGAGATCGGGGTGTAACAACTTGGTGTCAGACCATAGGATGAGTTGTCTGGGACCATTAAGTTCGTAAGTTAGAGTCATAAGTGTGGCAGATAGGAGATGTTATGATGTTAGATCTGGGGATTTTAGTATTTGGATATCCTGGCCCGGTATCTGAGTACTTGGATCAACCAGTATCAAGCTACTCTATATATTCTTTCATGTATACCCTGGCCAGGTATACAGTGGAAGGATGGGCTAGCGAGGAACCCTAGAAATATTAGGGTTAGAAATAAGATAAGTAACATTTATTAAGAGCATAAATATAAAATGAGGTAGAACTTTCATTTCATATTGTTGTTTTATTGGAGCTGAATAGAAATGCTCTTATATGTTTGAATTCAGATATTCAATATTTTGAAATATATATCGGTCTTTAAGATTTGTTGTACACTATGCAGTAGTAGCATTTATTGATTACATTCGTTGTATCAAGTAGACTAGAAATGATCTTTGAATGAACTTTTCTAAGTCAATATTCTTTCCACATGTTTGAGATTAATAGGAGTTGGTTAATCTTAAGTAGCTCTTGGCTTTAGGACTGCATGTTTGGCCTCGTCTGACTGGCAGGATGCATTACTGGGACTTAATGACTCCTATTAATAATATGATAAGAGTAGACTCTGGATAAATTAGACCCACATCATAGTGAGAATGTACATACACTGAGATGTTGAAACATATGGGAAAGATTAGAATAGCTAAGAATCAGTTGGTATATGAGACCCAACTTTGGGGCCTCATATGAGAAATCCTTAACCGGGAATAAAGGAACATGACATAAGGTTTAGATTAAGTTTAATGATTAATATTGTATGAACTCTAAATATGAAATATGAAAAATATATGAGAAAAGTACGTAAGGGCCAAGGTAGTAAGAATCAATCATGAGGAATGGATTATATAACCGAGTACAATGTTTTTATGTACTCCAAAGCAAAGGAAAAATAGAAGAAAAGAGATATGTATACGATAAATAAATATAAGTGAAGAGACTTCAGAAGAATTAAAGTAAAGAGAATTAGATAAATATGTAAATCATAAGACTAGGATAAGAAACTAAGTTCAAACAAAGATAAATGTTGGAAATGATGAGCTTGATTAAGGAATGAGGGTTATGATATAATTGAGAGCATGGAATGTATACCTTTATTAATAAGTTTAATACATTCATCCTTACTACCTTTGGATTCCAAGTCTCTACAGAACAACAAACTAGTTTCTTAAAAAAAAGAACAAAAGTGTAGTTTAACAAAATGAATAAGTTATACAAAGGTAGACTATACTCAGGAAGGAAAAACTTGATATAAGAGAAACTATGTTTCACCCATGCATGATTGTTTGCTTTAAAATGAAGGATATGTAATGTATTAAACATGAGTTGGAACTAGTAGAGAGATTATTGATTTATAATTTCAACTTCACATTAGTAGAAGGATAAAAATAAATATGTGCAACATGGTATACATGATCATACACATGAATAAGAAATATGATCATAACAGAAAAGTAGAAGTTAAAGATAACAGGTGGAAGAGTAGTATATGGTAAGAGTATTATGGAAAGTAAGGAAGGGTTTGAAACACGCTGGAGTAATATAGATTATAAAAGAAAGAGGTTAGGAGATTCAATCAAGTGCTAGTTAGTCAAGTATCCTTGTTGATAAATAATTAAACCTACATAAGACAAATGTATTAATGGGATGCTTGAAGATAAGAATTGTAAGTATCAAAACCATCTTCACTTCCATATATTACTTAATGAGAGAAATGTGAGAATGAGGTGATAAGAAAATGAATCATATTTGATGCATAACCACCATGGTAGAGGCATCTAGTGAATGTAATAGTGACACACAATATGATGATGAAACCCTAGAAGGGTAAACTGAGAATGTGATCTGTCTGAATGGCCAATTAAAATGAAGGAAATTCAATTGATAAGATAAGGAAGACTTTAGTAAAAACGTGTGAGATCCATAGTTTGAATTTCAAATTAAGGGAGCAAAGTCACACCACAATAATGTCATGCTACTCATAAAGGCCAAACCCTAGAATGTTTAGAGTTGTGGTAGTTTAAGGGTTGTCACTAGTGATTTGACCTTGAATACTAGAATCTTTTTTTTATTTGCAAGAGAACCACCCCCCATACGAACGCCACTTTTGTGACCCCCGTAGGCGGCGTAAACTCTCGGGGATCCTTACCCGCCCATAAGGGTGGCCCCAACTAGCAGCGTCATTGGTCGGATGACGCTATGGGCAAATCATTTCTAAGGCCATAGCCAGGAGTCGAACTTGTAACCTCTCGCAGAGGCCTTGCGAGCCGCACCACCTGAGCTATGCCTCACTGACAATACTAGAATCTTTATAAAACAAGATCATAAAATCTGCACTATGAGAAGTAAACTAGCACTGATAGTAATCCTAGCTAATCTGAAATGTAGATAAACAATATGGAAATGATTTAGAGCAAAGGATAAGAAATAGATTTGAAATATAAGAGGTGTGTTTTTAACAAAAGGAGAAATACAATATGAGTGAAGTGTGATATAAAATAAATTCATGCAGTAATAGTAAGAATGTTGAATAATCTATTCATACCTTGTATGTTTCAATTTTAGGATGTTTAATCTACATGATTAAAATGAGAAGGATAAGTAGCAAAAAGTAAGTAGTAATGAATGAGGAGAGAGATAAGAGAAAACAATGGCTTTTAGTAATATGTGAATTTGTTTTTAGAAGTATGATTTGTTGAAGGTATATTAAGGGATGTAAATTGGTTCTACACATGATTTTAGTGTACATGTGGAAGCAATATGTTAATTAAGGGTGTCTGATAGTTTAAGTCATTCATACCAGTAATCCATATGAGTATTGTACAATTGTGGTATGGTGATATGGGTTGAATGATGATGGAACAAATGGAGGGTACCCTAAATAAGGTAGTCTTACCTATTCACTCATATGAATCGAAGGGATGATAACCATATTGTATTAATATGTAACCCTAATGAGGTGTAGCTTGTTGTACCTAGATTTAATATAATTAAGTTATGGTAATTGGGTATGAATAGTCCTTGAATGACTAATACAATTATGGAGTACTCTATTACTATTGTTGAAACCCTAGTATGCTATAACTCGATGGTTACACCTTGAATTATGTGTGGGTTCATACTTGAGAATAGTATGGAATGTGATGGTCATGCTTCACCTTATGCATCCATGATCCAATGGGGATGTCGTGAGTAGTAATGTATAATTGTTGTTGAATCTAGTCTTTTAACTCAAGACTTTTTTGCTATTTGAGTAGGACAATAGTAAAATTCAAAAGAACATGGTGAACTCTCTTTTGTGATTTAGAGGTAATACATAACAACAGTACATATTTAGCAGAATGAATTGAGATAGTTGGATCAGATTATCGATGTTGAGGTAATACCTCAAGAGTATGAAAATATTGAAATGGTTGTTTCTCTCTCCATCCTATGATTGATTGTGGAATAGAGAATTTGTTTGTTATCATTGAGAACTATTTCAAACATGTTGTGAATTAGTAAAGGAATAAAGGACTTAATGTTGAAAATTGCATTCAAGTATGAAATACAAGAATATAATGACATGTAAGATTCCATAAGCTTAAAATAAACCTTGAATGTACTTTACTTGCATATTTATGTTTCAGGGACAAAACCTTTTTAAGGGGGGGGATTGTTATGATCGCGTCTGAGCTTAATTGGTAAACTAGGGTTTACTTAGATGATTATATGCTTAATTGGATTATAATTTCTTAAATATAATTAATGATGATAATTCATTTATTACGTTTTAAACCTAATAAAAATGTTAAGTGTTCTATTGTTTGAGAAATTAGGGTTTGAGAAATATAAACCCTAGTTGGCTGAAATTAGGGTTTTGATGGTACACGAGTATGGAATTTGATCAGGATAGCAGTGTGGTAAATTATTTTTCATATTTTCTACAAATTTTGTATTTAATTGAATTTTGAATATGATATGGATAACTCAATCATGCATATTCAAGAAAAATTTCAGAATATCTGAGTGTTCTTTGAATGTAGTTCTCGATCGAACTATACTTTGACCAAAATGTTGATACAGTGCTTTCTAATAGTGTAGTTTTTTATTTTTATTTATTTATTGGTAACTCTAAATGACCTAAAATTTTAGCTGGAGATCAGAATCTCAATCATAAACAACTTGTAAAATTTCATAATTTTGGGATGCGTTTAGACCTTATCAGTAGATGAATTACAGTAATTGATATTTCTGCAAAATTCTGGATAGTAGTGCACTATTCAATTTTTATTTATTTAACGAAAGCTTGGAATGACCTCAAATTATAACTAAAGCTTTATAAATCAATTATACATAATATGATATATTATAATAATTTTTTGAGAAGGTTTGATCTCTAAAATATACAAATTAAAAAAAACCATTTTATGACAAAAAAATCTGCTGAAATAAGAAAAAGTTACTGAGGGGTCAATTTGCAATTAACCCAAGCAGCTCAATTTCTCTATATGGTCAACCTAACACACAAGGATCTCTCATAATTAGTGATTCAATCTAGAGAAATGAAATCCTAGAGAGAGAGAGAGTTAGGGTTTGAGAGGAGAAATTGATGGAGATGTTGACCGAGGGTTTTGCGGTCTGAGGAATGATGGAATCATGTAAGTTTAGCTTCTTTGGATATAGTTTCATGGTGAATCTTCCCTCACATGTCATAATTCCGTCCCTCCTCTAGTTTTATCCAAAATGGTATCAAAACTTCCCCTTTTCTCACTCTTTCTTCATAATCCCTCATTGTTAGGGTTTCTGAGTTGAAAGGAAGAAGAATTGGGTGAATTGCTAGGGATTTGATACGGATTTGAGATTTTCAGATATGAGATACGTTTTTAAGCTGTTTTCACACCTTAGGGTGAGTGGAAACTTCCTTTAAATAGTATATTGCACGAAAATTGGTTAAATCAACCATAATCTTTAATTGCTTCGTATGCAACTACAAACCCTGAATTGTGTATTTGTTCTAAGTTGTTGCAAAATGATATGAAATAGATTCTTCCTTTGTTTGAATGAATTTTAGATGATAAAATCATATTAGAAATGTATACAATGCATTCTAATGATAATTCCCTAAGTATTCACACAGGATATAAGAGTAATTTGAAATATAGGGAATTTGTATATGACTGAAATTTGTTGTATAAGTAAATAGAGAAAGTTTCTTATCAAGATCCCCTTGGTTTTGAATGATTATTTATCTAAATTCATAGTACATATATGTCAGATATTATCTTGGATTTCATTTAAAGTGAGTAGCGTTTGTTTGGTATCTCACTGAAGAGGGTGAAACCCTAGATGCGAGGAAAGTTGGATATTTGTGAATAGATATCGTGAAATCCATTTGAAGGGATTTTTTTGACATGATAGACTTTATTTATTCAATGTTATTATTGATGCATGATATCCCGGTGAATGGCATGGAAACCCAAATTCAGCTCAATTCCAAGGTTTCATACATATATTGATTTTATATGATTTGTTGATAGTAGTCTTTATTCAGTGAATGTTTATGTCGCATGAAATCATTATGGGAGCCATGGGAATAAGTTGTTGCCTAGTGAGAGGTGACAAGATGTGTGATGGGCTTGTGAGCCATGAGAATACTTGTATAACTAGTGAAATGAATACCTTGGTCTAAGGACCTAGAGGTAATGGTTACCTATTATAGAGGTAACAATGCTATGTGATGATCGAAGGGTTTGAATACCCAGATCCAGTAATTATGACAATGATGTGAAGGGATGAGAATTCCCAGTAATGTGATAAGGGATTGAGATCCCATATATCATGGGTTGTAATGATTTGAAAAGTATGTGGTAGATATATTACACCTTTCTTTGTAGCATTTGTTCTGATTAAATGAATCCCTAAGGGTAGGGTGTTAATGAATCAAGTATTGTGATATCAATGTTCTCAGTTATTATTAATAATTCTTGTCATGATAAGTAATTAACTCTTAATTGAGTTATGAGATGCACAACTCAAGATTTGTGTCGATATGCACGTTCTTTGAGAAGTTACAGATAAGTTGCAGGTGCTATTGAAGATTTCTCATATGTTAAGTATTTAACTCTTATCAGTGTAATAAGATGATAAATTGCACGATTCTAGTGTGTATATTCCAAGTGGACATGTAATCTATTTATTTAAGAATTTCAGTCTACCTACATGTATAGTATGTTGATTACTCAATATATTACAGTGTTTTGAATATACTTCTCTGCCAAGTTTAGAGTGATATACATGTTGTATTATAACTTCAAATAAGTAGACATGACACCATAGAGATACCAGAGTCAAGTATAAGTAAGAGAAGGGTACAATTTAGAGAGAGCTTTCTAGGAAGAATAAAATAATAGACTTAGGAGCCCTGAACACCGTAGAACCCCTATGTGAGGTCTGCGCCTTAGGGGTGAAACAACCTAACCCTGGTAGTGTCCAGTATACGGGGGTCGAAACGTGCTATCAGGTGGAATGCGGGATGAAGCCCTAGTAGATGTCTCCTTAAATTATAGTTTATAGTGTCCAACATCAAGTAGAAGTCTTAGTGGCACTAGAGTACAGAAAAGCCAAGAGCTGGCTTGACTTTCCTCCTCTGTGCTCAAGTTAGAGGAGGAGTCCAGTATAGGCCAGAGAGCCATTTCCCTATTGCAGACCAGGAGAGTAGTCAGACTTAGCATTTCCCAGGTGTGTCCACTAAGCCTTGTACGGTGTGATCATAGTGCACTACGCGTCTTCATATGTAGAGTACACAGCATATGATCAAGGCATAATATAATGAATGAGAGGTCAAACAAGTGTGTACAATTATTCAATTATTCTTTGTATGTTTCTGAATTATTAGTTATCTTTATGATCAATCAAGCATTTCATATTTTGATTCACTCTTATAGATATTTAGAGTATCCTTCCATATTTATGATTGTCAAATATTAGACTCTTTAAAGATTACTGCTGTTATAATTGATATCAATTGCTCAAAAGTATATTTGTAATTATATCAGTCCTTTAGACTATTTCTTTGAAGTACTCATTCACTGAGCAAGTAGGCTCACCCCTATACTCACAATTTTTAGGGAATTCACATGGACTTGAAGAAGATATCATTGCATCAGAGTAGATATGCCACAAGAGTTAAGTCTGAGTATAGTTAAGTTCAGTCGGTCCTTGTCACTCTAGGTACTTGTAAAGAAATAAGAGAGAGTTGTAAATGATGATGTATAACATTATTCCTCTTTTAGCAATATGTGTGAATCAACTAATCTTATGTGCTTAAAAGTATGAGGAACATAATGAATGTTCATACATGCATTTTTACCAGTTGAAATCAGATTAGAGAAATCAATGTTTAGATTCCCTTGTAAAGTTGGTTTATGTGGTTCAATGTGAGAAAACAAAGAGTTTTGAAAGAGAAGAAAAAGTTAAGGTGATCTTTGTATTACGTTAAATCTGCAATTTATGCCCTAATCTCATGATTAGTTGAAATTGTGAGATCGCAGTGTAACACCATTTGACTCCGATGTTCTTCAAGAGAAAGTACATATTTATCACAGTGTTTTCTACAATTTTAGTCTATTTTTTTGGGATGAATATTGTAGTCACAACTAGGGCAAGTATGTGGTTCTTGAGGTCTAAGGAGGTGGAGTGAAGGGTGTACTTATTCCTATAGAGGAACTGAGGATTCTTCAAGTATTTATGAATATCAGGGAGAGTGAGATCATACTACTTGTAGAAGGCCTCAAGTTCAACTAAGTCAAAATACTCAGGGTATTCCTTCTTCCAAGTGTCATTCACCTCAGTACCCAAGAAGAAGATGTTCAGGGTATCTTTGACGACTTAGAATTTCTTCCCGGTGATCATGGAAGCGAGGACTAATAGAGTATTGGGAGGAGGTACGAGTGTGTTGCAATGCCATTATAAGTTAGCATAGAATTTATGAATGGATTTCGTGCTAGTGATGGAATTGTTATAGCACAAGCATTCGACAGACGAGGCAGAGAGATTGTAATTTTAAAGCAACTTGGCTACTTGATCGATTACCCTTTGTCTATGAGAGGTTAGCTCAAAAAGGGCACATAATGGAAAATGATTCCTAGGAAGGAGCTCCTTGTACCTATTGAGAGCCTCATTGGAGACAAAGAAGGTATCGTCAAAGGGTATGAGATGCGAGTTGGAAGACGAAGATGGTGCTCTAGCTGGGGCTTCCCTCTTTGTCCTGTCGGATGCCATGGAGACGAAATAGAGGGGATCGAGAGAGAAAAAACAAGAGAAACACCACCAAAACCCATCCACACAACTAGGGTTGATTGGAAAGAGGTCAAGGGGGGTCTATCTTGGTTGCTCTAGGGCTAGGGAGAGGAAGGTCAAGAGTAGGGTTGAGAGTTTGAGGGAGCTAGAGGTTGGATTGGTCGATTTTTCTATAGTTATGAGGGGAAAAAATGAGCTAAACCTGACTTATGTTTTCTCCAGCCCATCCATTGGTCGAGTTTTGTGGCTTGGAAAGTCGACCGATTGTCTATTTAAAAAAGCTCTCGGCCTCTGATCGGTCGAGTTGGAAACTCGACCGATGGTGCAACTGAATCAACATTAGAAATTCTAATTTCTAGCCATGAGAGTGCTAATTAAATTTATTTTTCAAGTCCATTTTGCATTTTAAACATACTTAGTCACATATCACTCATCATTGGGTACTATTTTGAGATAAAACAAGTGTTTGCAAAAAATACCCAAAAATAAGAGAAAAATAAGGCAAAAAGAACATGAAAATTGATTTTTAGCATATTAGCAAGCAATGGTGATCAAAACATAGGAAAAGCATGTAGAATAGATGACAACTAGCTAGAAGACATATTAGATTCATTCAAAGCAGTTATGAACAGTTTAGTTCTAATAAAGTAGAATTACTCTCTAGATAGAGGTTTAGTGAAAATGTCGACCAACTATTTTTTTGTGTCCACATGTGTGATATAGATATCCTTTTTGGCAATGTGATCATGAATAAAATGATAATAAACCTCTATATTCTTAGATCTACTATGCATGATAGGATTATATGACAAGTTAATTGCACTAGTGTTATCACAATAGATAGGAGAAGAATCAAAATGAATGATAAAGTCTTGGAACATTTTATTCATCCATAAGACCTGGGAACAACAACTCCCAACTGCAATATATTCAGCCTTAGTGGTTGATAATGCCATTGTGCTCTGTTTCTTGGAGAACCAAGACACAAAGCATGGTCCTAGGAGAAAGCAAGTGCCACTTGTACACTTTCTATCTGTAACACCCCTGACCTGGGTTATAAGCTAACCCTAGGTGTTTTACCTAAATATGAAATTAAAAGTTTGTAATTATCCTTTAATAAATATAATTAGAGTTTCTATGGAACGTAAGTTTCCCTTTCTGTCCCTTATAAACCAATGTTGAAGTATTGGTTGCAATACAGGGACCTATGTGCAATTTGCCCAATCAGAGGGGTTAAACTGCAAATTTCACATGTTTATATGTTCCTTTAATGTTGAGACAACATAAGAATGAATATGATGAGGTTTAAGGGATTTCCCAAGTTTGAGCACCAAGGTGTAGCTGTGGAAGCAACCCCTGTACTTGAGAACCCTAAATTGGTGTAAAATGCAATTTACCCAATTTGAGGGATGCAAACTTATAAAATACATCATCTAAAACATCTTTTATGACTCTTGACATCATTTATAAGAGAAATTATGAAAAGGTCACTTCATGTGAAAAATCATATAATAAAGAACACCTTTGTGATTGAATAATCAAGGTGTATGTATAATAACCCTTTTATGTGAATGCTTTAGTGATGGATTGATCCTCTTTGCCTTCAATTTTTGACCTTAGAAAGAGTTTGTCCTTAGAAATAAAATGTGGGGACGTGCATGGAAGAAAGGAAGGACTTAGATGAGAAATGAGGAAAACATATGTCCTTATGTTGAAAATTCACCTAAGTATATATACAACTTTTCCACTAAGCAAGGGAACGACCCTCTCCCTTTCATTTCTTTTCCCCTTGCTCAAACCGACTAAGGAGAGCTATGGAGCTCAGGAGGACGACCAGGGGAGTGCAAGGTAGGTTTGGATCCTTCCTTTTGCTTAAATTCTTGGATGAAACTTGAATTCAAGGTCAAATTCATGGCTAGCTCACTTAGCTATATCTTTCTAGCCATCTCTTCTCAACTTTGCTTGGAGGATTCACCTTGGCCGACCTGTGGAGCTTCTAGGACGCCATTAAAGGCTTGGAGCTCGAAATCTTGGAGCTCAAGGAGCAAGCTTTAGGCGGGTTTTATAACTCTAAACTTTATGCTTTGATTATACATCTTTTCTATGCATATAGTTGCTAGTTCTTCTTCTTCCCTATCTTTCCTTGCATCCTTGCAAGAAAAATCGTGAAGAACTGCTACTGTTCTCAAGGTAGAAGATAAGGGCGTTAATTTCTATGCTTATCCACGGATTTCCACTTTATCAAACGACCTCCACCAATTGCTCAAACGGTTTCAAACCGTTTGGTGGGCAAACGGTTTCAGGATCGTTAGAGCGAAAACGGTCTTCAAGACCATTTGGTCCCGTTGACCAAGCAAAGCCCGTATGAGAATCTTGTTCATAATTATGTAGGTTAATCACCCACAAAATTTGAGAGGTTAACTCCAAAGGAATCGTGAGATATAAGCAAATCAATTAGAAAAACCAATTGAATTAAGTTCTGATTTTCAATCTGTTTAATTTGCCTTTTTTGGGCAAACGGTCTCAAAACCGTTTAAGATGGTTGACCAAACGTTGATCGTTTAGGATTACTGTTCATAATGATGTTAGTTAACAACTAACCAAGTTTGAGGGATTAATTCCAAACGACTCATGAGTTGAAGGATGATTATTAGGGCAAACCCTAATTGAAATTAGTGCTGAATCTCCAATGAGTTAAGTTGAGATTTTGGGTTGTTTAGCCCAAACGGTTTCAAGACCGTTTGGAATTCATCCAAACGGTCTCAAGACCGTTTGGGGGTCACTCCAAGACCTTTTGGAGGTCTGGGGTCAAGTATAGTTGACCAATTGAAGGTCCAAAGGTACCAAATCATATTGCAATTAAGTATTGATGTGATGATCAACTCAATAGATCAAACCTAGATGAATTTTCACTAGAGTCCAAAGGATGGATGGGAAAACGGTCTCAAGACCGTTTGGAACTCATCCAAATGGTCTCAAGACCGTTTGGTGTCAACCCAAGACCGTTTGGAGGTCTAGGGTTAAGGTAATTTGATCAATTGAGGGCCCAATTACAATGGGTTATTGAAATAATCAAATTGCTGTTTTTAAACATAGATCTTGTTGAGTTTTGGGTTGAAGGACCCAAACGGTCTCAAGACCATTTGGGGGTTCCTCCAAACGGTCTCAAGACCGTTTGGTCACAACCCAAGACCGTTTGGAGGTCTAGGGTTGAGATAATCTAATGGTTTGAAGGTCCAATTGGATTAAGTTGATGAATTGATAAAAATACTGATTTTTGACCTAATTAGAGTTCAATCCTAGTCTAACCGACTTGGTTCTTGGTCAAACTTTGGACAAACGGTCTCAAGACCGTTTGGAGGTCATCCAAACGATCTCAAGACCGTTTGGGCCAAGTTCAGGCCCAATTGGAGGTCAGTTGATAGGTTCAACCTTGAGTTGATTCACATTGTTGAATATTGATGACCATCCGATTTGAAACCCTAATTGAATTAGAATAAACCCTAATTGGCTTTCAATTGAGGGTCAATTTGATGTCCAATTGATTAAGGATAATCTTGGTTAACTCAATTTATAAGTGGTTATCATGGATTTGTTTAATTGAGGGGTTCAACATACATATCCATGACCAATTGTAACTTTTGAACCACTTTGGAGGTCCAAACGGTTTGAGCCCATTTGGACTAAACGGTCTCAAGACCGTTTGGATCCAAACGGTCTCACGACCGTTTGAGGCCAAACGGTCTCAAGACCGTTTGGGCTCAAACGATCTCAAGGTCGTTTGGACCAATCGATCTCAAGATACTTTGATCAAACGGTTTCAAACCGCATGAGCTTCAAACGGTTTGAAAGTCAAAATGGTCAACGCACCCAAACGGTCTCAAGACCGTTTGAGGTCAAACGGTATCAAGACCGTTTGACACCAAACGGTCTCAAGACCGTTTGGTGGTTGAAGGTTGAAACTATTTGAAGGTTTTCAAGGTGGTTTGTACTTAATCAATTGATGATGTAATTGATTCAATAGTGATCTAATCTAAACCCTAATGGTAACCTAGGTCATTAAGGGACTAAGTGATTAATGAATTGACCCATGATGGTGATCATGAGGTAAATTACCAAAATACCCTTGAGGGGTTTAATTGAGTAAAACCTTGTTCTAATCAAACTCTAAACACATGTTAATGGTGTTTTGGCTTATGTTAGTCAATGTAAACTTAACCCATTTTAATCTAGAGTGGTGTAATCACCATCTACTAGTAAGAGAAGAAAGAAAGTATCATAGGAGAGAGAAAGTACCATGTTATGGTGGAAACTCAAGTAAAATACCTTCAATACACATGAATGTGCATGATTAGGGTATGATACACCTATGTGAGATCATGGAAACCCTAATTATGATAATTGATGAATCTTCATCTTATCTGAGGACTTTAATGATGATGTTTCTCATACATGATAATGTAATGAGTTCTATGCGCCATGAAGTGAATAGTAAACCCTAATTTATGGGGATCTGATAAATGTAGTAATTCAGGGTAATGCCTTTGAGTATGAAACCCTAAAATACAAGTTGTTATATAAGGTAATACCTTTAAATAAAGTATAGTCAAATCAATGAGTATGATGTGTTCACCCCATGATAAGATTGAGAAGTGAATTCATACCTTGAATTGATAATCATTATGATGTTCAATAAATGTTGTATTTAAGGCAAATACTCACCATACCTTGGTATGCTTCCAAGGATGGCAGAGTTGCATACTAGAATTGGACTGATAATCCAAAAAGGAAATATTAACAATGAAGGATGGGGTATGTTAACCTTAGTCCTATGTCATGCCTTTAGGTATGAAACTTTTAGAACAAGTTACCAAATATGATGTTTTATAAGATAAAGAGATTTCAATAACCTTAATTTGTATAGGGTGAAACCCTATTTCCAGTTATGCTTTTAAGCATAAATCCTCATGATTGAAGTATGAAATGAGGAATCAATATTCCTAATCATAAGTAAAGGAAATGAATAACCCTAATTGATGAATATTGGGGAACTTGACTCTTCTAAGAGTTTGAAAGTGTAACTTCTAGAATGAATTGTTTACTGTTATCAGTTGAATTAACCATGCAGGTTGTCATGAGATGATGATCATATCCAGGTATGGATCATGAAACTATATTCATTGAAAGCATGCTTTAGCTTTATGAATAGTGATATATCCTGATGCCTTGTCAATGGCAACCTATGAATTAAATGGGATGTGAGAGCCATAAATACCATCAAGGTCATGCATTAGAGATGACTTGTGATGAATGTATTGAGAAATGATGATTGATAAGAGTTAGGCTTGTTAAATTTAGTATTCTCATTTTATAGCTGTTATGCTAATGTTATTGTTTGAAGAACAATGTATGATGTTAGAAGAATACTGAATGTACCTAACTAATCAAGTGTAATGTAGAGCCCTGATCATAGATCCATCATTGTCAGAAACCAAATGATGGTGAAATAGGTTTTCCTAAGGGAACTCCTGGAGCGCATACTTTTGAGTATGTGGGGGATATGGATGCGTAAATCCTTACATCCTAGTGTAGGAATTGATACCGTCAATCCTTCACTACAAAACCAAATGGCGAGATGTATCACAAATCTCCCAAAGAAAACACAAACATCGCATCGATGAGAGATAAACAAGAAATCTTCCGATGACGAAGAGAGTACAGAACGCCACTGTAACTCTAAAATAGCGAAGGACCAGATTACCCTGGTAAGCTATAACAAAAGACGTCCTGCCAGATGTCCTGCAAACAATCCTCTAACTGACTGAGGGAGGTGAGGTCATAAGAATCTGACTCTTTTAATGACCTATGTATGATACTGATGTGACTTCTTAGCGATCAGTTGGAGTATGAGTGGTATGCCTCATCTCCACAGGGCATAATAATGTTTGTAAAACATAATCAACCGCGTAGTATATCTACTTAGGTTTAACTATGAGGAACAATGTTTGGTGTTACATTGTTTACATTAGTGATCTGTTCGGATATTTTGTATACATGTCCTTTATATGCTTTAAAGACATGACTGCTTAAGTAGAAGTTGCTTCACTTGTTATTAAACATGCTGTTGTATGATTTATGTTATCTTGTCTTTGATATTGCTTAATGTTGTAATAAAGCTTCTAGTTGAGAGTTATAACTCTCGCTGGTACAATTTGTATATTGTCTCACTCCGTAGATTTTAACTCTTTTTAGGTGTTCGTCGAAGATGAAGGAGACCGTTTAAGGATGAACAACAACGACAACAACAGTACCAGGGGCAGCAGTGAATCTCAGGTGGAGGCACTGGCTGCTGAGTTATGTAGTTAGATAGTCCTATGTCGTCTCTGTACCCTCAGGTCCTAGGAATCAATGTTTTGAGTTTTGGTGTTGGCTCCTGAGATTTTGAATCATGTTGTATATAACTACTCAAGAAGTGGTTTAACAAAGATGTAAACTGTTTACTTGGCTAATTATAAAAAGGAGTTTTATAATTTCCAGATCTCATCTCAAAAATTTTAATTTTCAGTAATTTTTCATATTCCGCAACTAATCGAATGTTTCCGCTAAGTTTAAATCGTGTTTATATCGTGGTTTTGGAGATCAGAGCCCACAATTAAGTGGTATCAGAGCTCTAGGTTCGCCGAGTCTACAGAGACATAGGACTTAGGATGTCGAGTCTGTCTTTAGTGTTTCCACCTCATCTAATAGAATCTTCTGCTCCTCATGAGAAGAAGACATATAAGGACGAGGAGTTTGTTGCAGAAAGCAACAATGCTACACCTAGAAGAAGTGCAGAGGAGCAAGAAGTAGAGGAACACTTACCTGAGGTTTCCCTAGTTAATCCAACCATGATAAGGAATCCTTCCTTAGGAATCACTGTTGGAGAATTTAGGGCAAGCATGATGTACCTAGTGGATCAAACACTAGCAATACAACCCAGATTACCAGCTCCTAATGATGCTTTTTTGGATATCCATAGGATATATAACCCTCAGCAGTAGGTTGAAGCAGAAGTAAATGATGCAGCTTTGAACTCAAAGCAAGCCTATGCTCAACCTCAAACTGATGAATCAGTCCACAGTAATGTAGGAATTAGAATACAGTCAGAGACCAGGACCTGTTATAACTGTGGGAAGCCTGGACATATCAGATCTAATTGTCTAGAAAGGATATATAGAGGAATAATTGAGAAAAGGCCTATTCAAATCCAGAAACAAAGGCCTGGAATTCCCAAAAGGAAGAAGTTTCTGATGACCCCAACACAACCAGATGCTAGTACATCAAGGCAACGGTTATCCAAAAAGGATAAACAAAAATTGGAGAAAAGCTGCTACAACTGTGGTAAGGTGGGGCATGTGATGAAGTGCTGTCGAATTAAGCCTGTCAATGTGACACAGCCTCCGAGACAAGGGCAACAGGGATCACAGATAAGGCAATTTCAAGGAGCAACTCGAGGACGTGGACAAGCGTCCCAAGCTGGATCATCTGCACCAAATCAACCACAGGTGATATTGAGGTTCTATGCTATGAACCCACCTGATGCAGTGGTCGATTCACGGGTTGTGACAGGTCAGATGAACTTTGATATTCTGATATGTCTAAATCCTGTGTAATATCTGTTCTAATTGACCCGGGTGCTACGCACTCTTTTATCACTCGAAGAGTGATTCACAACTGCGATATGACAGTTAGTCATAAGGGCAGATAGTTTGTTGATTGGAGACTCCGTTGAGTGAGTCGGTTGTTATGCAGGAGGTATGATCTCCCTGCATCCTTTTCTTTTCTAATCACCACATTCGAGTGGATTCAATACCTTGATATGCAAGGGTTTGATAAAATCCTCGAACCATGATTGATTAGACAAGATAAATGGTTTTTCTTATAAATCTCTTTATGATCTTTTGGACAAGTTGAAATAGTAGTTTATTGATCTATTCCTTGTTTGGTCTCATAAAAGCTTTCTATGATGCATCAGATATAATCGTTTTATAATACATGTTTACTTCTATAAGAAGAAAATGTATTAAAGAATTGATCTGTATGTAGGATTCAATAAGAGTTAATAATTATGTATGTAAGGATGGAAAAAGAGAAGGAACATAGTAATATACAAGTACATATTTTCTTACCTCAGTAATCATATACCCTGGCCAGGTATACAATTACTGATGATGAAGAAAATATGGAAACTTTGAAGTTGTTATCTTTTGATTACTCTGATCAAGTAGTCAATCTAAAACAACTTAAAGGGCATCATAAGATAAGAAAAATGAGAATATAGAAGGTCAACCATGATTAGTAGTGACTGAAAGAATATATGTAATGAGAAATGCCCCATGATAAGAGGAAGAAAGAGATATAAAGTGTTGATAACACACATAATAAATACAAGAGAAAGAATGTTAAGAACATCCCTTGTTAGGGGTTTATGTTCTTAAATAAAGATAGAATTTTAAGAACATCCCTTGTTAGGGGTTTATGTTCTTAAAATAAACACATCTTCTCCAGAATGTCTGATAAGTAAATCTTTGTTTGACAAGAAAACTTTTCCTTATGATAAGAATGTATAACTGATAAGATGGTTAATGCATATAATAAAGGGAGTTAGTATGCTAATTATCAGATGTGATGATAGACTCAGGGTGAAAAGACCCTTATATGGTCTTGAATAAATATCAGGGCTTGAATTTGATCCTAAAAGAATGTTGATCAAAATTCTATAACATCTCCCTAAAAACGATATGTTACCTAAGAATGTAACAATGTGTATGCTGAAACAATATCTGCTTTCCCCTTTTCTTCCTGAGATTTCGGGGACGAAATCCTTGTTAGGGGTTTATGATTTGTAACACCCCTGACCTGGGTTATAAGCTAACCCTAGGTGTTTTACCTAAATATGAAATTAAAAGTTTGTAATTATCCTTTAATAAATACAATTAGAGTTTCTATGGAACGTAAGTTTCCCTTTCTGTCCCTTATAAACCAATGTTGAAGTATTGGTTGCAATACAGGGACCTATGTGAAATTTGCCCAATCAGAGGGGTTAAACTGCAAATTTCACATGTTTATATGTTCCTTTAATGTTGAGACAACATAAGAATGAATATGATGAGTTTTAAGGGATTTCCCAAGTTTGAGCACCAAGGTGAAGCTGTGGAAGCAACCCCTGTACTTGAGAACCCTAAATTGGTGTAAAATGCAATTTACCCAATTTGAGGGATGAAAACTTATAAAATACATCATCTAAAACATCTTTTATGACTCTTGACATCATTTATAAGAGAAATGATGAAAAGGTCACTTCATGTGAAAAATCATATAATAAAGAACACCTTTGTGATTGAATAATCAAGGTGTATGTATAATAACCCTTTTATGTGAATGCTTTAGTGATGGATTGATCCTCTTTGCCTTCAATTCTTGACCTTAGAAAGAGTTTGTCCTTAGAAATAAAATGTGGGGACGTGCAAGGAAGAAAGGAAGGACTTAGATGAGAAATGAGGAAAACATATGTCCTTATGTTGAAAATTCACCTAAGTATATATACAACTTTTCCACTAAGCAAGGGAACGACCCTCTCCCTTTCATTTCTTTTCCCCTTGCTCAAACCGACTAAGGAGAGCTCTGGAGCTCAGGAGGACGACCAGGGGAGTGCAAGGTAGGTTTGGATCCTTCCTTTTGCTTAAATTCTTGGATGAAACTTGAATTCAAGGTCAAATTCATGGCTAGCTCACTTAGCTATATCTTTCTAGCCATCTCTTCTCAACTTTGCTTGGAGGATTCACCTTGGCCGACCTGTGGAGCTTCTAGGACGCCATTAAAGGCTTGGAGCTCAAGGAGCAAGCTTTAGGCGGGTTTTATAACTCTAAACTTTATGCTTTGATTATACATCTTTTCTATGCATATAGTTGCTAGTTCTTCTTCTTCCCTATCTTTCCTTGCATCCTTGCAAGCAAAATCATGAAGAACTGCTACTGTTCTCAAGGTAGAAGATAAGGGCATTAATTTCTATGCTTATCCACGGATTTCCACTTTATCAAACGACCTCCACCAATTGCTCAAACGGTTTCAAACCGTTTGGTGGGCAAATGGTTTCAGGATCGTTTTAGGGAAAACGGTCTTCAAGACCATTTGGTCCCTTTGACCAAGCGAAGACCGTATGAGAATCTTGTTCATAATTATGTAGGTTAATCACCCAAAACATTTGAGAGGTTAACTCCAAAGGAATCGTGAGATATAAGCAAATCAATTAGCAAAACCAATTGAATTAAGTTCTGATTTTCAATCTGTTTAATTTGCCTTTTTTGGGCAAACGGTCTCAAAACCGTTTAAGATGGTTGACCAAACGTTGACCGTTTGGGATTACTGTTCATAATGATGTTAATTAACAACTCACCAAGTTTGAGGGATTAATACCAAACGACTCATGAGTTGAAGGATGATTATTAGGGCAAACCCTAATTGAAATTAGTGCTGAATCTCCAATGAGTTAAGTTGAGATTTTGGGTTGTTTAGCCCAAACGGTTTCAAGACCGTTTGGGATTCATCCAAACGGTCTCAAGACCATTTGGGGGTCACCCCAAGACCGTTTGGAGGTCTGGGGTCAAGTATAGTTGACCAATGGAAGGTCCAAAGGTACCAAATCATATTGCAATTAAGTATTGATGTGATGATCAACTCAATAGATCAAACCTAGATGAATTTTCACTAGAGTCCAAAGGATGGATGGGCAAACGGTCTCAAGACCGTTTGGAACTCATCCAAATGGTCTCAAGACCGTTTGGTGTCAACCCAAGACCGTTTGGAGGTCTAGGGTTAAGGTAATTGGATCAATTGAGGGCCCAATTAGAATGGGTTATTGAAATAATCAAATTGCTGTTTTTAAACATAGATCTTGTTGAGTTTTGGGTTGAAGGACCCAAACGGTCTCAAGACCATTTGGGGGTTCCTCCAAACGGTCTCAAGACAGTTTGGGCACAACCCAAGACCGTTTGGAGGTCTAGGGTTGAGATAATCTAATGGTTTGAAGGTCCAATTGCATTAAGTTGATGAATTGATAAAAATACTGATTTTTGACCTAATTAGAGTTCAATCCTAGTCTAACCGACTTGGTTCTTGGTCAAACTTTGGGAAAACGGTCTCAAGACCGTTTGGAGGTCATCCAAATGATCTCAATACCGTTTGGGCCAAGTTTGGGCCCAATTGGAGGTCAGTTGATAGGTTCAACCTTGAGTTGATTCACATTGTTGAATATTGATGACCATCCGATTTGAAACCCTAATTGAATTAGAATCAACCCTAGTTGGCTTTCAATTGAGGGTCAATTTGATGTCCAATTGATTAAGGCTAATCTTGGTTAACTCAATTTATAAGTATTTATCATGGATTTGTTTAATTGAGGGGTTCAACATACATATCCATGACCAATTGTAACTTTTGAACCACTTTGGAGGTCCAAATGGTTTGAGCCCATTTGTACTAAACGGTCTCAAGACCGTTTGGATCCAAACGGTCTCACGACCATTTGAGGCCAAACGGTCTCAAGTCCGTTTGGGGCCAAGACCGTTTGGGCTCAAACGATCTCAAGGTCGTTTGAACCAATCGATCTCAAGATACTTTGATCAAACGGTTTCAAACCGCATGAGCTTCAAACGGTTTGAAAGTCAAAGCGGTCAATGCACCCAAACGGTCTCAAGACCATTTGAGGGCAAACGGTCTCAAGACCGTTTGACACCAAACGGTCTCAAGACCGTTTGGTGGTTGAAGGTTGAAACCGTTTGAAGGTTTTCAAGGTGGTTTGTACTTAATCAATTGATGATGTAATTGATTCAATAGTGATCTAATCTAAACCCTAATGGTAACCTAGGTCATTAAGGGAATAAGTGATTAATGAATTGACCCATGATGGTGATCATGAGGTAAATTACCAAAATACCCTTGAGGGGTTTAATTGAGTAAAACCTTGTTCTAATCAAACTCTAAACACATGTTAATGATGTTTTGGCTTATGTTAGTCAATGGAAACTTAACCCATTTTAATCTAGAGTGGTGTAATCACCATCTACTAGTAAGAGGAGAAAGAAAGTATCATAGGAGAGAGAAAGTACCCTGTTATGGTGGAAACTCAAGTAAAATACCTTCAATACACATGAATGTGCATGATTACGGTATGATTCACCTATGTGAGATCATGGAAACCCTAATTATGATAATTGATGAATCTTAATCTTATCTTAGGACTTTAATGATGATGTTTCTCATACATGATAATGTAATGAGTTCTATGCACCATGAAGTGAATAGTAAACCCTAATTTATGGTGATCTGATAAATGTAGTAATTCAGGGTAATGCTTTTGAGTATGAAACCCTAAAATACAAGTTGTTATATAAGGTAATACCTTTAAATAAAGTATAGTCAAATAAATGAGTATGATGTGTTCACACCATGATAAGATTGAGAAGTGAATTCATACCTTGAATTGATAATCATTATGATGTTCAATAAATGTTGTATTTAAGGCAAATACTCACCATACCTTGGTATGCTTCCAAGGATGGCATAGTTGCATACTAGAATTGGACTGATAATCCAAAAAGGAAATATTAACAATGAAGGATGGGGTATGTTAACCTTAGTCCTGTGTCATGCCTTTAGGTATGAAACTTTGAGAACAAGTTACCAAATATGATGTTTTATAAGATAAAGAGATTTCAATAACCTTAATTTGTATAGGGTGAAACCCTATTTCCAGTTATGCTTTTAAGCATAAATCCTTATGATTGAAGTATGAAATGAGGAATCAATATTCCTAATCATAAGTAAAGGAAATGAATAACCCTAATTGATGAATATTGGGGAACTTGACTCTTCTAAGAGTTTGAAAGTGTAACTTCTAGAATGAATTGTTTACTGTTATCAGTTGAATTAACCATGCAGGTTGTCATGAGATGATGATCATATCCAGGTATGGATCATGAAACTATATTCATTGAAAGCATGCTTTAGCTTTATGAATAGTGATATATCCTGATGCCTTGTCAATGGAAACCTATGAATTAAATGGGCTGTGAGAGCCATAAATACCATCAAGGTCATGCTTTAGAGATGACTTGTGATGAATGTATTGAGAAATGATGATTGATAAGAGTTAGGCTTGTTACATTTAGTATTCTCATTTTATAGCTGTTATGCTAATGTTATTGTTTGAAGAAAAATGTATGATGTTAGAAGAATACTGAATGTACCTAACTAATCAAGTGTAATGTAGAGCCCTGATCATAGATCCATCATTGTCAGAAACCAAATGATGGTGAAACAGGTTTTCCTAAGGGAACTCCTGGAGTGCATACTTTTGAGTATGTGGGGGATATGGATGCGTAAATCCTTACATCCTAGTGTAGGAATTGATACCGTCAATCCTTCACTACAAAACCAAATGGCGAGATGTATCACAAATCTCCCAAAGAAAACACAAACACCGCATCAGTGAGAGATAAACGAGAAATCTTCTAATGACGAAGAGAGTACAGAACGCCACTATAACTCTAAAATAGCGAAGGACCAGATTACCCTGGTAAGCTATAACAAAAGACGTCCTGCCAGATGTCCTGCAAACAATCCTCTAACTGACTGAGGGAGGTGAGGTCATAAGAATCCTGCTCTATTAATGACCTATGCATGATACTGATGTGACTTCTTAGCGATCAGTTGGAGTATGAGTGGTATGCCTCATCTCCACAGGGCATAATAATGTTTGTAAAACATAATCAACCACGTAGTATATCTACTTAGGTTTAACTACGAGGAACAATGTTTGGTGTTACATTGTTTACATTAGTGATCTGTTCAGATATTTTGTATACATGTCCTTTATATGCTTTAAAGACATGACTGCTTAAGTAGAAGTTGCTTCACTTGTTATTAAACTTGTTGTTGTATGATTTATGTTATCTTGTCTTTGATATTTCTTAATGTTGTAATAAACCTTCTAGTTGAGAGTTATAACTCTCGCTGGGACAATTTGTATATTGTCTCACTCCGTAGATTTTAACTCTTTTTAGGTGGTCGTCGAAGACGAAGGAGACCGTTTAAGGATGAACAACAACGACAACAACAGTACCAGGGGAAGCAGTGAATCTCAGGTGGAGACACTGCCTGCTGAGTTATGTAGTTAGATAGTCCTATGTCGTCTATGTACCCTCAGGTCCTAGGAATCAATGTTTTGAGTTTTGGTGTTGGCTCCTGAGATTTTGAATCATGTTGTATATAACTACTCAAGAAGTGGTTTAACAGAGATGTAAA
This sequence comes from Alisma plantago-aquatica, assembly GCA_963693085.1. Classification (NCBI taxonomy): domain Eukaryota; kingdom Viridiplantae; phylum Streptophyta; class Magnoliopsida; order Alismatales; family Alismataceae; genus Alisma; species Alisma plantago-aquatica. The sequence continues at coordinate 396,693,766 of OY856414.1, read as the reverse complement.
CTGTTTACTTGGCTAATTATAAAAAGGAGTTTTATAATTTCCAGATCTCGTCTCAATAATTTTAATTTTCAGTAATTTTTCATATTCCGCAACTAATCGAATGCTTTCGCTAAGTTTAAATCGTGTTTATATCGTGGTTTTGGAGATCGGAGCCCACACTATCAATCAAACATCCCGAGTAATCCACATCACTATAAGCCGTAAGAGTAAAGTCCCTTCACTTGGGATACCATAGTCCAAAATTTTGGGTTTTGGCTAAGTACCTCCAAATCCTATTAACATCTATAAGATGTGATTTATTTGTACTTGATTGAAAGCAAGCATACAAGCCAACACTAAACATTATATCAGGTCTAGATGTAGTTAAGTAAAGTAAACTTCCAATCATACCTCTATAGAGCTTCTCATCTACCTTTTCACCTTGTTCATCCTTATCAAGTTTGGCAGTGTTTGACATGGGTGTGTCAACTAGCTTAGTGTTCTCCATCCCAAAGTGCTTAAATATCTCACTTGTGTACTTGCCTTGGTTGATGAAGTTCCCATCTTTAGTTTGCTTCATTTTAAGTTGAGGAAGAATGTGATCTCACCCAGCATACTCATCTCAAATTTACTCTACAAGAGATCACTAAATTCTTTGCAAAGATTAAGGTTAGTTCTGCCAAAGATGATATGATCAACATATATTTTAATTAATAATAACATTGTAAGAAGTGTGCTTTAGAAACAAGATAGAATCTACTTTTCCATGATATACCCATGATCTAACAAAAAGTTCTTTAGTTACTCATACCAAGGTCGAGGTTCTTGTTTGAGTCCATAGAGAGCTTTTTGCACCAAATAAACATGGTTAGGTAAACTATCATGTTCAAAGCTCAGAGGTTGTGCAACATACACTTCCTCCTCAATTGTACCATTCAAAAATTCACTTTTAACATCCATTTGATAAAGAAGAAAGTTTTTATAACTAGCAAAAGCAAGAAACATACAAATGGACTCAAGTCTAGCTACAGGTGCATATGTTTCATCAAAATCTATACCTTCTTACTGATTGTAGCCTTGAGCCACTAACCTTGCTTTGTTCCTTACCACTTTGTTGCTTTCATCTAGCTTGTTGCGATACACGCACTTGACAACAATGATCTTTCTATCACTTGGTCTGGTACTAGGGTCCATACTTTGTTCTTTTCAAATTGCTCCAATTATTCTTGCATAGTTAGGATCCACTCATCATCCCAAAGAACTTCTTTGGCATTCATTGGCTCGAGTTGTGAGATGAAGGTGTTGTTGGTTTGTTCTTTGTTAAATGCAGCCCGTGTCTTCACTCCTTCAAATGGATCACCTAAAATCATCTTTTTGGATGATTATTTGCAAATTAGGGAGTTGGATCCTTCTTCTCTTCATCTTTCTCTTCTTATTGAGTGACCACCTCTTTTCCCTTTTGGGTGATATTAAGTTCTTTTAGAATAGGAATTACCTCACCTACACCATCATCATTTAGAATAATATCTTTGTAAATGGAGGGGTTAGCCTCAATGAACTTAATATATATAGATTCTTCTACTTTAGCAAGATCAATATTGAATACTTTATAAGCCTTTCTAGTAGTGTTATATCCAAGAAAGAAAGCCTTGTAAGATTTCATATCAAACTTTTTGAGAGAATCTCTTGCATTCAAAACAAAACAAGGACATCCAAAAACATGGAAATACTCGATGGAAGGCTTTCTACCACGCCATAGCTCATGGGGGTTTTCTTTAAAGAAGGATCTGTAAAAACCCAAATTTGCACAAAAGATGAGGTACTGACGGCTTCGGCCAAAAACTACTTTGGAGTGTCATACTCTAAAATCATGGTCCTATACATCTCCTATAGTTACCTATTCTTCCTCTCTACAACCCCATTTTGTTGAGGTGTTCGAGGTGAAGTGAAGTCATGTACATAACCAGATTCATGACAAAATGTTTTTCAAATTCTCCCCCATGATCACTATGGATGGAAATGATCCATAAGGAATCTTCATTCTCAACTAATTTACAAAAAGTCAAGAAAACATCAAGAGTATCACTCTTGGAAATGAGAAAGAAGGTCCAAATATATCTAGAGAAATCATTGACAATAACAAGGCAATACTTGGAACCACGAAGCTATTGAACTCTCATTGGTCCAAATAGATAAATGTGAAGATGTTCAAGATCTCTCTTGGTACTAAGGACTCCTTCGGATTTGAAGGAGGACTTGGTTTTCTTTCCTTGGGTACAAGGTTGGCATTCTTCATCCTTTTCAAAATCCAATTTGGGAAGTCCCTTGACCAAGTCCTTTTTGCTCAACTTCTTCAACTGATACATATATACATGACCAAGATGATGATGCCAAAGAGAAATATCATTTGAATTGATTACTAGGAATCTACCAACGACAAACATAATAGAGTCAAGCACAATTACATAAAGATTACAACTTCTAGTTCCCTTATATATGACTTGATAGGTGAGGGAATCTAGAATTAAGCATTCAAAAGAAGAAAAGCACAAGTTAACCATTATCACATAATTGACTTACTCTTATTAAATTGTGATGTAGGCCATCCACAAAAAGAACATTCTTGATACTCAAGGATTCACCTAAATCACCCTTACCTTTAACCTTACCTTTCTTCTTGTCCCCAAAAGTAACCAAACCTCCTTTCTTTTTGGTGAAGTTGTTGAAATGGCTAGTTTATATCACATGTCATATGCTTAGTGCAGCCACTATCAACAATCCATCAACCTTTTTCCTACAAGAAAGGAGAGTGTTGATTCATCCCTATTTTAGGGACTCATCTTGTGTCATATTGCATTTCAATCACATCTATACCTGTTAGATTGCATGTTATTTCCCTCAATATCTTTGCATGTTTTTCAGGCATTTGGACCACTCTTGATGGAAGAGAGAGAGAAGGAGTGATCCAAGGATTTCTCTACCCTTAGAGAGACCTAGTGTGAAGTTTGATGCTCCCTCAACCTACCCCTAGTGGGCAAAGATCCATTGAAGCAAAGATGTCCAAGAAAATCCAAAGAATCAAGTTAAAGTGTTGATCCAGAGACCATCACAGTAGTGGTACCATAGAACGACCGTGCTACGTCACTTACAAATCAATAGAGTCATCCTCAAGTACTGCTAGAATCAACACAACCATGCCATACAGACTGGTTGTGGTGCACTGACCCAGAACGGCCATGCACCCTTGCACAACCATGTAGCAGTAGAGGTAGAATAGTCATGGAGTAGAGGACAACCTAGGCATTTTGAGCCACCATGTCATGGTGACCACCACATCCATGCTACCCTAGCCCCATCACGACCGTGGTGACCACCACGGTCATGCCACCTTCATTACAAAATTGACCTACTACTTGTGATTTTTCACCATTTCTCACCACGGTCGTTCCCATCCACCACGATTGTTCTCACCCCTTCCCATCACGTCTGTGGTGACCACCATGGCCATGCTACCTACAAAAACATGGCTACTTTTGTACTATTTTTACCATACTACTCCTACTTGACATAGTGATTCCCCACACCTATATATACCTAGGTGGCGGCCCTAGCACGGCGATGGCTACCTTCTACCACCTCTTAGCTCCCCATTTTCTCCCCTTATCCATTCCAATCCATTTCCACCTCCATTTCACTCCATTTCACCATTTCCACCATCAAAACCCTAGTTTCCTCTCATTTCCACCATCATTCCATGCCCCTATACCTTGGAGGAGAGAGGAGGATACCCTACAGTAGCTGAAGTGGAGGATTTCTTCATCTACATCGAGCTCCATGACTTCTTCTATCTATTTCTCCTTTCTTTTTTTTACTTTGCATTATTATGAGTAGCTAGGCCCCTTGGGTGGGTTGTTTGGGGTGTAAAATGTTACTTAGATACCATATTGGGATAAAATGATATGTAAACTTTGTAATTCCATTTTCTAATTATTATGTTCTATTTCTATCTCATTCTCCATGAATTTCTTGTTGTTGTGTTCTTGAAATCAATTGTGAATTTCGGGAAATTATTTATATGTGTGAATTTTGGGATTTTCTCCTAGGTCCAATTCTTGGATCCCTAGCTAGCTACCCATCCTCCTACATCTTAATCAATATTCCTAACACTAGTTGAGAGATCTAAGTAGCTAGTTTAGATGAAATTTGTGTGTTTAGTATGGAGCTTTCTCAAGGTTAGAATGTGGGTGATGTGAGGCCTAAAACCTCACTTCCACCCCCATTACTAATCTCAGTCCATAATCATCCTAAGATCATCTAACCTAGAAACCTAGGCTTGTTTAGACTCTAATTTAATTACACCTAATCCCTAACCCAATTGAGCCTCACAAGGGTAGTAGGGAGTGTTAGGGACTAGTTCCTCAATACACAACCTAGCATACCCATGGCTAGTTAGTAGTTTAGGCTAAACCATTAGACTCTAACTTGTTATTTGGTTTGGATAATCAAAATGGAATCATACTGCTCATATGTCACCCCCCAACTTAATTGATAAGTGCATCCCCCTAAACATCCCACATCTTCCTTAATTGCTTTACAACCCTAGTTTTCATCTTGCTTAGATAGTGTTAGCTTAATTAGCTCTTTTCTTGCTTAGATAGCTTCTCCACCTATTCTTGCTTTGTTCTTGCTAACTTAGGTCTTTAATTGCTCAAGTTAGGTCAATTATAAATTTGAAATTGAGTCCACCTATGTGCTTCTGTCAGTACAGTTGCATCTATTCAAGTCTCAATTGAGTGGTGTGTAATGCTAGTGGCGGGGGCGCACCAAGTGTTGGTTCCCAACTCAATCATTGGGTTCCAAAGTTATCTTGGGGACCCATTTCATCTTTGGGTTGGTCCCCTTAGGCTTGTAAGGACAATAAGTAGAGTAATGATTATCACACTTGCAATGAGAACAAATCATAGGGTTCTTAGTGTCGGAAGACTCTCCAATAAAAAAGGAGGTTTCCTTACTCTTTTACTTACCTTTGTCTTTTTTCTTGCCCTTAGGTTCTCCCCCTACAAATCCCAAACCACTAGTAGCACTTTGTTTGGTAGAATGGTAAAGGATTTCATTAATGGACTTTTTCCCTTTGAGGAATATCTGTAGAGTGGCTCTAAGTCTATGATTGTAATCATTAAGAGACATGATAGTAGAAGACAAACTAGAAATATCATCTCTACATTGAACAAGGTCGCTCTCTAAATAAAGGGCTTTAGTCAAATAAGAATATTTCTCAAGAGAAATAGAAGCAATATAATTACTAGGAAAGATGGGTCTCGATGATAAATCATTAACTTGACCAAGAAACCTAGAATTTTCATATTTGAGCACTTGAATTTCTTCTTAAGAGTTTCAATGTTCTTAAGGTAAACACTATTCTCTACTTCAACTCCATTTTATTGGAGCTCAAGATCAAGATATTTTCCTTGAAATTTATCAATGCTCTCAAGATGAGTTTTCTCATTTAACTCAAGTTCAAGTTTAGCATATAAATCATCAATAATTTTTCCTAATATTTTTCTTTTAGATTTACATTGTAGCAAAAGAATAAGGGGTAGAAACAAGCATATATAAAAGTTTCCTTAGATAACTCAAGAAAGCTTACCTCACTTACCTCACCAATTTCTTTACTAGTAGAGGCCATGAGTGCAAGGTGGAACTATCCATCTTCTTTGGAGCTAGATCCACTTGAGGATGATTCCTCCCAAGCTGCATGAGCTATATTGTTATGTCTTTTCTCCTTCTTTTACTTCCTCTTGTACTTGTTCTCCTTATTGTACTCTTCCTCCTTCTTCAAGCTTCCCTTGTTGTGTGACTTTCTTGACTTGGGACATTCACTCTTGTAGTGTCCCTTTTGTCCACACTTGTAGCATCTAGGAGTAGAGTAGGAGGGTTGCTTTCCCTTGGTGTAGTTGGCTTCATGCTCACTAGGGACATCATATTCACTAGAGGAGTAGGGAGATGTGCGGAAAGAAAGTTGTTGTTGAAGGATGACCGCCTCCACTTGTGCTTTGAATGAACTATCTTTTATCTTCTTGTCTTCCTTCTATTCTTTCTTGGCTTCTTCTTTCTTGTCAAGCCTTGTATCATGAGCTTGGAGGTTGCCAATGAGCTCTTCAATTGGGATGTCACAAAGGCTCCTCACTTCTTCAATGGAGGTCACCTTTGACTCCAATCTCCTTGGTAGAGTCCTCAAGATCTTAGAGTTGATTACACCTCTATCCATAGTGTTGCCCAAAGTAGCTAGGCCATTGATGATCACATTAAGCCTAGAGTACATCTCCACAATCACTTATTTCTTGATCATCTTGAAGTTATCTAGAAGGTTGTTCAACATGTATATCTTAGCCTCCTTGACTTGCTTTGTGCCCTCATAGGTAATGCACAATTTATCCCAAATCTAATAGGCAGTGTCCCAAGATGAGATGTGGTTGAACTCTGTTGCGGTAAGGGTTGCATAGAGGATGCTTATGGCTTTGGAATTGAGTTGGGCTTCTTTTAGTGTATCTTCATTCCACATAAAAACAACTTTGGTTGGCTCCTTGTATGGTGTGACCATCACCTTCCACATATCAAAGTTCATCCTTTGAATGTAGACCTACATACGCCTCTACTAATAGAGGAAGTTGGTGTCGTGGAAGACTAGAGGCTGCATGGAGAAACCTCCCTCTAGTTTGAGTGAACCAAGTAGGTTGTCGCCCATCTTCTCATATGTGGGAGATTGTTGGAGAAGTTCATTGGCTATGATACCACTTGTTGGATCTACAGATCTAGAGGGGGATGAATAGAGCTTCAAAATTCTCACAAGATAAGTTAGACCTTAAAATTATATCAATCAAAACCAATAGCTTAACAGTAATTTGAAGTCCTAACTAAGAAATCATAGCAAGGATGAGAGAAATTAAAACATGCACTTGGATAAGGTGGTTTAAAATGGTTCCACTCTCAAAATATGGAGAGGGTCAATCCACTACCTAGAGAGGTCAAGATCTAGGACTTTACAATACTTATATTCATTCATAAGAGATACAAGGAGACCACCATACATCCAAGGACATACCTATTCAAGAAAAGAGTTTTCCACCTACACATGGACTTACCCACTTGATCAAGATGTCTTCATACTTCAACAAGGACTTACCCACACTTGCATCAAGTTTTTGTTCTTGAAGGAATTTTCCCATTCTTATTGAATCTTGACCTTTCCCTTCTCCTTAACCTAGAGAAGATCTTCACCTCTTCTTCAACCTTGAATAAGAACAACAAAAACTTCACCTTCACTAAGAGTAGCTTGCTTCAGCCTTTTCTTATTTCAGAAATGGGGTAGAGAAGATGGAATGGAATGGGAGATTTACAAGCACATGAAGGTAGCTCTCTTACAACTGGTTTAACTCACTCATAATCACAAAATACTATGTAAATGAGAGAGAGAAAGGGCTCACCTATTTGAAACACACTTGACTATGGCAAGGACTTAGAATAGAATGAATGAGAAAACTTGGAATGAACTCTAAGGGGTCCTATTTATAGTTGGGGGTGTTCCTTTGAGTGTGGGATCACTTAAGGTGGAAATATAGCCATTTTCCAAGTTACAATGGATCTATTCTCGCTCGTAAATACTCACCAATGGTTATAATCACTTTTTATAATAGTTTCTGTATAGTATATTTGATCGAGTTTCAATAAAGATAACTCGACGGATCCACTAAGTGACAAAGCCAATTTTCAAACTATCAGTCAGGTTTGTTCTAGGAAACTCAACTGATGAGTCAAAATTAGTTTTTCTTAGTTGATCGATCGGTCAAGTTCTATGAGTGTGCAACTCGACCGATTGGTCTTTCCAAAAAATCCATCACTGGATTAAATAGCCTCTCTAATTTTTTCTCATGTTAGTTACAAGTCATATCATCAATACAAGTGATTAGACAAATCAACTAAGGTCATTTGGAGTTATATCCCAAAACACACACTTGCATTGCTTTTGACTTGAACTTGAACAAGCTAGGGCTTGTGTAATTTGATAATTTTCTTGTAACTAAAGCCTGAAATGAATCTTGAACAAACATATTAGATACATAGGAATAGAATAGTTAAGTCATTATCAAAATAAGGGCAATGTATAACTTTCAAGTCAACAATATGGATTTTGTTATAACTCTATAAGATTGCTAGCATAATAAATTTATCACCAACAAACTATCTATTGAACTCAATAAATGTTAGTATGTTATATAGCCTAAATTGAACCAAAATCTCATATTTTATTGAATTAGGTCTGTGATTGTCGAATCATCTCATATAGATATTATCATAATATAGCAAAACATCAAACTAAACAAGATTAAGATATAGTTATTCGTGCATGACTCACATAAAGAAATTAGGTTCAGACAAAGAAAATATCACAATTGATCCTTAACACTTCTTGTTGAGACAAAGAAAAATATACCTAGCACTATAACAATGCCTCTAGAATTGACTGAATTCCCTGTTGTGAAGGAAGAAACCAATCTCAATATACAACATATCCCAATGATACATAACATTTCTACTAAGATATGGGTTTTTTAAGTCTTAACCATAACATGATAGTTAATCTATCATTAAAAATATTATGCTATTGCTCTAAATTTAGTTATATTATAATATTAAGAGTAACATGATATGGGTTTCTTTAAACTTAGCTCCTATTTAGTTTTCCTTTGTTTTATGGTAATTTGATCATGTTTTGTCATAATTCCTTGATTTTCATAGTTTGAGCTTCAGTAACAACATATATCTTAGGACGGTGGTCCTGTTTACCAATCAATAGGCCTAAAGAAAATTTGATCTGTGTTATAGTTTTTATTAATCTAGTGACTCATCAATATCATGTTCCCACTTACCTCACAAGATTCTACATCATTTGATAGGGCCATTGATCCATAGTGCCATCAGTATGCAGTGCCATCAGCCTATAGTGCAATAATTCTATAATGCATTAGTGTGCATTCACGTCAACTGATGATTCATCTGCTAACTAGGATCATGTGTGACTGCCAAATAATGAGAAAACCATGCGATTTACAATGAATGAGGACTTTATACATCCACAACTGGTGATGCCACAAAGTGACGCGTATTATACACTCAATGGGTTTCCTATCCAAATAATATCCTATGTGTGAATACATGTCAATAGAGAAGGCTCTCAACCTCATAGATGACACACCAATGGGCCTCCCTTCTTTCAAGGAATCTAATCATAATCATGACCCCTCATATTACACCCTCCACTTCCCTTTCATTCATGGTGTCTGGTGCCATTGCAATAGGCTATTGGAGAGTTCTAAACCATAATAAAATGTATGTAGATAGAAACTCGTCTCCCTGTAAAAGATGATAATTACTACACCAAAATACTGTCAAACTCCATCCTCAAGATTCTCCTCTAGTTTCCATTCCTCATTTTCATCATATGATCGACCCCATTGACTGATGACGCTCCACCTACACCAACAATCTAATGCCCTGACCTTGAAAAGGGCTATTTTGGCAATGTCAAATCCCTATTAAGGAAAACATCCATCCATCGATCCACATACTCGTCCTCAAATGACAAGTCTAACCCATGAATAAGGAGATCGATGACCAAAAAGTTCATCTTTGAAGAACACCAAATGGTGTACGTAGAGCTTCGTCGACTATCCTCGTCTCCAATCTCAAGGACAGTACAACCATACATAACCAATGCACCTACTGTTACGACCCCATCTGAGCTTAATTGGTAAACTAGGGTTTACCTAGACAATCACAAAGATTAATTAGAATAATCATTCTTAAAATATAATTAATGACAATAACACAATTAGTATGTTTTAACTATGATAAGAAGTCTAAATATTCTTTTGTCTTGAGAATTAGGGTTTGAGAAACATAAACCCTAATCGGCCCAAAATAGAGTTTTAATGATGCATGAATACAGAATTTGATAAGTAGAATGTCTCACTAAATGATTTTTAGTATTTTATGTGTAACTCTGATTTACTTCAAATTTGGATATGATTTGGATATATAACATGTGAACAACATTGGAAAATAGCAGAATTTTTGAAGAATGCTCTGACCTGTTTATCGGCCGAGTTTCAAATTCGACCGATCACATTTCCAGAATTTTACAGCAGTGTGGTAATTGAATTTTATCTTTTTATTGGTATATCCAATTGATCTCAAATTTTAACTGTGCTTGAAAAACACAGGTTTAGACACTATGTTAAATTGGAATAATTTTTGTATGACTTTTGAATCCCTACAGTAAGGGTGTCGGTCGAGTTTGTGCAGGACAAACTCGGCCGAATATTTTGCAGACTGCAATATAGCAGTGCACTGTTCTATTTTTAATTATTTATTGGTAACTCCAAATGATCTAAAATTTTAAATGAAGCTTTATATATCAATTATTAACAACGTGCTAAATTCCCATAATTTTTGGAGAATGTTTGATCTCTGAAATAAACGAATTACAGTAACTTTTGTATAACTGAATATTCAGCCTATATAATTAAAGTTAAGTGTTGGGTCAATATGCAATTGACCCAAGCAGCTCAATTGACTTATATGAGCAACCACACACACACACAGCTCTCATTCTTCGTCATTCACTCCAGAGAAACGAAAACCTAGAGAGAGAGGGAGAGTTAGGGCTTGAGTGGAGAAAGTGGGGGAATTGCTGAATTAGGGTTTTGCGATTCCAGGAAGGGTGAAATCAAGTAAGTTTGGATTCTTTGCATAGACTTTTATGGTGGATCTTCTCTCTCATGTCAAGATTCTATCCATTCTCTGATTTGATCCAAGATGATGTCGAAATTCCCTCTTTTCTCACCCTTTCTTCATAATCCCTCTTTTTCAAGGTTCCCGAGTTGAATGGAAGAAGAATTGGGAGATTTGCTAGGGATTTGATAGGAATTCGAGATTCCCTGAGTTGAGCTGCAGTTGTGAGGTGTTTTCACACCTTAGGGTGAGTGGGTTCTTCCTTCAAACATTCTAATGCACGAATTTGATTATAACATCCAAATCCCTAAATGCTTAGCATGTGAATTCTAAATCCTGAAATGTCCGTTTGATTTAAGTTATTGTAAATTGATATGATACGGATTCCTTCTCTGTTTGAACGAATTTTTGATGGTAGATTCATATCAGATACGTATACAACACCTCCTAGTGAGGATGCTTTTAGATTTATATCAAATGATGTAATTAGGGTTTGACCTAATTGAGATATCGCTAGAGTTTCAACCTTATTGAAAAGGACTAGTAATCCTATAAGTGGTTAGGATGTACCACATGGGTTATCTTAATTGAATTTTATTCTTGATACATGATATCTCAGTGAATGGTATGGAAACCCTAAGTTTAGTTAAATTTCCATGGTTTCATGTCTATATTGATTGCATATGATTTGTTGGAAACAATCTTTATCTAGTGAATGCTTATATCCTATGAAATTCTTATGAGAGACATGCGACAAGTGAATGAGGTAAATGAAAAGGTGAATGAGGCAAATGCAACCCTAAGAGTAGGGTGTTGGCATGTGATGAATGAATAAGGCAAATGAAACCCTAAGGATAGGGTGTTCAATGAATCATGCTATGGTAATATGAAAGGTCTCAATATAAGATGTGGTGATGCTTAATTGTTGAATTGTATGTTTCTAGTGCATTTAACTTTATATGCTTGTTCTCTCTGAAATGATATTTACATACTGCAGGGCTTCTTATATTTCAATACATATCTCGTAAATTGCAGGTGATGAGATATGACATGCTCTAGAAAGGGATGTTACTGAGACATGGTATATGTTGAATACATGAGTTATGATAATTATATGTTAATTAATTAATAGACCTAGGTGCCCTAACACCGTAGAACCCCTAAATGAAGGTCTGTTTCTTAGGGGTGAAACTCGTGTCCAACATCAACCGGTTGAGTAATTCTGGTGGCACGAGGATGGAAAGAGAGGTAGTGTCTAACAACAATCGTGCGTGTGTCACGATGGCACTGGGGAAAAAGAAAACACGGTTATCTAACACCATTCGTGCGTGTGTCACGAAGGTAACCCTGTGACCCTCCGCCGGTGTACTCAGGTTAAAGGAGGAGTCAGGTGCACTCAGAGTAGTGCTTTGAGGCCGTAGAGCCTATGTTTCTGGCCGGAGAGCCAGGGGTCCTGTAGCAGAGCAGGGCTGGCGTCAGACTTAGCATTTCCCGGGTGTGTCGCTAAGTCTTGTACGGTGGGGCCGTAGCATGAACTTGTTGCGGATCTTTATATGCAGAGTACACTATATATGATTAGGGCATAAGTTAAAATATGATCATATAGGTTCACAGAGTTCTTTATAAATGAAAGAGTTAAGGAAGACTAGAAGCATAGTATTCTTGTAGTAATTTTTTGGATGCAATATTTACATTCTTTGTTATTTCAATTATATTGTTTTAGAACTGCTCAGTGTAGTATTTATTGTTGTTAAATTTCATATCGTTTATTCAGATTATATCCGTAATCACATTAGTGCATTAGTATGTTTCCATGAAGTACTCATTCACTGAGCGAGTAGGCTCACCCCTCTACTCAAACATTTTAGGGTTAATCGTGTGGACTTGAAGATGATCAGAGCGTCAGAGTAGATCTGCCACAGGAGTCAAGTATGAGATTAGTTGAGTCAGTCGGTCCTTGTCACTCTAGGTCCTGAGTAAGAGATAAGAGAGAGAGTTGTAATTACGATGTGTAATATTGTTCCCCTTTTGATATGTATGCTAATTAGCAAGTTTTATGTGCATAAGATGTGAGAGACATCATGAATGTTTATACATGTATCTTTACTATTGAAGTCTGATTAGTAAAAGAGATGTTCAGATTCCTTTGTTAAGATGTTATGTGGTTCAATGCGATGAAACAAGAGTTTTTAAGAAAAGAAAAAGTTAAGGGTGTTCTTTGTGTTACATATAAATCCTATCTTATGCCCTAATCTCATGATTTGAGGAAATTTTGAGATCGGGGTGTAACAGCTTGGTATCAGAGCTTAGGGTGAGTTGTCAAGGACCATTAAGTTAGTAAGTTAGCGTCATAAGTGTGGCAGATAGGAGATGTTTGATGTTAGCTTTGGGGATTTGAGTATTTGGATATCCTGGCCCGATATCTGAGTACTTGGATCAACCAGTACAAGCTACTCTGTCTATTCTCTCACGTATACCCTGGCCAGGTATACAGTGGAAGAATGGGCTAGAGATGAACCCTAGAAATGTTAGGGTTAGAAAACGAGAAAAGAAACAAGAATTAAGAGCATAAATGTAAAAGGAGATAGAACTTACATTTCATAATGTTGTTTTTGTTGGAAATGTATAGAAATGCTCTTATATGTTTGAATTGAAATATTCAATACTTTGAAATATGGGTCTTTAATATTTGTTGCACACTATGCAGTTGTTGCATTTATTGATTTCATTCTTTGTAACATGTAGATTAGAAATCATCTTGAAATGAGCTTTTGTTTCTATGGTTTTGCCCGCTGATTCGAGTGAAATTGACATCAGCAGGTCTGTTTAGGTTTTCAGTCTGTACACGATTCGGCCGAATTGTATGTGGTTCGGCCGAGTTTCCTTAATAGGCAATCGAACAGCAAACTGATCGGCTGAGTTGTATGTAATTCGGCCGAGTTTCCTTTTTCAGGAAATCAAACGGCAAGTTGATCGGCCGAGTTTCAGGCGGATCGGCCGAGTTGTGAAGCAATCGGCCGAGTTTCTGACCAATCGGCCGAGTTTCTGAGCTGTGAGTGGTAGTTCAGGAAGAATGTAATTCTTGTAGTTCTTGGCTTCAGGATTTCAGGTTTGGCCTGGTCCGGTTGGCAGGATGTGTTACTAGGATCTAATGAATCCTATCAATAGTATAATAAGAATAGAATTTGAATAATTAGACCCACATCAGAGTAAGAATGTACATACGGTAAGATGTTGAAACAGATGCGCAAGATCAGAACAACTAAGAATTTGTTGAAACTGATATCTGAGGTTCAACTTTGGGGTCTCAAATGTGAAACCCTTAATTGGGAATAATAGAACATGATATGAAGTTCATAATCAGTTTATTGATCAATATTATATGAACTATACATATGAAATATAGAAAAGATATGTGAAATGTATGTATGTATGGTTCAAGATAACAAGAATCAATCATGAAGAATGAATCATAGAATAGAGTATAATGCTTTTATGAACTCTAAAGAAAAGGCTAAGTAGAGAATAGGTTTGAGCATTCAATAGGTCCATAGAAGTAAAGAGTCTTCAAAAGAGTAAAAGTGAAGAGGATCGTATGAACATGTAATTCATAAGACTAGAATAACAAACTAGTTTCTAAGTAAAGAACATAGGTGTAGTTTAACGAATGAATAAGTCATACAAAGGTAGACTGTATTCAGGAGAGAAAAACTTGATTGAAAGAGAAACTATGTTTGACCCATGCATGATCCACTTGATTTAAAAATGAAGAATATGTAATGTATTCAACATGAGGAAAAACTAATAGAAGAGCTATTAATTTAGGATGTTAACTTCGCAATAGTATAATGATAAAGGAGGAAATATGTGCAACATGGTATACATGACCATACATATGAATAAGCAACATGGTCATAAGAGAAAAATTTAGAATTAAAGATGACGGGTTAAAGAGTAGTATATGGTAAGAGGACTATGAAACGTAAGATAGGGTTTGAAATATGATGGAGAAATTATAAAATAAAGAGGTTTTGAGATTCAATCAAGTGCTAATTAATCAAATATCTCTGTTGATAACTAAGTAAATCTACATACGAGAATGTATTAAGGGAATGTTTGAATACAAGTATTCCAAGTCTTAAAATCATCTTCTCTTTCATATATTCCTTAATGAGAGCAAGATGGGAATGAAATGATAAGAGAAGATGAATCATATATGGTGCATAACTACCTTGGTGGGGTCATCCAGTGAATGTATTAGTGACCTACAGTATGATGAAGTGCGATAAGAAATAAATTCTTGTGTGATAGAAAGAATGATGGATAATCTATTCCTATCTTAAATGATTCAATGTTAATGATGTTTATTGTATATAATCATATGAAAAGGATAGGTAGCAAAAAGTAAAGAAGTAATGAATGAGCAGAGAGATATGGGAAAACACTAGCTTTGTGTAATATGTGAATTTGTTTTTACATGTATGATTTGTTGAAGGCATATTAAGGTATGAAAGCTGGTTCTATATATGATTTCAGTGTATTTGTGCAAGCTATATGTTAAATTAAAGGCGTATGATAGTCGTAGTAATTCATACCTAATATGCATCTTACTATTGTGTATTTGTGACATGGTGATACGGTTTGGATGATGTCAGAACACATGGAGGGATATCCTGAATAAGGTAGTCATACTTATTCACTCATATTAATAGAAAGGGATGATAATTAGATTGTTTGGACAAGTAACCCTAATAAGGTGTAGCTTGTTATACCTATCTCTAATATAACTGAGTGATGGTAATTGAGTATGATTAATGCTTGAATGACTGATATAATTGTGGATTACCTTATTACTGTTGTTGAAATCCTAAAATGATATAATATGATGGTTACACTTTGAATTGTGTGTGGGCCCATAACCCACAGGTCCCAGGATCGAAATAGGATAGTAAGTAATGAGGTGGTAATGCTTCACCTCATGCATCCATGACCCAATGGGGATGCCAAGAGTAGTATTGTGCAATTGATTGTTGAATTTAGTCTTTTAATTTAAGACTGTTTTGCTATTTTAATAGCACTTGATTAAAGTTTAAAACAACATGGTGAACTTGCTTTTGTCACTTAAAGGTGATACAGAACAATAGAACTCTCTGAGCAGCATAAGTTGAGATAGTTGCATCAGAGTATCAGAGTTGCGCAGTGAAAGCGTGGTGGTTTATCTTTGCATTCTATGTTTGACTGTGGCATAAAGAATTTGCTTGATATCATTGAGAACTATTTGAGATATGTTGTGAGTTAGTAAAGAATTAAAAGATCTAATGTTAAAAACTACATTCGGGTATGAAATACAAGAATATAATGGCATGGAAGGATTTAGAAGTTTAGAATAACCTTGAATGTATCTTTCTTGTGGGTTTATGTTTCAAGGACGAAACATTCTAAGGGGGGGAGAGTTGTTACGACCCCATCTGAGCTTAATTGGTAAACTAGGGTTTACCTAGACAATCGCAAAGATTAATTAGAATAATCATTCTTGAAATATAATTAATGACAATAACACAATTAGGATGTTTTAACTAAGATAAGAAGTCTAAATATTCTTTTGTCTTGAGAATTAGGGTTTGAGAAACATAAACCCTAATCGGCCCAAAATAGGGTTTTAATGATGCATGAATACAGAATTTGATAAGTAGAATGTCTCACTAAATGATTTTTAGTATTTTATGTGTAACTCTGATTTACTTCAAATTTGGATATGATTTGGATATATAAAATGTGAACAACATTGGAAAATATCAGAATTTTTGAAGAATGCTCTGACCTGTTTATCGGCCGAGTTTCAAACTCGACCGATCACATTTCCAGAATTTTATAGCAGTGTGGTAATTGAATTTTATCTTTTTATTGGTATATCCAATTGATCTCAAATTTTAAATGTGCTTGAAAAACACAGTTTTAGACACTTTGTTAACTTTTGAATCCCTACAGTAAGGGTGTCGGTCGAGTTTGTGCAGGACAAACTCGGCCGAATATTTTGCAGACTGCAATATAGCAGTGCACTATTCTATTTTTAATTATTTATTGGTAACTCCAAATGATCTCAAATTTTAACTGAAGCTTTATATATCAATTATTAACAACGTGCTAAATTCCCATAATTGTTGGAGAATTTTTGATCTCTGAAATAAACGAATTACAGTAACTTTTGTATAACTGAATATTCAGCCTATATAATTAAAGTTAAGTGTTGGGTCAATATGCAATTGACCCAAGCAGCTCAATTGACTTATATGAGCAACCACACACACACACAGCTCTCATTCTTCGTCATTCACTCCAGAGAAACGAAAACCTAGAGAGAGAGGGAGAGTTAGGGCTTGAGTGGAGAAAGTGGGGGAATTGCTGAATTAGGGTTTTGCGATTCCAGGAAGGGTGAAATCAAGTAAGTTTGGATTCTTTGCATAGACTTTTATGGTGGATCTTCTCTCTCATGTCAAGATTCTGTCCATTCTCTGATTTGATCCAAGATGATGTCGAAATTCCCTCTTTTCTTACCCTTTCTTCATAATCCCTCTTTTTCAAGGTTCCCGAGTTGAATGGAAGAAGAATTGGGAGATTTGCTAGGGATTTGATAGGAATTCGAGATTCCCTGAGTTGAGCTGCAGTTGTGAGGTGTTTTCACACCTTAGGGTGAGTGGGTTCTTCCTTCAAACATTCTAATGCACGAATTTGATTATAACATCCAAATCCCTAAATGCTTAGCATGTGAATTCTAAATCCTGAAATGTCCGTTTGATTTAAGTTATTGTAAATTGATATGATACAGATTCCTTCTCTGTTTGAACGACTTTTTGATGGTAGATTCATATCAGATACGTATACAACACCTCCTAGTGAGGATGCTTTTAGATTTATATCAAATGATGTAATTAGGGTTTGACCTAATTGAGATATCGCTAGAGTTTCAACCTTATTGAAAAGGACTAGTAATCATATAAGTGGTTAGGATGTACCACATGGGTTATCTTAATTGAATTTTATTCTTGATACATGATATCTCAGTGAATGGTATGGAAACCCTAAGTTTAGTTAAATTTCCATGGTTTCATGTCTATATTGATTGCATATGATTTGTTGGAAATAATCTTTATCTAGTGAATGCTTATATCCTATGAAATTCTTATGAGAGACATGCGACAAGTGAATGAGGCAAATGCAACCCTAAGAGTAGGGTGTTGGCATGTGATGAATGAATAAGGCAAATGAAACCCTAAGGATAGGGTGTTCAATGAATCATGCTATGGTAATATGAAAGGTCTCGATATAATATGTGGTGATGCTTAATTGTTGAATTGTATGTTTCTAGTGCATTTAACTTTATATGCTTGTTCTCTCTGAAATGATATTTACATACTGCAGGGCTTCTTATATTTCAATACATATCTCGTAAATTGCAGGTGATGAGATATGACATGCTCTAGAAAGGGATGTTACTGAGACATGGTATATGTTGAATACATGAGTTATGATAGTTATATGTTAATTAATTAATAGACCTAGGTGCCCTAACACCGTAGAACCCCTAAATGAAGGTCTGTTTCTTAGGGGTGAAACTCGTGTCCAACATCAACCGGTTGAGTAATTCTGGTGGCACGAGGATGGAAAGAGAGGCAGTGTCTAACAACAATCGTGCGTGTGTCACGATGGCACTGGGGAAAAAGAAAACACGGTTATCTAACACCATTCGTGCGTGTGTCACGAAGGTAACCCTGTGACCCTCCGCCGGTGTACTCAGGTTAAAGGAGGAGTCGGGTGCACTCAGAGTAGTGCTTTGAGGCCGTAGAGCCTATGTTTCTGGCCGGAGAGCCAGGGGTCCTGTAGCAGAGCAGGGCTGGCGTCAGACTTAGCATTTCCCGGGTGTGTCGCTAAGTCTTGTACGGTGGGGCCGTAGCATGAACTTGTTGCGGATCTTTATATGCAGAGTACACTGCATATGATTAGGGCATAAGTTAAAATATGATCATATAGGTTCACAGAGTTCTTTATAAATGAAAGAGTTAAGGAAGACTAGAAGCATAGTATTCTTGTAGTAATTCTTTGGATGCAATATTTACATTCTTTGTTATTTCAATTATATTGTTTTAGAACTGCTCAGTGTAGTATTTATTGTTGTTAAATTTCATATCGTTTATTCATATTATATCCGTAATCACATTAGTGCATTAGTCTGTTTCCATGAAGTACTCATTCACTGAGCGAGTAGGCTCACCCCTCTACTCAAACATTTTAGGGTTAATCGCGTGGACTTGATGATGATCAGAGCGTCAGAGTAGATCTGCCACAGGAGTCAAGTATGAGATTAGTTGAGTCAGTCGGTCCTTGTCACTCTAGGTCCTTAGTAAGAGATAAGAGAGAGAGTTGTAATTACGATGTGTAATATTGTTCCCCTTTTGATATGTATGCTAATTAGCAAGTTTTATGTGCATAAGATGTGAGAGACATCATGAATGTTTATACATGTATCTTTACTATTGAAGTCTGATTAGTAAAAGAGATGTTCAGATTCCTTTGTTCAGATGTTATGTGGTTCAATGCGATGAAACAAGAGTTTTTAAGAAAAGAAAAAGTTAAGGGTGTTCTTTGTGTTACATATAAATCCTATCTTATGCCCTAATCTCATGATTTGAGGAAATTGAGAGATTGGGGTGTAACACCTACATCTACTACTTTGATGATTTCTTCATCTCCCATTCCCTAATGAACTTCTAACTACTATGAAGAGTGATTAGTCCCTTAACTAGGGTGCAGGAAGTAGCCCCACTACATATTTTTGGTCTTTTTATTATATTAAACTTGTATAAACCATGCTATGTTTTTCATCAAATATATATTTCCTTACTTATGTGTTTAATCAAGATATCTACATCTTTATCAGATCCTAGATGTAGAGAACTTCAAACATATGATATAGTGTATCATTTGTTGCATGTCACTTTATAGAACTTCATATATGTGTTTCCAAAAGCTATAGCTGTATGATATGTAGGTAACTTGACTGTGAATTTAGATTAATATTTGTCTTACGTAATCCTCATTCACAAGGATTGGATTTACCTATCCTAAATGTTTTTTTGTTCATGCTTATCTAATATGAAGTGAGATAAAAAATTAAGTATTGGTGGTGAAAACCATCCACCCTAGGTTTTCCATACATATGACATCTAAAGATTTATCTAGACTTTTTCTTACAATTTTAGAATAATTAACCAACAATCAAATTTTATGATAAATGCTAGCTTTTCTTGGTTATATCAAGAAAATAATTTCTTAAATATATTTTACTTTGGTGTCATCCTAAACTATATTGTGTTAAGATTTGTCCGCTTGTAGGTGGGATTGCTATAAACTTGGATGAGGTAAGATCTAGGAAATTGATCCCTAGAGAATTTTTTTTTGTAACAAGATCTGGTATGAAAGCTTGTACTCAGATTTGGCCACTCTAAAATGAGATAGTTTTGGTGGATATTATCATTAATCTTCTCATTGCGTCCATACATGAATGTATCAACATAATCAGCACATCACACCCCATTCTTTAGGTTGCGAACAATCATGATATCACCAACATTGTATGATGTACCATGACAAAAAATAGTATTTGGAAGTTTTGAAAACCAAACCACAATTCCAAGTATAGACAGAATAACAAATTTATACATTTCAATATAACAAGTTCAATGATACCAATAAGAAGAAATACACAAATCTACAACCTTCTAAGGCCAACCAAAAAATGAAACCTAAAGGGTTGACTTTAGAAAATATAAAAAAAACCCAAACCATAAAAGTTGAAACTCATCAAACAAGTCCATTTTAATTTTTTTACGTCTGGGGGATCACATTCATGATAATTGGGGTAACATCAATAGTGTAACAAATATCTCAACAAGTAATGATGTGAGGGAAGATGTTAATACTAAAACCTAAATCTATACCATAGAGAAAGTAAGAAAGAAATTTTGTGTTAGTAAATGAGCAACTTATTCAATAAAACAAACAAATACACTATATAAAATGTACCTTTGTCACTAAAGCATTAACCCCTAAAGTTTTTTGTGAAACCAAAACTAATCTAAATAAATTTTTAAATGAGAAAAGTTCAATAATTGATGGTAGATTAACGAATACAAACTTGAGTGATTGATTCACAAAGAATCATGATATGAAATGTACTAAACAATATAGCTCCCAAATGATTGAACTCATTCACAATATTGAAACTATAAGATGGATCAGAAACATAGGTGGACTTACTAAGCAATATAGGTCAATACATAAGGTTCATAAGTTTTACCAATATTACATTTTCTAATCTCAAATTAGGTCACTGAAATACTGACCCCCATAGGGTTTGGTGGAAAACAAAAAAAGTAAATTGTTCAACCTAACAAAACCATCACATGCTAGTTTATTGAGGTTTTGTGGGTTAAATTGGGGATGATAAAGATAATTAAATCGTATATTATCTTTTATTTAGTAATGTATTATTTGAGGGGAAATTTTGGAACAATAAACCTAAAGAGAAACATAAATGCAGTTACAAAAAATACATACAATAGATGAGATCCAAAAAAATTGAGTTAAAACAAAATAATGCCACTAAAAACAAATCATACAAAATTTGGATGGTAAAGATACAATTGAAACCAAGTGTAAGTGCATCAACCTAAAAAACCATGTGATATTATTTATTAAGGTTTGGGGGTTAGGTTTCGTAATTAGGATAAAACAAATAGTAAAAAATATATCTAGGTATGGAAAGAAACTAGGAATAATATAGAAACCAAATCTTGATGAGTAGTAGGATGAATTAATCATCAAACATATGTCAAATAACATATGTAAAATTTAAAATAGGAAGAAATATCAAAATATACAAAATAACCCATGTCACTTGAAAACAAATCCCTACATGATTGAGTCAAAAAAGTAAAAAATGAAAGTGAACCCAAATGTGCTAACCCCTCCAAACATTATCGTGCTAGTTTATAAAGGTGTGGTGGACTATTTTGTTGAGAACCATTATATGAAATATAGAAAAACGTATTACTCCACAAAAGAATGTATCCGAGAACATCATTGAAAAAATAACTTATATAGAACATACATGGTGTAACTAAGAACATCATGTCATTGATTGAGGTCCAAAAGTCTGAATTTTATATTTTTATTTGAAACCAATCCAGTTCCCCAAAAGTTTAATCCTTAAAGGGTAGGGTGGGAAAATTACAAAATAAACTAAATTCGAATGAATGAAGCACACCAAACAAGGACAAATTAATCTTGAGAGGTTTGGGTAATGTATTGCATAGAATTAGGGTAACAATAATAATAAAAATAAGCCTAAAAAAGAAATGATGTTGGTCACATTGCTGAAATGAAAACCTTGTTACAAAATTAAAATAGACAGGGTAACTAACAAATAGAGGACAATTTAGTTAGTTAAGAACTAGAACATGATCAAATTCTTAAATCTAAAACCAGCCCTATCAATACAAAGAAAATTTACTAAAGGGACGATCTATAAATGTAAACTGCAACCATATATCCATGTCAACCTCACCAACCAAGCCAATGTTTATAGAGGTTTGTGGGATTAGATTGTGGAGGACTAGGGTGGAATTGTATCACAACAAAATAACTATAAAGGAAATGAAGTTTGATAGATTATGAAACCAGAATCCTATTTTTATGACTTAAGAGGTGTAAGTTAGAAACACATTTCAATGGAGAAGGCCAAAATACAAAATAGTAATAAATGTGCTAATATGAAACCAAACTATGTCACCAACAATTCATCACTCAAAAGGTTATGGTGGCAAAAAATACAAAATGAAACCAAATGTGAATGAATGAAAATACTAAGTCTACCAACACAACAACTTGTTCCACAATATTCCGAATGACGGCTACGGGTGCGCTAGGGCTTAAGGGGGGCGGAGGCAATCGGGGGCGTGGATCTGGACTTGGCGGATAGGGATGAGGCTTTAGTGGGGGCTGGAGCAGTAGTAGGCCAAACACGCACTGTGGAGATGGGAGGGAGGCAGTGGATGATCCCAGAGGCAGTGGTCATGGAGAACCACGGGGGGTCTTTGTCAACGCAGCCGAGGTTGGAATCAACCTACACTACAGTGGCATGCACGGAGAAGGAAACCAAGACGGTGACGAACAATAAGAAGGTACACAAATATATGATAAGGTCTTTAACGTCACCAACGAGTGGATGACAGAAGATGACATGCCGCCTCATCTTTCAAAGAACATGGCTGCTAAGTCTCCTCTCTTGGATGCGAGTAACACCAGATCCGGAAATACGACGTCTGATCTCAGAAGTATATTCAAGGAAGCAATGCTGGGAGGAAAGGGATCAACCTCTCGAGAAGAGTTTTTAGAAGAATTGGAATCTGGAGATGTAAACCATAGGATATATAATTGATCACAGACAAAGGATGCCCAGAACTGCATATCTCTCCAGATGTGGAAGAAGTTCTTCTTCTTCCATGGAAGTTTGCGGTCACTGTAAAATTCATTGGTAGAAGAGTCGGCTACATAACTATGGAGGACAGATTGCGATTACTGTGGAAACCGATTGGAAGGATGCAGATCTTTGAACTGAATCTGAACTCTTACGTCATGCAATTCTCATGTAAAACAGATTATGAGACTGCACTTATAGGTGGTCTTTGGTCGATGTTTAGCAGCTACTTGATGGTATGGAAATGGGACGGCAACCTCCAACCTTCAGAAGGACTTCCAAACCACATTGTAACGTGGGTAAGGATATTGAACCTCCCGTTACACCTGTACTGTTCTGCTATATTTGAGAGAATAGGCCACGCACTAGGAACGCTAGTGAAGGTGGACGAGCATACAATCAAGAAAATGAGAAGTCTCTTTGCAAGACTCGCAATTGAGCTGGATACCACGGTACCAGTAGAACCCGCCATTATCATCAATGGGTCAGAATTCAAACTTGAGTATGAGGTCCTACCGGACCTATGTCTTTGCTGTGGAAAGCTGGGACATAGCTCTAAGGCTTGCACACCTACCACTAAGGATCATGAGACATAATCGAAAGAGGAGGCGGTAGGAGTGAAATGGTCAGACGAGGATGGAAAATGGCAAACATACTATGGCAAAGGAATTCATGCCAAACGCAGACAACGCAAAAAACAGAAGGAAGGTAGCAAACAATAAGATGGAAATAGGTACAGACCCATAGCAGTGGATACTGATGAGGAAGATGAAGTTGAAACATGCCCACAGAAGCCTGTGAATGTGGAGACGGACATTTCAGAAACCAGAGGACCAAAGGTGTGGAAGAGGAGGAAGATGGCACACAACATTGACGAAGATGTAAGGTAGAAAACTAATCTTTTAGGCAACTCAAGTGGAGGTCAAGTAGTAAGTACCAATGGGGCGCATACTGCAAATCAGCCTAATGCAGACAAGGTAGTACACGATGGGAACCATACAGTAGTTTTTCCAGACATAGACGAGGTTGTTGAAGGGGAATCATTGCAGGAAGCACTCACACAAACCATAACGGAAAATGAAGATACAATGACACCCACCATGGTAGGAAAATAGAAGCAGAAAGGAAGAGGTGCCAAGGGAAGTGGCACCAAATTCAAGCACACTAGTGCATGTTCGTATAACTTGAGGAATGGTTCCCAAATCAATCAGGAGGATCATGTTGGAATCTTTGGAATTTAATGCCGTCATTAGCGTATACAAATCCATGAAGCAAGAACTAAGACATATCGACTGTTGTTTACTCAAGATATTGAAGATTCAATTGGCATGTAAAGTTATCCAAGCTTCAAGGAGTTTGGTTAATTACACAAAACACCAGCTTGTCCCTCATATATTTGAGGGTACGATGGACTTCAGGTCTATCATTATTATAGGAGCTAATAATTTTAATGGTACTGATAATACCATGTTTTATCCCTTTTGGTCAAGTTTGTTTTTTGTAATATTTCTTAAGATGAAATAGATGTTAAGGTTTTTCCAAAAAAAAGAATGAAAATACCAATACCAAGCCACATTAATTTTCATAGGCTAGGAGGATTATATATAGTAGAATAGGGAATTAATTGTATTAAAGAAAATATCCCCATAAGGAATGAAGTTAGGCTCATTATTTAAACAACTAAGAAATCAAATTAGTAAATTTGGCCTCAATCTAGGACAATTGCAATTTGCAAACTATAAAAAACCAATGTCACCAAAATTGAGCCTAAACAGTAGGGTGGAAAAAAGATAACCTAAAACCAAATCAACGGATCAACCTAACCATACAAGGTAACATAGATTGTTGAAGATTTAGAGAAACACATTTCGTAAAATTAGGGTAACAACTTTACTAAACATTTAGATGATGATAAGGAATGAAGCTAGGGGCAGTAGTTAACTAAACCCTTTATAAGAATCACAGATGGAGAAAGCATCTGTGGACAATAAATGAGGTCCAAAAACTAAAAAAATCACCTATATTAGTCATAGATTATTGAAAAGGTTTAAAAAGTAATTGACCATTATAACAAAAGGAAACTTGGATCCATTACTTGGTTGTTACATGAGTTGCAAGTTGAACTTTGGCACTAGTTAGTATCATAGATTTCATAAAACACACTATTAATTAATCTTGACCTAACATATTATGTTTATCTAAGGGATGTATTCAACACACAAAATGTTATTAAAAATCTCTATACTCCTTATAAGTCCACATTGACCTTTGGAATAGAAAATATCATTTTACCATTTACATTTGTTTTAAAAACCTTAAATTATGTCTTCTGCATTCATCCATAGTATGGATATATACATACGATAGACCAATCTTTTGACATGTCTTGAGTCATAATGTTTTTGTGATTCTTGAGCCATGCTTTTTTATCTCTGTCTACTAGAGCATAATGATGGTCTTATTATTCCGACAATGAAAAAGAATAATGAAAGGGTGCCTAAATTGCCCTTTGAGGATGATGGGAAATAGAGAGTCTCAAAATGATATTTGAAAAGAGGGATACCAATCCTAGCCCATTCGTGATTTCTTGTAGTATTTCAGTGTGTATTGGAATCAAAATTTCAAGACTTTGTGCATGTTAATCTTCTTAAGATAGGTACATAGTCCACAATAATGTTGTAGCATAGTCGACAACATCGTAGCAACAAACTTAACTCTTTCATACCGTTGCATCCGCTAAAATATGTTGATCACATGCATTTTGGATATGTAAATTACGTGTATAACTAATTCACTGTAAAACTCATGTAAATAAAACATTATATATAATAAATAGAAGCACAATCAAATGTCCATGTAACTACAATCACATACTTTAACTTGGTACAATAGCTTTCTAATATCCACAAATCCTCTAAAGCCCCAACCACCACCAAGGAAAACTTTGATCATGATATTCATTCCTCATTTCCTTCCCTAAAACATGTCACCAATCTTCTCTCCATAAAGTTGATATTCACAATTTACTTATAATAGAAAACCAAGACTTGCCTCTATTGTCTGCCCATAATCTTCAAGGAGTAATGGATGGCAGTCTATCCTACCTTCATCATTCCTTCATACTGCAAATGGCAATTCTACACCAACACCAAACCCCAATTACTTGTTATAGCTTTGTAAAGATCAATACCTTTTTGACATGGTTGGCCTCCTTGCTCTCCAAGGAGGTTCTTACATGTGTTTTCATCCTGACCACTTCATAGGTCATATGGCACATTCTTCACCAACCCTTCAATGTGGCTCCCATACCTACATTCTTGAGTTTCATTTTTATCTTCAAAATATCAAAACGTTTGATAGTGGAATCTCATCTTATATACTTTAAGAAAAATCTATGTCGAACAATTCTTGGTGCCACACCTTTTCTCCAAAAAAATCAATGTCATTATTGTAAACTCTCTTTGATTTGATTTTGGCCCCTTAGTTTATATGCTCTATGCATGTGCCAAATCAGTCTATTATTCTAAGATACATTGTATGCTAACAAGAGATGAGGTCCATATGAGTGGTCAACAAATGTTTTTTAACCTCTTTCCCATCTTTCTCTTGGAAGCAATGGTTTCATCACAAGCTGAACAAGTTTTCAAACTCCCACTAATAGAGGTTGTTGCACTGGTCGTGACTGTGCTCTTATTGTCCATCGAGACCCGCATCAATTGTGTAGTACCCATGGACATAATCCATATCATTGTTGTTATCACCATCAAGTATGTCATTTTGTTAAAGCTCACTCTACCACATCTTCTCTTTCACTCCACATGGTGTCACAATCTTATAAACAACCAACAACATGCTATTTGGGGAATGGTACATGGTCCTCCCAAACTTATAATGAGGATGATCTTGTGAAAGTTGACAATAATGTAGGTTTGTCTATTTCTTAAATTCGTAATTTATCCATTCCCACCTCATCCAAACAACTCCACTCTCTCTATATTCTTCACATTCCTTATATATATAAACCTTTCCTTTTTATACAATACCTCAACAAGGCAAACAATTGTTCCTTTGAACTTCACCCTACATTTTTGTAATGTGAAGGACCGCTTCTCCCAACATTAGCTCATTCCAAGAATGACTTAAGAGGGGGAGTACTTCATTCAGTCTATGATTTATTCTCCATTCTTTCAATTTGTAGGGCATGTCTCCCCAGCTCAGTGGAATGAAATGACTAACCATTCTTGTGAAAGAACACTTTGTCATATTGTCCTTCACTGACTCGCTATGCATGTCATTTTTGAAAAATCCTCTTTTCTAACTTTAAATCTTACTTTGTCTTGATCTACTTTTGCATCACAATTGCGGTCCTGCACTGATTCTTTTTTAAAGAAGTCGGGAGGTTATCTTATTCATCCCGCCCTCCCCTTGCGAGCTAACTCCAAATCCAGAATACAATCACTAATTAAACTTTGAAAATTAAACATGATAGTACTAATACCATTACAAAGGTCTTTGTAGAGATAGTTTCCCACCTCATTGGGAGGGACAGGAAAGGGTTGGAGCCCACTGGGGTTTTTGAGATGATACTTAGCCAGTTGGTCAGCCAGGCCATTAGCTTCCATGCTGATATACCTTGTTTTCCACCATTGCTTTCTAAAACATCTGCATTCTTCGTAGCACTTTCACGTATCGGGGGTTCACCTATAAGGGTTCCTCCTAGGGGTGAGCATTCAGTTAATTCGGTCGGTTACAGTTAATTCGGTTTGGTTAAATGATTAATTTGTGGTTTGAGATTTTAACCATTAACCTAACCAAATTGAGTTGGTTAATTTGGTTATTGTCTAATTGGTTAATGGTTAATTCGGTCGATTAATTTGGTTAACCAAATAATACTCGTGTAATAATATTATTTTAATACTCATAGAATTTGGGATGATTGTTATATTATAGTAGTATTGTTATATTTTTAATTCTATATGACTCGTAATAACTTGATTACTATATATAGGGAAGTATTTTGAAATAAAAGTACAACTATATATGTATATATGCATGTGTAGGATATTATTTATGAATAAATTCTGACTATTCGGTTAATTCGGTTAAGCAAACAAAAAATATCGTTAACCGTCAAATTAACCATTTAACTGATTAACCAAAATAAATTAATCAAATTAACCGAATTAACCAAATTGACTCAATAAAATTAACCATTCTGATTTAACCGTTCGATTAATCGGTTATTAACCAAATTCTACTCACCCCTAGTTCCTCCAGCATTTTAACAACACACAACGAGTCTAATTCGAAATCTGACCTCTTCAAGGTTGTTGTGTTGTGCAACCTCCATTGCGAGATAGATACCCATTAGTTCAACTTCCACTACGTTCACTGTGTTCACCTCCTTCGCGGTGCCACCCATCCATTTACCATCATTGTTCCTGGCTAGGATGACACACATTTCCAGCCTTTGTTTGACTGTGACATCGATGTTGAATTTGATTTCTCCTTCATTAGGTTTCCTCCAGTGTTGCTTACTCACTGCAGTGTAGAAGGTCAATCTATTAGAAAATTGCCAAAGTTCTAACCATTATCTCTGAATCAGTTGTTTTGTTCTTTTTTCTGGAACATCTGTTGGAAATTGTAGCATTATCATCTATAGGAGGACATAGCCTCCTTACATTGTTGGGAACTGTCTTGGCAGTGGGGGATTTCCCACCATAGATCAGGTATCCCAACAAACTCCGCCTTGTATCGCTGCTAACGACATGATTCATCGTCCCCTTAATTTTCAAAAAGTCAACCAGTAAAGGTTATGGGTTACTCAAATGTTCTTAGCAGCACGCTTCACAGTGTTGATATCCCTTTAGGCCTTCTTGGCTGAGCGACACCAGCTAAATATATAGTAAATTACAAGATCATCTCCAAGCAAGCAAGAACTCTTTGATAAAAAAGCTAGAAATGCGATCATGAACAGAGAGTATATAAATGTAAGGACTGATATGAAGCTTATGAATGGATCATACACTACTCCCAGAGAATACATGTTGAACAGATAAGTTTCAAAACCAGTAGTTTGGTCACAGATTTAAACTATGGGACTGGGATCTCATCAATTTACAGGATTTCTGAACACATTGAGAATATGATCTTAAAAATGCATATGTTCGCTATGGTTTTGGCCTATGTATGTGAATGACAATATATTTCCAAGTAATTGACCTGCAAAATAAAAGATTGAGCTCTTTTAAAAGTTGACTAAGACATTCATGATAATACGGGAGAGTTATAAAAATGCATGAATTAGCTAACTTCAAATTATAGAAATTGATAAATCTGTTTAGTCAAAACTACAACACTACGTTCATGTACTGATTTTTAAGTACTAAAATTTTATACGTGATAAACGTGTATGTGGTAGTTCGGCTTGTCCCCAAACCTGCACTCGTTGTAGCAGGTGTGTGTGAAATGGACAGTGAGGAAACTGAAATTATAGCACCATGCAATATTTGTAAATTCTGTTAATACTAGCGTGATTCCATATCACCATTTTTGTTGTTGAACATGTCCAATGTCGGTACTTATAAATTCCACGTGTATTAATACAATATCATAAAAACTATATAGAAATGCCGCATTCAAAAATCTGCTACCCAAACTAGGCCCAAGTGAATCTCAGACTACATGAAAATTTTTGTGATACCTAAAGTTCCCACATTCAGTCATCAATGCCAAATAGGAAACTAGGCAAACTATTGTCTTTCCAAACCAAAAGTTTAGACATGCATTTGATCACGGTTTAGTGACACGTATACGTTATTTCCTAACACATGAATGAATCTAGGAAAAGTAACTTTGGTAGTTAAGTATTAACCATATCAACAATATACTAATTTAGAAAATGGAAAGGACATATAATACTCATATAATAATTATTCATTTATCAACTATACAAAAAATAGATAAGTAAAGATAAAACTTATAACTGGGGATTGGTCATAGTATTTATCAAGGAAAAGGGATACATGCCTCACCTGCCACATTTTTTATTCAACAATTCATACCCGAAATTTTTAGAAGCATGACAGCTAGATCCTTGGTCCTAAATATCTCTTGAATCTTAAAAAGCAAATTGATCAGATCCCCATCATATTCTCACCAGTCCCAAATATCTTAATCACCACATGGGTATTGGTTATGTTTACTTGATTGAGCCTAAAAAAATAAACAATATGTGAGGTCCTACTGAAACTGTATTGTATGTGGAAAAAATTCAAAATCCATAAATGCTATTCAGTTTGTATGACATTAAAAGTCCACACGTCTCAGGAAATATGATGCCTCGTAGTATGATATTTTCAACTTGATCATGAAATCAATTATAACATATCAGCTACATCATCAACAAAATAGACTCAACGTCATTCAAGTAAGTAGTTCAGATTCTCACACACTACAAGGAAATAAAAACTCTATAGAAAGATACATATAAAAAGGAGTCTTCATAGGAAAGTTGATAAGATAATTGCATACCCAAAAAGAAAATTTTCAAACCCAGTTGTATATATGTGCTCAACCTCTTAGAACTGGCTAAGAAGACCCAACATTATATATCTTCAAAGTTGTAACCTCAAGTGTTCTAAGAAGTGTCCATGTCAAAAATCCAACTGAGCTACCTCCAAAATAAATAACTAAAGAAACCCTTGAACAAGAGCAACCTCATTCTAAAGATTGATCAGAATTTCCTCCTAACATCAGTATGACGGAAAAGAAGTCCCTTGCAATATATAAATCCCATCAACATGCATAACTAGCTTTGTATGCCTAAATAAGTGTCTAAATTTAGTATCTATAGTCTTTGGGTCATCAAGACAAATATTTCAAGAAAAGAATAAAAATGGTCAAATGTCAAGGCAAGATGATATCCAACCTTTAATCAAGTTTATGAAACACTTGGTAAGTAGTTTTATATTTTTGTGAATATTCATTCATGTTTTTTGATCTGAACTTCATAATAAAAAATAATTATTATGTACGTGAGTTAAAAGCTTACCTGGAATCCATTTAATGGTGATACTCTTTCTGAAGAAACCTGAATTTGAATAGGGTATGGGTCACAAGATTTGTGACCATATAGAATAATGAGATTCCTCTATCCCCTAAAGCTCCAAACATAAAATTTTGCCAATGCTTCTCGGGGTGGTCCTTTCTGCTACAATCTTAAAGCACAGAGGCCAAATAAGATGATAATGACTTCAACTTTATCCTAGCCAGGGAGAGTTCAAGATTTTCTTCAAATGTGGAGATTGAGAGCTATGCTAGTAAAAAAGGAAATCACTAAAAAATATGATATTCAAGCTTATTTTTTGCATAAAAGGGTAAAACCCCCATCCCAAAGTTACATCTGATCAAGGTCATCTACATCTATACTACCCATGGTATCCCATCAAATCCTCTCTCTAACAAAAAAGGAAACCCCCATCATAGACTTGCATCTGATCAAGGTCATATGTAAAATGCACTATTGCCTAACTCAAAAATGAATTCAGACCATGTAACTTTATTAATTAATTATGAATCATATCGAGATTGAACAAGGGAAAAATGCCTCACCAGCCACATTTTTTTCTTCAACAATTCATGCTAGACATTTTCAAAAGAATCAACGTCAAATTCTTTGCATCATAAATCTCTCTAGAATCTTAATAGATGCCCATCATATTCTCACCAGAGTTCCAAATACCTTCTTCACAATATAGGTCTTGGTTATTCTTATTTTCTTGAGCCTAAAAAAATAAATAATATGTGAGGTCCTGGTAAAATTGAATTGCATGTAGAAAACATTCAAAACCCATATTTGTTGTTTAGTTTACATGACATAAGAACTCAACAAGTCTCATGACATATGATTCCTCGTAGTATGATATTTTCAACTTGAGCAAGAAATCAATTAGAACATATCATCTATACCATCAAATGAATTGACTCAACATGATTCAAGTAAACATATCATATTCTCACACACTACAAGGAAATAAAAACTCTATATCATGCTATAAATAAAAAGGAGTATATATGTGAAAGTTGATAAGATATATTCATACCCAAAAAGACTCTTTAGACCCAGTTGTATATATGTGTTCAACCTGTTATGATTGACTAAGAAGACCCAACACTAAATTTCTCCAAATCTAGATTCCCAAATGTTCTCAGAGAAATGTCAAGGTCAAAACTTCAATTGAGCTACAACCATAATAAATAACTAAAGAAACCCTTGGACAAGAGCCAACTCATTCTCAAGATTGATTAGAAACTACTCCTAACATCATTATGATGGAAAATAAGTCCCCTACCACACATAAATTTCATCAACATGCATAACTAGCTCTATATGCCTAAAAATATGTGTCTAAATTGAGTATGTATAGTCTTCATAACAAAAAGTCCTATCTCTAATAAAAAAGTAAGCCCCCATACCAGATATTCATTTGTAGATACTCACTATTGCCTAGCACAAGAATAAATTCAGACCATGTGACTTTAGTAATTAAATATGAATCATATCAAGAATGAACAAAGGAGTTATTAGGAAAAAAAGGAAAGGATTGGTGATGGTATTTCTCAATAAAAAGGGATGCATGTCATACCTTCTACATTGTTTTCTTCCACAATTCATGCTAGACAATTTTAGAAGCATCACAACCAAATTTCGTGGATCCTAAATCTTAATAATCAAATTGATTAGATGCCCATCATATTCTTAGATTCCCAAATATCTTAACCACCACATGGGTCTTGGTTATATTTACTTGCTTGAACCTAAAAAGTAATCAATATGTGAGGTTCTACTGAAATTGAATTGCAAGTAGCAAAGATTCAAAATCATTAACCACTATCCAGTTTACATGACATCAAAACTTCACTACTCTTAGAAAATATGATGCCTCATAGTTTGCTATTTTCAACTTGAGAAAGAAATCAATTAGAACATATCAACTATAATTATATGTACCTTTAGGTTTTGCTCCTCAGGATAGCTTGATGTGGATTTGATTTATGGACGTCAACTGTCTAGTTTTCTTTCCTTTGAATGGTTCTTTCCATCATGGATGAATTCTTTTCATATGTTGCATATCATCCCAACTGACACACCCAACCCTCCAACCTATGCTTTACCTTAATCTCTTCCTATAAGCCAATCCATTACTATTCAAATTGCCATCACCCCACACACAATAGCAGTAAGAGGCAAAATCCCTATGCAAATGAACCTTTTCAAAATAGAAAAACAAATGAGACCAATCAATTTTTAAAGAAAATTTTCCATGCGTGAAATACTAGCCAGAGTCTAGTAGGAAATGGAATTAGTGTATCCAGTCAAACATAAGAACAATCATATGGAATCATAATAAAAAGGGACAGTTGAACAAAGTATTCAGAGTATACAAATGAAACTACCAACAACCATATAGCTCAACAAACCATTGTCCACTCCAATTTGTTCACCACCAACTAAGCATAGTGGAATAAAAATGACTAGCACCTACTGATGTTCTTGATTAAAATGTAAGAGAGTGAATAGTGAAAAAGGTCCTACATCATGTATAAATTGGACTCTAACTTCAGAGTTGATAGTAATATGCCTTTCAACATTAAGAAACTTTCTGATCATAGAAAAGAGAAAGTTGTAGTTACACAAAGCTCAAGAACAATAGAAGGCTATATTTATGGGCATTATTAGCACTCAATACAAAATAGTATCATGTTCAGAGCGTACATCAAATCATTTTAAACCAATCAGGGAAGAAAAATGTCTTAGCCAATACGAAGAACGAACATAAAGATCAGGATTTTCTAAGACTCTATCTTAACAATAAATATAACAAATAGAAAGCAACAAATTGGCTTGCACTCAAAGAAATATGGGGAAATAAATATGATAGCACATGAATGGGGATCAATGGTGGTAATTCTCAAGAGAAAGGAATACAGATCTTACCTTCCACTTTGAACATAGAACTACACATGAATATGAAATTGGTGATTGAGATCTGTGAAAAGGCAATCTTTAAAATACAGAACAATTGAGTAATTCATCTTCCATAGAAACATGGCATGGTGCAAATAATGACCTGGACGGGTCTGCATTGTCGCCAATATAAAGTCTGAAACAAAGCTTTAGATACTTAATCATTGGGCTGAATACTGATCATAATACCAACCCACACGTAGTATCATCATCATCAAAAGCTTAACATAGGCCCAAGCCCTTGCTCGATTAACCTTCCTTATTGAATCAAGTTGCTGATTTGCCTTGGTAGCTAAAACTCCACATGTAGTAATGCTTCCCTGCATTGATTTGAAAGTTATTAATTAAAATTGGATCGATTCATCACTATATAGTAATTATACGAAACTAGATACATGGATAACAAGAGGATAACATAATTCAAGAGTGAGAATTGTATAAGTGATTTACAAGCTTACCTCAAAAATAATTACTGCTAATATGTTTTCTAAAGAAAGTTGTCATCTAAACTTGAATGGCATTTGAACAATTATTGTTAATAATATGTAGTGACTTCAACTTTGTCCTGGACAGTGAGAGTGCAACTTTGACTTCACATTGTAGTTGAGAGTTGAACTATTAAAGAAGAGGAAATCACTAAAGAATGAGACATTTGAAGCTTATCTTTAGCATAAGTATATGTAACCATAGCACTTATCTTCAGTGGCAACAAAACAAAAAAAGTATTCCCAAAACATCATTGAAAGTTACTTAGAACACCCATGTAACTCAGGGCATCAACATGTAGACAAAGGACTATCGGTCAAAATCTAATAAAGACCACACAAATGAGGAAAGATAAAAAATAATTGATAGTATGGAATGCACTGGATGACTATACTGAGATTGTACTAAAAGGAGTGTAAGACCTCCTACATCATCCATCTCATTATTAAAAATTAACAAAAAATCCTCCTAACATCAATGATAAGTGTGGAAAATAATTGATATATATTGGATAATTTTATATACCTTTTGGTTCTTCTCCTTGGAATGATTGAATGTGAATTTGATTTTTGATGCCCAACTATTTTGTTATCTTGCCTTGGAAATGGTTCGTCTTGCTATCAATTAATTCTTATCATCTGTTGTATGTAATCCCTACTATCGTACCCTTCCAACCTATGGATTACCTTACCCTCCAGAGGTGTCCCTCTCCAACCCATCAATTTAGCATCTAAAAAATAGTAGATATACATAATATATTTTCAATAGGTTTGACATAATGTTTAAAAACTAAGAAATGTGTTTTTGCATTAGTAGAGACATGCAAAAGAATCAAAAGAATTGAAAATAGATATATCCTAAACAAACTTCACACAATCATAAAAGTTTAGCTAATATTTTGAGAGTCAAACAAGTGATAAAATGGAGTTCTGAAATTGAAAAGATTAAATTCCTAATATAGTAGGCTTCATCCTTTAACAATCATTGATCGGATTGCTTAAACATGGTCTTGAATTCTGATCATTCTTGTAATCGTCTTCCTCTTCATTGACAAATTCAGGCCTCCTACTACACCCAACATCCTGTAGCAAGGAAGTGCTCATGTTTTATCTTACCTATTTTCTTAGTGACAAAATAAATTGATAGAATAAGATCATATCAGAACATCTAACCTGATTCCTCAATTGTGCCAACTTTAGTTCTGCATTAGCAAGTGCTTCGGCATAAAATTTAGCCTCTTTTTCGATCTCCTCATAGGTTTTCTGTGATATTTCCATGACTGATGCTTGTCTCAACATTTGTCTGGTTGCTCCACTTCCATAAACTCTTTCATATTCGCCATGATGATGACCATATACATGGTCCATTACTGGCATAAAATCAACAAGGTATTTACTATGTTGCACATGACGTCCTTCTTCTTCAGTTTGAACATTCTCCTATACAGACAAATAAGGTGTGCTTTTTGATTAAATTTATGAGAACTCAGTATACACAAAATAAAATGCACAATGAGTAAAAAATAACCTACCGCACATGACTTAGTATGTTCATTTGGAAATCGACCATTCTTATCAGTATGGGTAACTACATAAATGGTTAAATTAGAAGGGTCTAGACCTTGTAACATCTAAAAATAAATAAATCAATATCTGATATGTAATAATCTTAAAATAAATCAGAACATATACCATCTCATATTGCTTCTGCCTTATTGATTTTCTTCCAAGTATGTATGTAGGTCTGATATGTGCATGGTTGTTAGCATTTCTTAGTGCCTCTGCTATGGCTTCCTCTTTACCCCAATAATCCAATAGTTTTTCCCATTGATCTTGGCTAACTCTAGATTCTGGTGACACAAGAAGTTGCGCTGGACTTCTTTTCTTCAAATATTGTTTCAAACGAAACCTATGTGTTTGAACACTACTTTTCACCTTTTTAAAGCACCATTGCCTAACACAAAGCATGTTCGGCTTGGTTTTGGTTTCAGAACTTGTGAAGTTAAACAATTTCTGTTCCAAATATAGTGGAAATGTTATAGATAATGGGGGCCTAAAATAATATAAAAAAAGGTGCAATACAAGAATGTAGAACCAATTAATTACCGTGACATCATCCCAAACACCATCAAAACTGCAATCTTGGAAGACACCCCATTTCAGATGTAAAGGAAATGCATCGGTATCTCTAGCCTTCAAACCCAAGAAGTTGGACAAGGTTGTACATTCATGATCAACGGGTTCATTTTGTAGTGTCATACACTCATGCTTACTTTTCCCAAGTGGTGGCTTCATTGTACGATATCATGTCCACCCACGTCCTTTTCGCCTATGAGCTGTAAAAACAAATAGGTGTTGTAATATATATTTTTAGTGAATGATATGTAATTTTTTATACATACTTGCAAACTCATGTTCTTCAAGTTTCATATCACTAGCTTAAGGATTAGATCTCATCATACGCTTACTTGTGTTAGGTATGTGTTCCATATTAGGATTATGGCCATCTATACTATTATTATCCAAACATTTTGTGATTTCAACATTTGAATTTGCCCTTTCTGTAACAAGAAATTGGATGGATAAAAAAACATATTGAAAATATGATATAAAAATGTTTTAAAAAAATTAAGTTATTTAACTCACCAACTTCAGGGATTCTATTGCAAGTATTAGATATACTTTCAACCTCTGGTTGACTTGATGTAGTTGGCTCTTGATCTTCAAGAGGGATTGGTACAATTGGCTCTTCAGGATCAATAGGGCTTAACATAGTTTGTACCTCACTCCCAAAGTCATCCATTGGATCACAAATTGAGGTTGTAAGGATATTGTTTTCCCATCTATTTATAGTTTCCTCAGAAAACATTGTTGGACCTGCATTAAAACTCATCTAATTTTTGTTTGAAAATGAGAAAACAAGTGATGTTCTAATTGCCTAAATGAACATCTTCCAAAACAAGTGATGTTCTAGGAGCATTGGTTTCTATTCAAGTTGGATTTAGGGTCATCCTTTTATTCCCCATGCTACTTTTAGTACAAGTATATTACATTTTCCCACTTTTTGGAGCTACATAAAAATTGTAAATTGATATTGTTTCTTGTAAAGTAAAATTAAGAAAGTCAAATAAATCATTATTGTTTGAAAAATAATTAAAAACAATGAAATTATCGAATACCAATATGATCTATTCCTGTTGCCTCCTCGTGATGCATTGTATTAGGGTCTGAATATCCTTTTTTGGAGGAAGAACCTAATTGTTTGCTCGTTGTTATAGCTGCATTTATCTCGTAGATCAATAGTGTTTGAAAAAATAAAGTAATAAATAAATAAATTATGACTTACAAACATGATCTTCTCGCATATCCTCCTCATGATACATAGTATTGGGAATTGAATAGCCACAACTTCTACTTTTTTGTGGGTTAGGAGACCTAAGGATGGGTTGTTTTGATCCCAAACCATTTGCCAAAGATCCCAACATTTTTCTAGAATGAGTTGTATTCGAGATGCATTTGAATGTTATTTGAAAATTTAAAATTAAAGAAAATTAATGCATTTATTACCTAAATGTGCATCTTTCATTACCCCATCACCACATGTTGTAGAAGGAAATGAACTCTTGGGAATGTTGTTCTCTCTTACTATTGAATAAGTATCAGTCACTTCTTTAGATCCAATTGAAGTTGGAATCATGCTTGTGGAAGTATTATTTATCCCTATAGAACATGTAGAAGTAAGATTCTTCTCTATAGAAGTATTCCACATAGATCATTGTTGTTTGGAATATGAGATACTAAAAATAAGACAAATATATTTGGCATTTTTTACATCATACGTAATTGATTATCCATTGCATTTGAAATGGAACTAGTGGAAATAATCTTTTTTGTGGGTTAGGAGAACTAAGGGCGGGTTGTTTTGATCCCAGTCCATTTTGAGTCAAAGATTCCAACATTTTCCTTGAGTGAGTTGTATTAGAAATGCAATTGAATGTTATTTGGAAATTTAAAAATTAAAGAAAACTAGTGCATCTATTACCTAAATATGCATCTTTCATTAACCCATCACCACATGTTGCAGAAGGGCATGAACTCTTGGGAATGTTATTCTCTCTTACTTTTGAAGAAGTAGCAGACATTTCTGTAGACTCAATTGAAGTTGGAATCATACTTGTGGAAGTATCATTTATCCCTACAGAAAATGTAGAACTAAGATTCTTCTCTATAGAAGTATTCCACATTGATCATTGTTGTTTGGAATATGAGATACTAAAAATAAAACAAATATATTTGGCATGTTTTTTCCATCATACCTATTTGATTATCCATTGCATTTGAAATGGAACTAGTGGAAATAATCTTTTTTGTGGGTTAGGAGAACTAAGGGCGGGTTGTTTTGATCCCAGTCCATTTTGAGTCAAAGATTCCAACATTTTCCTTGAGTGAGTTGTATTAGAAATGCAATTGAATGTTATTTGAAAATTTAAAAATTAACAAAAACTCATGCATCAATTACCTAAATGTGCATCTTTCATTAACCCATCACCACATGTTGCAGATGCGCATAAACTCTTAGAAATGTTGTTCTCTCTTACTTTTGAAGAAGTAGCAGTCATTTCTGTAGACTCAATTAAAGTTGGAATCATCCTTGTGGAAGTATCATTTATCCCTACAGAAAATGTAGAAGTAAGATTCTTCTCTATAGAAGTATTCCACATAGATCATTGTTGTTTGGAATATGAGATACTAAAAATAAAACAAATATATTTGACATATTTTTCCATCATACCTATATTATTATTCACTGTATTTGAAATTGAACTATTGGAAATATTTTTTTTTGTAGGTTAGGAGAACTAAGGGTGGGTTGTTTTGATCCCAGTCCATTTTGAGTCAAAGATTCCTACATTTTCCTTGAATGGGCTGTATTAGAAATGCAACTGAATGTTATTTGAAAATTTAAAAATTTAAGACAACTAGTGCATGTATTACCTAAACGTGCATCTTTCATTAACCCATCATCACATGTTGTAGAAGGAAATGAACTCTTGGGAATGTTTTTCTTTCTTACTTTTGAAGAAGTAGT
The DNA here is from genome assembly GCA_963693085.1 of Alisma plantago-aquatica. Lineage (NCBI taxonomy): Eukaryota > Viridiplantae > Streptophyta > Magnoliopsida > Alismatales > Alismataceae > Alisma > Alisma plantago-aquatica. The sequence goes on along the minus strand of OY856414.1, from coordinate 396,653,858 downwards.
AGTCATTTTTGTAGACCCAATTGAAGTTTGAATCATCCTTGTAGAAGTATCATTCATCCCTATAGAACATATAGAAGTAAGATTCTTCTCTATAGAAGTATTCCACATAGATCATTGTTGTTTGGAATGTGAGATATTAAAAATAAAACAAATATATTTGACATGTTTTTCCATCATACCTATTTGATTATCCATTGTATTTGAAATTGAAATAGTGGAAAGAATATTTTTTTGTGGGTTAGGAGAGTTAAGGGTGGGTTGTTTTGATCCTAGTCCATTTCGAGTCAAAAATTCCTACATCTTTCTTGAATGGGCTGTATTAGAAATGCAACTGAATGTTATCTGAAAATTTAAAAATTTAAGAAAAATAGTGCAGTTATTACCTAAGTGTGCACCATCACCACATGTTGTAGAAGGAAATGAACTCTTGGGAATTTTGTTCTCTCTTACTTTTGAAGAAGTACCAGCCATTTCTATAGATCCAATTGGAGTTGGAATCATCCTTGTGGAGGTATCATTCATCCCTATAGAACATGTAAAAGTATGATTCTTCTATATAGAAGTACTTCACATAGATCATTGTTGTTTGGAATATGAGATCTAAAAATAACACAAATATATTTGGCATATTTTTCATCTTACCTATTTGATTATCCACAACATTTGAAATTGAAATAGTGGAAATAATATTTTTTTTGTGGGTTAGGAGAACTAAGGGTAGGTTGTTTTGATCCCAGTCCATTTTGAGTTAAGGATTCCAACATTTTCCTTGAATGATCTGTATTAGACATGCAACTAAATGTTATCTAAAAATTTCAAAATTTAAGAAAACTAGTGCATTTATTACCTAAACATGCATCTTTCATTAACCCATCACCACATGTTGCAGAAGGAAATGAACTCTTGAGAATGTTGTTCTCTCTTATTTTTGAAGAAGTATCAGTCACTTCTTTAGACCCATTTGAAGTTGAAATCAACCTTGTGGAAGTATCATTCCTCCCTATAGAACATGTATAAGTAAGATTCTTCTCTATAGAAGTATTCCACATAGATCTTTGTTGATTGGAATATGAGATTGTAAAAATGAAACACATATCTTTGACACGTGTTTCTATCATACCACTTTGATCATCTACTGCATTTGAAATTGAACTCATGGAGATAATACTTTTTTGTGGGTTAGAAGAACTAAGAATGGGTTGTTTTGATCCGAATCCATTTTGAATCAAAGATTTTAGCATTTTCCTTGAATGAGCTGTATGTAAATCACAACTCAAAGTTGTTTGACTATATAAAGAATAAGAAAAGTAGTGTATTTATTACCTAAACGTGCATCTTTCATTAACTCATCACCACATGTTGTAAAAGGAACCAAAATCTTTGGAATGTTGCTTTCTCTTAGTTTTGAAGAAGTAGAAACCATCCCTTTAGTACCTATACAAGTTTGAATCATCTCTGTAGAAGTATTTTACGTAGATAATTTTTTCTTGGAATACTAAGAAAATAAAATACCTTTTGCACCCACACCACTTTGACAAATGAACTCTTTTACTTTGTGCTTTGGATTAACTACAACTTAAATAGAAATCATTAGTATATAGAAATAAAAATATTATATATTATATGGGTTCACTTACTAATTATAAATTATTAAGAATAAAAATTCATCAATAACCTATGCCATCAAATCATTTAACTCCACTTGATTGAGGCTTGTTAGAGTTATCTTTAACAACTTTGTTTTTCTGAACTGTACCTAAACAAGCCAAATAAGCACATTGTAAATTGTATCTCAAAAAACTAATAAAAAATAAGACTTACATTCTATAGAAGACAGTAGTTGTTCTTGTGATCCATATGCCTCACTATCAGATGGAAGTGGATTACAAGTTGCTGAATGATGCTTGTTTTCAGCTAGTTTGTTTTCATCTTGTACCACTTCTTTTAAAGACTTCACCTTCTACTTGGGTGGCATATTTGTAGTAAACTCTGATAAACTAATATCACAAAAAATTATATACCACAATCCATGGTATAAATTTCTTTTAAAGAGAAAAAAAATAAAGAAACAAAAGTTAGAATTTCAAATTAGATTACCTTTGTTCTTTTTTAAAATTTTGCTACAATTTATAAAGTAGTATCAATAAATATATCATTGCCTAAATCAGAACAACCCCAATCAATATCGTCATCATCTTCAAAAACTATATCCATCTCATTATTTTCATCCAGTTCACCCTCCACTTCATTATATTCATTAATTATAGTACTCAATGGAATATCAAAAGTATCTCTTGGAGTCCAATGAAAAACAACACTCCAATTTTTGTTTTTAATATCAATAGAGTAAAAAACTTGAGTGGCTTGATCAGGATAAATGAAGGGTTCATTGATGCGATGATTTTGAGTCGCATTTAGGGTAATTATCATTCTGTGGTTAGCGAGGGCCGGTATGTGAATGTCCAGTGGGAGTCATATGGGATGTTTGTTGTGATGCTTTGTTCTTTAGTTGACTCTAGCAATTCTATTCTAAGGTTTAGTTGCTCAAGGACGAGCAATGTTCAAGCTTAGGGGAGTTTGATGCGATGATTTTGAGTCGCATTTATGGACTTTTTTGATATGTGTTTTATGCATTTATTAGTCATTTTCATGGTTAATGTTGCATAATTCATTCATTTTGGTCTATGCTACTTCTTTATGTCAAATTCCCTTCATTTAAGGATTTTGAGTATTAATTATCAAAAGAATATATTTTGTGTGGATTTATGTGGTTTCGTGTGTCAATTTCAGGAAAAACAAGTATTTGCTACCGTCGATACCATCGACGGTGGTCGATACCATCGACCGGACCACAGGTTGCCAGCCGCAAGGACCAAAATAAAGTCAATACTATCGACAGTGATGTCGATGGTATCGAGATACCATCAGGTTGCTGGCAAGAAGTGAGTCGATACTATCGACACATATGTCAATACCATCGACTAGTGGAGCTACAACGATGGTAAAAGGACAAAACCGACGCCTTAGAGTGTCGATACCATCGACCCTCATCGATGGTATCGAGCTAGGATCAGTCACGATAAAGGAAAGAAAAGAAGACCAGCCGATACAGTGCAGGGTCGATACTATCGACTCGCGTCGATGGTATCGACGCCGTCAGATATGAGTTTGTTTCAGATTGATTTTAATCGGATGGCTGTGATTAATTGACGACCTAATTGCGGGATTATACCTAATGACGGCGCCCTTGACTGAAGGAGGATGTCATTAGTTGTTGCACACATCCCGGAGAGCAAGGAGAGAAGAACGGAGCACAAGAGGAGGACGTCATTAGTTGCTGCACACATCCTGGAGAGCAAGGAGAGAAGAATGGAGCACGAGAGCACGCCCCAGCCGATCTGAACGCTGAAGAAGATGATTTCCACCACCGAAATGCGGGAGAACGCAGATTCCACACTAAGGATCGATTGGACCTTCTCCGTTCAGGGGTTTAATCACTCAATCATGTTTTCCTTCATGTTTCCCTTTTTCTTCTCCACATTGTACTCTGAGATGAACATGCAGGGCTAATCCCCTTTGTCTTAAGGACCGGGAGTAGCCCGGGGATTCATTGTATGATGATTTTATAATAGTAATTCATATCTTATCTCTTAAATCCGTGGTATAATTTCGTTTTCTCAATATATTGTTATGCTTGATCACCATAATAATAACCTAATGCCCTTAATTGCTTTGACAGAAGAATTAACGGTTGGAAAGAGAAGGAATTTACATTAATTGACAAATCCCTTGAATAAGGTGGTGTAAGATTAATGGTGGATACCGAGAGATCGTTCCTAATGCACCTAGTTTAGGGTATAGGTTACTACGACGGTGGAACCGACCTAGACATAGGTAGTGAATTGTACCACGACAGTGGGCAATTCTAATTTCAGGCCACTACCCGGATAGAGAGATAAAATTGAGTAGCTATATAGAATTTAATACAATGAAAACCCGCGGTGAAACCGCAACCCTAAAGATCTTCTTTTGAATTGACTAAACTAACATTTAATCGATTGATTGTTTTGTTTTATTTTTATTTTCTTTTAATTTTAACAACAACTCTCAACTATTTAATTGGTTTAGCTGATCGCGAGTAGTTATTAGGAGTCCCCGATGATTTTACGTATCCCTGAGTTTGACTCGGGCCTCACAAAGGCCTGTACTACTTCGACGTGTTCACTTGCGTTTCTGTGTACGGTAAATTTGCGTCAAGTTTTTGGTGTCGTTGCCGGGGATACGACGAATTGTCAGCACTACGAGTGCTACAAGCGGCCACTCTAAGCCGCATTTTTTTTAAAATTTCAAAAATTCATAATCTATCTTCTAAATATTTGCAATCGTCAAGCACTGTACTAAATTTAATTATTCTATTTTTAGGTACTATGCATGGTGCAAACGCGTAGTACAGACTACATGAGGCACACACCAGAGGTTCCGCTGTCGAGATCAGAAGACGAAGGCGAATACAATCAAGACCATCTGGAGGATATAATTTCTAAACCCGAACAAGAAGAGATGGACGAGCCACAAACAATATGGGAGAAGATCAAGGCTTCTTCCTCATCTGCTTCCAAGGGGCCGATCAAGAAGCAAACGGTGAATATTCTGACATACAAGATTGATCTGACTCTAATCAACTTGGTGAAGTATAACACTTTTCATGGGCTCAAAAATGAAGACCCCGTCGCGCACATAAGTCAATTCGTGGAGAATTGTGATATGATAAAAATCAACAGATTTCCACAGGATGTGCTATATTTGAAGCTCTTCCCGAGTTCATTAGCGGGAATCATGTGAGAATGGTTACATAACTTGGACGATGAATATGTGGAGTCTTGGGACCACATGGTGGAGGTTTTCTTCGAGAGGTTCTTTCCACCCGAGAAGACCGATGACATGATCAGAAAGATCCACAACTTCACCCAACAAGCAGGATAGACCTATTCTGAGACCTGGGAAAGGTTTCAGATCATGCTCAGGCGATGCCCGTATCACGGGCTTGATAAGGAGACACAAGTCAAGATCTTCTATTTTGTTCTCTCCGAGCATGATAGAAGCAACCTCGATTCAGCCGATTCTGGATTCTTCTTGAATAACACGGACACTAGATGTTGGGAGATCTTAAAGAACATGGCCAAGAAACAATCATGGGGTGAAAGAGGCGTTGTGGAACAGGTTCGAGTGGCAGGTGAATCTAAAGCCATAAAGGAGATGAATGACAAGTTAGATCTTCTAGCCAAGAAATTGCTAGCTAAGGAAGATGCGTCCGAGGATGAGGACGCCTAAGTCAAATTCATGCAACAACAGGGCTATAGAAACAATGATTATGCTTGGAGGAGGGACAAGAAGTTCTCATGGAAGGATCCTAATAACTTCCTACAAGATCCTGATGCAAAGCCACAACCTAGAGCTGAAGATAAAAGCACCCAATTGCTTAGTCAAATGGTGCAGCAGAATCAAGAAATGATGACTATGTTCGGTAAACAAGTGCGGTCTCAGGGTGACATCTTGACCAAATTTGGGCAGATGCTGCAAAGCCATGGAGCACAAATGAGGGCGTTAGAAACCACCGTGACCCAGATTTCAAATGAAGTGGTGGCCATCAAGCATGTCAATCAGTAGAGACAGGCTAGGAATGCAGATGTGGTTCAAGCACATCATCTAGTTAAATACATGTCTGTGATCAATGAGGAAGAACCCCAGGTGCCAGAAACAAAGGACCAAAGCAAAATGATGTTTAATACGGAGGCTACACTGACGATACCATATCCTCGCAGTCATTTTGGACTGCCAGGTGGATATACTCCTTTCAGGAAATCCCGCCAAGAGCCCATGATGGTTGCACCCCCACCTAGGCAAGAAGAGCAAGTGAAGGCCGTCTGTCAAGGTGTGGATACATCCATTGCGAGAGAGGAGCCGCATCAAGTTATACCTATTGATGATGTTCCGACAAATTCCATGCCAGAGAGAGTCATTGAAGCAAGCTTAGGGGAGTTGGCCCTGAAAAGCTCATATGTACCACCTCACAAGCATGTTAATGCGGCAGTTGTGTCAAGTCCAGATAACCCTAAGCCGAAGAAAGAGCACCGGCATTATAGAAAATTCTTGGAGATGTTCAGAAAACTTCATATCAACATTCCATTGTTGGAAATGATTGAGAAGGTTCCCGCCTATGGGAGGTTTATCAAAGAAATCATCAACAAGAAGAGGCAGATTAAAGACACTGATGTTTGCCGGATGAATGAAATGGTGAGCTCAATCATCCATGGGAGTTTACCACAGAAGAAGAAAGATCCAGGGAGTTTTTATATTCCATGCTCGATAGGCGATCGACACTTCCCATGAGCTCAGTGTGATTTGGGCACGAGCATAAATCTCATGCAACTCTCCACATTTAAAAAGCTTGGGTTAAAGGACATGAAGAAGTCAGCGGCAACCATTAAATTGGCTGATGGATCTATTGTAAGGCCATATGGAGTTTGCGAGGATGTACTCGTCAAAGTGGACAAGTTCATTTTTCTAGTAGACTTCATCATCATGGATATGCCGCAGCTTCAAAGTTGCGAGATGCTACTAGGTAGGCCGTTTCAAGCAACGGCCGATGTAGTAACTGCAATTGGGAGAGGTACGCTGACATTGGGGATTGGTCAAGATCGGGTGGAGTTCAAGGTACCGCACGATCCTTTGAGAACCTTCTCCACATTACTGAGTGGATGAAAAGCTTCAAGTCGTCTAGCCTAAGACGTTAAAAAAGGGTGCTTGTTGGGAGGCAACCCAACCATTGGTACCTTAGTTTAGTTCATTTACATTCGTAGTTTAAATTGTTTTCACTTAGTTTGTAGTGTAAAAAAAGATATCGTGATCTTTTGTTACATGTGCAGGGCTGAGGCAGAGTCGATCCCATCGACCCTTGTATCAATGGTATCGAGCATGGTACAGGTTGGCGACTGCAGGAATCACACTGCGTCGATACCATCGACGGCCTCGTCGATGGTATCGACATACCAACAGGCAGATCGCAAGAAGAGGTCGATGGTATCGACATGGCTATCGATACTATCGAGATCTCTGAAGATTTTCAGAACAAATCGTCTCAGTAAAGTCGATACCATCGACGGGCGTGTCGATGGTATCGACATAATCATGCAAAGAAGGCGGCGGCCGGGCCTCGTGAGGGTTGCCCTAATTAGAGAGTCGATACCATCGACTTGCGTTGATAGTATCGACGCGCCACGTCAACAATCCGTGAGGAAAGATCAACGGCGATCGCAGCAACAAGGAAGTCAATCCGGGGGATGGGTCGATACCATCGACTTGCGTCGATAGTATCGACGCGTCAGCAATCTGGGCCCCACGGATCCAGCCATCGACAACCGTCGATACTCGTGGAGGTACGGATCGTGTTACCTGAGTCGATACCATCGACTCGCGTCGATGGTATCGATGGGCAGACAGTAGCGCCGGCCACGACTGTATATGAGGAGTGTTTGTGTCAGATGACATCACACCTTTAGTGCAACTCTCCTCCACTTGTGCCGAGCGTGTTCCAGAGCTGTCCAAGCCCAACGACGAGCAACACCGAGCTAGTTCTTCATCTAGCGGAGATTCGATTCTTCGATCTTCACCGAGCTCCCTTTTTGTTCTCCTTTCTCTCGCAATCATGGTACACGTAGCTGGAGCGTCGTCTTCACGTGCAAACCCGATGGACATCCCAGTGTTCGTGCCACCTCCGACCACGTCAGTTACACGCCCGCGGCTGATCCATCCATTCACGGAGGTGAATAAGATCTACGAGGAGATCTTAAAGAGGAAGATCGAGCCGACCCGTTATGTTGAACGGGAAACCATCCACAACCTCGGGTTCGACGCCAACCTCGAATACGTCCTGAAGGGTCAGGCCCGACACACGGGAAGACAACCTGACGAGTTGGAGTTTCATGCTGATGGCCAGTCGTTCTTCGGCGAGTGGCCTACTTAGAAGGAGTTGGTGGCTGAGTTAATGGTGTCACTGGACGTCTGCGTCGTGCCCAACGACGTCATAGCCACCGACCGCGAGTGGATCAAGGGCCGGGTGTCGTTCTGGCTGTACAACAATGACTATACCCTTACACTCTGGTAGTTCAACAAGATCTTCAATTGGAATCACTCACAACATGATTACCGGCGACTGGACAACCACACCGACTATGATGCCATCTTTGCCGAGCTGGTGACGGTGCCGCCGGGCAAGTCAGTGAGCTACCATAATGCTGCGGTAGCTGATTTTGAGCACCCTTTCGTCCGGATACTTCACCGGATGCTCAGTTCTACATTGTTTGCTCGGGGTGATTTGGCCCTCAGCAAGTTTCAGGAGACGGACTTGTTCTTCTTGTATAAGCTCCTGAAGCGTCAAGAATGCAATTGGGGTGCCTTCTTTCTGCAGAGAGTTTTGGCGGTGAAGAGGAGTACACGGAAAGCACCAATTCACTTTGGAGGGCTTATCACACAGCTGGCATCCTACCTCGGGTTGAATTTCCAGATGCTTACTCCTCTCTCCACCAGGAGCAAGGTGAATTTGCAACATCTGCACCGCTCCAACCTGATACTTCTTCGAGATGGTTTGGTGTATGCGCACTGCCACGCCAACCATGCTTACCAGGAATGCTCGCTTCCCGATCCAGTCTTCAACATCGAAGGGGCGCAACACTTATGATGGCCTATCATAGCCATCGCGGACTCCGATGAAGAAGGCGGCAACGACGGCGGCGACGACGGAAATGACGACGAGGCTGCGGAGGAAGAGGAGGCATTTACACCTCTTCTAGCACGAGTGGCACCACAGAAGTGTCCTCGGATGCATCCAGGTGCATCTTCATCATCACAGCCTACGCCGCCACCACCACTGCCCTCGCAGCCAAGAGAGGATGCCTACTCGATGCAGGGCATGTATGCTATGCTGCAAGACATACAGCAGATGCAGCAACATCACATGGCGATGTACACCGGTATTCAAGACACTACAAACCGGTTACTGGACAATCAGAGGGCAATGTTCGAGAACGAGCGTCTTCTCCTGGACAACCAACAACAAATTCATGATCGGTTGCAACAGATGGAGATGAAACAGGAGCCCTTTTACGACCACTATTGGAGCCAAAATTACTTCGGAGGCTATCCACAACCTCCACCTAGGGCCCAGTTTGATCCGAGCTTCCAGGGGGAGTATCCGTCTTGGGACCCTACGGCTCTGCAGTACCTTCCTCCACCTGAAGAGTAAAAGAAGTATCTCTGTTCCAACCTTTAAGATTGTTTTTGACTATGAGGCCATAGTCGAATTCAAGCTTAGGGGGGTGTTGGAACAGCTCTATCTTTCATTTTCTCTATTTTTAGTTTTATTGCTTTTATTTCCTATCATTTGTTTTGTGATATTTTAGTTGTCTGTAGGATCCACATTCTATCTAGTGTAATCGTGGATGTCTTTAATCTTGAGTCATCTCAGTTGCATGTGCATGGGAATTAAGGGAAACTAAAAATTTTTGAGTGTTCGCAAGCTGGAGTGTTGTTTAACCCTGATCACCTGACTTAGAAAATGATTGGTTTTGTCAACTTTAAAATAGAAAATCATGACTGTACATTCCTAATGATCCATGAAAGTGGATGGAATTGGTTGTTGAGCCTAAAATGACCAAATGATAATGAGACTTTAATTTGAAGTAATAGAGAAAAACTTCTTAACTACTACACAGGTCAGTAAGGAGGGACACATAATATTTTTCAAAGGTTCAGTCAATTAGTCTTCTGATCTGTCCACCTCATTGCCTTTCACAATCCACCAAGACTTGAAAGTAAAGTATGGTTTTAACCTTTTTGATTGCATGGAATGTAGATAGGACTTGCATTGCAGCCACCTTCATATGTTTGCATGAAAAATAAGAAAAAATTTAGAATAGGTATACATGCACATTACCCTTAGGTGCATGTCATTTAGCTGCATTCATAACTTTTATGCATAAAGTATATCCTGTATCTCATTTATTCTTTAATGGTGAGTTAATTTGTTCCATACCTTCCAAATAGTGCAAATATTCGAGCTATGTAGAAAATATAAGCCCAATAAGTATTCATTGTCAATCATGGATATAAGGGTTTGTAATGAAAAAAAAAGAAGAAAAAAATCTGAAATTAAAAAAAAAATAAAAAGTTATTCAGAAGCAACTAGAATAAGAAGGAGAAAGGAACATAATCTCACCTGTATTTCAAGATAAGTGAGTACATGATGTAGTTTAATTAGATATCCATCTCATTTTGAGACGGATGGTTAGTGCATGCATGATTACACCTAATCTTAGGCATTAGGGCATTTTTCATGTGCATTTGCATCATTTAGGGCATTTTTGTTGTATGCATGTTGAAATCGTATAATGCTTCCACTTCTTCCATGAGCCACCCATTTCATCCACCCGTTGCTCGAATTGGTAGGCCACCGTGAATTTCTCCTCACTAATGAATATCAGGAGAACTGCTTCCATGTAGATGGTAGTTAGGGCGAGCAACGTAGTATAGGAGATTACAAGATGCACTAAGTCTGGACCGACGAATTTTATTATGTTAACTACCTTATGTGATAGTGTTCGTCAGTTTTGAGGTTGATATCTTTTATGGATGATTATTGTCGCCTTTAGGGTAATTATCATTTTGTGGTTAGTGAGGGCCGGTATGTGAATGTCCAGTGGGAGTCATATGGGATGTTTGTTGTGATGCTTTGTTCTTTAGTTGACTCTGGCAATTCAATTCTAAGGTTTAGTTGCTCGAGGGAGAGCAATGTTCAAGCTTAGGGGAGTTTGATGTGATGATTTTGAGTCACATTTATGGACTTGTTTAATATGTGTTTTATGCATTTATTAGTCATTTTCATGGTTAATGTTGCATAATTCATTCATGTTGGTCTATTCTACTTCTTTATGTCAAATTCCCTTCATTTAAGCATTTTGAGTATTAATTATCAAAAGAATATATTTTGTGTGGATTTATGTGGTTTTGTGTGTCAATTTCAGGAAAAACAAGTATCTGCTACCGTCGATACCATCGACGGTGGTCGATACCATTGACCAGACCACATGTTGCCATCCACAAGGACCAGAAGAAAGTCGATACTATCGACAGTGATGTCGATGGTATCGAGATACCATCAAGTTGCTTGCAAGAAGTGAATCGATACTATCGACACATATGTCGATACCATCGACTAGTGGAGCTACAACAACGGTAAAAGGACAAAACCGACGCCTTAGAGTGTCGATACCATCGACCCGCGTCGATGGTATCGAGCTAGCATCAGTCGCGATAAAGGAAAGAAAAGAAGACCAGCCGATACAGTGCAGGGTCGATACTATCGACTCGCATCGATGGTATCGACGCCGTCAGATATGAGTTTGTTTCAGATTGATTTTAATGGGACGACTGTGATTAATTGACGACCTAATTATGAGATTATACCTAATGACGGCGCCCTTGACTGAAGGAGGACGTCATTAGTTGCTGCACACATCCCGGAGAGCAAGGAGAAAAGAACGTAGCATGAGAGGAGGACGTCATTAGTTGTTGTACACATCCCGGAGAGCAAGGAGAGAAGAACGGAGCACGAGAGCATGCCCCAGCCGATCCGGATGCTGAAGAAGACGATTTCCACCACCGAAAGGCGGGAGAACGTGGATTCCACGCTAAGGATTGATTGGACCTTCTCCGTTCAGGGGTTTAATCACTCAATCACGTTTTCCTTCATGTTTCCCTTTTTCTTCTCCACATTGTACTCTGAGATGAACATGTGGGGCTAATCCCCTTTGTCTTTAGGACCGGGAGTAGCCCGGGGATTCATTGTATGATGATTTTATAATAGTAATTCATATCTTATCTCTTAAATCTGTGGTATAATTTCGTTTTCTCAATATATTGTTATGCTCATAATAATAACCTAATGCCCTTAATTGCTTTGAAAGAAGATTTAACGGTTGAAAAGAGACGGAATTTACATTAATTGACAAATCCCTTGAACAAGGTGGTGTAAGATTAATGGTGGATACCGAGAGGTCGTTCCTAATGCACCTAGTTTAGGGTATAGGTTACTACGATGGTGGAACCGACCTAGACATAGGTAGTGAATTGTACCACGACAATGGGCAATTCTGATTTCAGGCCACTACCCGGATAGAGAGATAAAATTGAGTAGCTATATAGAATTTAATACAATGAAAACCCGCGGTGAAACCGCAACCCTAAAGATCTTCTTTTGAATTGATTAAACCAACATTTAATCGATTGATTGTTTTGTTTTATTTTTATTTTCTTTTAATTTTAACAACAACTCTCAACTATTTAATCGGTTTAGCTGATTGCGAGTAGTTAGTAGGAGTCCCCGACGATTTTACGTATCCCTGAGTTCAACTCGGGCCTCACAAAGGCCTGTACTACTTCGACGTGTTCACTTGCGTTTCTGCGCACGGTAAATTTGCGTCATTCATCATCAAAACTTGTACTTGATGTATTAACCAAAGTGAAATCAAATTCATCAACATATGAACCTATGCCTTCCTCCATATCATACCATTTACTTTTGAAAAGACAAATAGGAGGAATACTTTCATATTGAAGCTCTAATATGTCTACTAACACTCTGTAATACATGTTTTCATCAGGGCCTTTAGTTTGAATACCACAATTTTGAGTGACAAGACCACTATCTACTACTTCAATTTCAAATTTGCAGCCATTCACAAAATACCCTTTATAAGAACGTACTCCTAATGTAGGCCCCCTAGAAAGAATTCTCACAATATCAAGAACAACCACATCTTGTGGGAGAAAATTTACCTGATAAAAATGCAACTAACATTATTTACGCCGCATAAAATGGAATTGAGTTTCAACTCTTTATTCCAAAAATTAAAACTTACATAATTTGAGAACCACTTAATAAAATGATTATGTTGTTCATCCTGTATTTTCACTTCATTCCAAGATGGATTTTGATGTCTTATCTCATCGGCATGCATCCTTCAAAAGGGTATTCACAACAAGTAAAATTGTGAATATATAGAGGATTGAAAAGGAAATTCATCATTACTAAAACTAAAGATTTGATACTTACAATAAGTATGGTTCAATCTCAGTTGTATTGAACAAAATAAAGCGATGAGCTTGGTAGAGTTCTACATGTGAGGGAGTCATAAATAAACTGGCACCAATAGGTCCCTCTCCATATCTTACATGCCTACTTAAGCAAGAATCCATATTTTCTAGATATTGTTGGAAAAAAGTAGTCGCCTCTTTCAAAAGATATCCCTCTATAATAGACCCTTCAGGTCTACTTCTATTGCGTACAAATTGTTTTAAAGAATACAAAAATATTTCCACTAGATACATCCATCTATACTCCACACCACCTGCAACTCTAGCCTCATATGGTAAATGTATAGTTAAATGGACCATAATGTGAAAAAATGCTGGTGGGAAGATGCACTCAAGCTTGCAAAGAATAATTGGAATTAGTGCTTCAAGTTTTTTCATATTCTGAACACTAATTATTTTTGCACATAAAGACTTGAAAAAATTACAAAATTGAATCAACACTTTGGAAACTGGTTTTGGAAGAGTTCTTCTATGAGCCAAAGGTAAGAGATGTTGGATTAAAATATGGTGGTCATGACTTTTAAACCCAACAATTTTTTTCACTTCAACTTGGACTTTGTTTGATATATTTGAAGAAAAACCATTTGGTAATTTCAAGTCCTTAAGAACTGATAAGAAGGCCTTCTTTTCTTTTCCATTCATACTATAAGGCGAATGAGGCAACACAAATTGATCATTATGGCTTCTTTTTTTAGGCCAAAGTGATTTCCTCATATTCAACTTTTGCATGTCCAAAGAAGCATTAACATTCTCTTTACTATGGCCATCTTTGTACAACAACCAACTGAGGATGTTTTTAGATATGTTGTTCTCTATATGCATAACATCTAAATTGTATCGAATCAACAAAGTTGACCAATAAGGAAGTTCAAAAAAAAAACTCTTTTGTTTCCATCCCTCAGGCAATTCAGGACTTCTCTGTTCACAAGATTCAACATTTTCCCCTATAACATTAGCATCACCATGGTTTTCCCACAACTTCAGTATCTCCTTCCCATTAAGATGATATGGTGCAGTAGCATGTTCCTCCATACCATTAAAAATTTTCTTATCTACGCACCATGGATGGTTTTCATCTAAACAACGACGATGCCTCATGTAGACACATTTGCGACTGTGTGGAAGATAAATGGAACCATGATCAACACCACAATATGGACATGCCTTATAACCTTTGGTGCTCCAACCAGATAACATGCCATATGAAGGAAAACCATTTATTGTCCATATGAGTGTTGCTCTCATGTTGAATTTTTCTTCTTTGTTTGCATCATAAGTCATTGTACCATCAAACCACAAGGTCTTTAATTCATCGATTAGTGGCTGCAAATATGTATCAATTTTGCTACTGAGAGATTTTGGACCTTCTATAAGAAGAGACAACATAAATAATGATTTATTCATAACCAACCAAGGTGGAAAATTATAGCAAATCAAAACGATGGGCCATGTGCTCCAGCTACTACCCATTGACATGTTAAAAGGGCTGAAACCATCACTTGCAAGGGCAAGTCTTATATTATGAGGATCAACAGCAAAGGTTGGATGTTTTGTATCAAATTATTTCCATGCTATATAATATCTAGGATGACTCATGTTGTTACTTGTACTCTGAGGAAAAGTGTGATGCCCAACCATAAGTGGAGCTAGCTTTTTGGACATGAAAAATCTCTTCAATCTTGGTGATAAAGGAAAATAGCGAAGTATTTTTACAGGGATGTTCTACAACCTCCACACCCTATTCTTCTTTTTCAATCTTTTCCATATAGAAGATCCACAAATAAGACAATTATTTGAATGCTCATACTTGCCCTGAAATAGAACACAATCATTCCGACAAGCATGGATTTTTTGATAGTCTAGTCCCAAAATTGACATTATCTGTTTGCATTCATACCAAATTTTGGGTAAAGAATTACCCTCAGGAAGAAATTCATTCAACATCATGAATAAAGTTAATAATGCACTATTAGTCAGATTAAATTTGCATTTATATTCAAACACCCGAATAATGTAAGACAATTTGGAAAATTTTGAACAACTAGGATATAAAGGTCGGCTAGCATCATCTACAACCTTTTGGAATTGTCTTACATCTTCATTGTGTTCATTTGTAGAATTGTTCATTGAATGGTCTAAATATACATAGTCATTTTACCCCATTGCATCAAAAATAAGCCCAAGTATATCATCGATACATTCAACTCTTTCATTCATTGGATTCCTATCTAAACATTGAGGTACCTCACCATGTCGTGTCCAAGTTGTATAATCCTCCATAAACCCATTCATGATAATATGACTATTTACATTGTACATATCTCCATAGCATTTATTATCACACTTAGTACAGGGGCATCTAACTTCTCTATTAGATTCCTTTCTAAATGCAAAAGCCCTAAAAGCATCTACTCCTTTCATAAAATATGGATCACGACATCTATCAAAGCAAGTCTTTCCATGAGCAATCAAACTTTTATCAATTATGAAATCCACATCCACCATTACTTAATACCTCCTGGAAAATAAAAACCCAGTGTTATTAAAGTCTATGAATTGTGTACTTTTTTACATCAAAGAAATATTTTCTTTAAGATCATTTTCTCTAGTAATCACTATAATTGGTAGCTTTTGTATTGGAATACATACACTATGTAGGCAATGCGAAAGCAATCTTGTATTGCAACCTAGGATATCATATATGGAGAAATACTAAGTTACATTTAGTTATCAAGGCACCACAATTTTCTAATTATATGCACCCTACATTGGCATTGTTTATCAGGATTTTTCTAAAGTTCATATGAGTCAAGGATCATATGTAAATATCCATATAGCTAATGTTTTATACCCATCTTCTATGAAAACATATACTTATGATGGCCACTTGAAGGCCATTTTAGCATGACCTCAATCTGAATTTGCTCACACTACAACAACTTTAGTCATGTATGCGTTCAAATAGGTTTAATTTAGGCAAAATCAGGCCAAGTTTGCAAACATTAGGGTCTCAGTTGGGGAACATATGTCTAATTAGGGGATATCGAGTCAGTTTTGGCAGAATTAAGTCTTTTTATGTCAAATCACGTCTCATTTAAGTTTGATGAACTCATGTTATGTCAACTTTATTCACATTTAAGTTCGACATGTTTTATTTGACAAACCTAATAGCAAGAATTGAATGTCTATTGTTACTAGAAAGCACAACTTTTTAGTACTTGACTTCATTTTACTTTAAGCTAAAAGTATCCATTCATTTGACGAATATCATCTCAATATCCTTTACTAATACATAGACACAAACTTCCACAAGTAAATGTAGATAACTTATTAAATTGAAGTTTCATAATCTTATTAGTAAAGAGGATGGGTTAGATAAACATCCAACCAATGGCATATTTCGAGAAGGTAAAAGTAACCCAACTTTAATAAACTATCTACCAATGTATATCTATTATTTGTCTGAGTATGGTGTTACTTTCTTGTAAAGTGTCTAGCTTTATTTATCAATACTATATTTGATACCAAACAAAGTAAGTAAATCTCACTTTAGATTACATACCAATCATATATTGAATTTCAAATAAAAAAACTATGATGCCATCATGAAATATATTATAAAGGATCCTTGGATGGAACAAAGAAGGTACCTGAGAAGGTTTTTGTTCATGAAAAAGGTAATCTAATCTTAAATCCTGATTAAATTGGTTCAAACATGACTTAGAAATAAGTCAAAGTATGGATAATGGGAACCCTTACTAAAAAAAAATTGGTTGTTGTTGTTGTTAGGTTGAATACATAAACTATATTTTAGAATTATTTTCAAATGACTTACGTTAGTCCACAAACACTAAAAACCTGAGCTAAAATTGAAACTTAAACACATCCATATATGTTTTAGATCAATTTTTGACTACCTAGGGAGTTCAATATGGTATGTGATTAACTAAAAACTATTAGAAACTAGGAAGCATAGACACCTCTATATAGCCCCATGTGTCCATGTCGCACACATTTTTGACACAAACACTTCCCGGACACATCCCAAAACATTTTGAACACGATTGCGGCATGTCTTGTCCATCTTGATCCATTTTTGTAGCCCGGATATGGCCCAAAATGTTTTGGACATGGACAGGGCATGCCCTAACCATCTTGATCCATTTTTGCAGCCCAGACACTTCATGGATACAGGAAGTACACTTCTTGGACACATCTATGTAGTTGTAGCTTCTATACCATTCTATTTCTGAGTAAATTATGGATATACAGCTGTACTCAACTGTACCTATCATTGAGAAAATGTTGCATAAAATTGTATTCTAAGTTGAATTGATGTAAGATATCTTATAAAGATTCAACATGTAAATTCCAAGATAAACTGGCTTTCATAAATAGTATTTTGATCTAATAAATTGATTGATTAACTAATGTGAAGTTATTTAGTATATCTAAAATTCTACTATTGGAAGTAATGCAACAACTAGGTGGATACTTCATATTTTTTCTACTACACAAACACATGCAGATTCATATTTGTATACAATCACATCCTCATTTATTTATTCTAAAAAATTTCTATATCTACTGAATGTAATGCAACAATTAGGTATCTACTTCATATTGTTTCTACTGCACACAAACACATGCATACTTCAAATTCATATACTATTATACATAACAATATATACAATTAGATATTTTTCAATAAATTTATTAGCACATATATTGAAATACATACATATACACATAAATATATACATTATACACATTGCATATAATAAAAAATCTCCCTCATCTCGGATCATGTTCGAGTCCTATATTTTAGAAAATTGACAAATCTCGAGTCTGTGTTGGCGTCTGTGTCTAGAAATGTGTCCATACTACCTTGATTAGAAAGAATGTCTTCAGAGAAGATAAAGTGTACTTCATTTTGAGTAGATTTGAAGGCGAATGATGAATAATTTCTTCCTAACGTTATGATGATTCTCAGTCTTTCCTTTGAAGAGATTATATGTGTTTTGGTAGATCACGAAATCAGATAAACTATTCTACAAGATACCATGGTAGGTGTGATTGTGTATTTCTTGGGCAAAGAATTCAGAAGGGAGGAAGAGAGCATAATCTATAGTATTATAGACAATATGTATGGAGAAACACACAAAAATTTCTAGGTACATGAGATTTGATATATTTATCAATCTACTACAAAAAAATAATTCTAGGTACATGAGATTTGACATTATTTATCAATCCACTACAAAAAATAATTCTAGGACAAAATCCTCAAAATTCTTTAAGATGATTCGAGTAGTTTGATAATATTTATCAATCTACCATAATTCCATATATAGCAGGAGAGGAAACTACGGATTTTGCTGCTAAGAAAATCCATCAATTTGATCAAATGAGCATAAATGAATGGCATGTGGACACTAGAGCCACTTGAGACATTTAAAACCAAGTGTGTATAATTTTTACTATCATCTACATAAGGGAAATGATTAGTATTATGATCGGTAAATGTAATTGCATACCATTCACGTACACTAGTCAATCATTTATGAAAGTAGCCTTCTGTATGGAGTTGTTATTGTGTCCAGGATCAAATGTAATATATTGTGCGTCAAAATGTGCCCAACAATTTTCTTAATGTTTGTATTGCAACCTAGGATATCACATATAGAGAAATACTATGTTAGATTTCATTATTAAGGCACCCTCATGGGTACCCTCGTTGGTGCACCTAGGCATCCCCATACATCGTTGAAGCATGGAGATGAGAGGAGACATGACGGAGGCATGGAGAGGATTAGAGACAGGGTCAATTTCAGATGGTAAGGGAAAGAAGCAAATTTTCTTACTGCTACCTCACAGTCTTAATACCTCCACCCAATTCCGTCTGGGACATGATGTTTTTCCATGAATCGAGCACAATACCCCACCCATTCTCCAGTCGGGCGCTGAACCTTCCTAAATCCCTCCCAATGATCAGCAGAAAAATAAGAAGGGAAACCAGTACCTTTACTGCTAGCTGAGGGGCAAGGGACAATAATGCTCAGAGCTTAGGCGGCTGCGGACATTTTTAGATCCCGCCTCCACGTTCACCCTGGGTCGATCTGGGGTAGTTGGTTCTATCATTGTCTGCAGCAACTCTGAAGAGCTCAGCGTTGGACTGGTCGCGGCGTCCACCATTGCTTCCGTCAACTTCTTCAAGTAAAGGGCAACCGCCCGATCCCAAAGGAGCTTGCGTTAGGTGCTTGCCATTGACGAGAATGTCTGAACATTTTTTAGTGTGGGCGTGATCTCCCCTCAATAACTGACTTGATTGCGACCCGCAAGTGTGAGCCGCATTACGACATGCAGCTTCTGTGGGAAGGGTGGAAGAGAGGGAGCGGAGAAGGCAGAATGTGACCTGCCAATTGACCTTATTTGTGTTACTACCGTTGGATGGATAGGATGAATACAAATCGTCAGATTTGTTTTGACTGGCTGGGTAGCGGAAAGCTATTTATTTTCTCAAAGTTTTAGAATAGGGGTAGACCTGTAATAAGTTGAATGTGTAGCTGTTGCCCCTCACAGATTAAGCCAAGTGGCCCGTCATTTTCTGAACGTTTTCCTATAGTGTTGTAAGCGGACTTTGAAGAGTATTGCCCATTGTTGGTGTGAGTCCATACTCTAATATCTTTTCTGTCGGATTCCATTAGAATGTGCATGGTTTTGATTTGTTTAACAATATCTCCCGGTAACCATTCTTGCAGGAATTCCGAGTCCCACTCCCCATTTAGGTTCACAAGAGAGCTGACTTTTACATCTGAGATGTCGTCGGGGATGGGTTTTAACTCCTTATCCTTCAAAATTGGCCCCTCTCTTCAACATCTGTCCTCCCAAAAGTTTATGTTATGCCCATTCATGGGGATCAAAAAGAAGTTCTCTTCTATGAAGTTCTTGCCCGAGACCACCATCTTTCCCAGTCTAGATAGGTTTTAACATCTTCTGGGTTGCCCCTTTAAGAGTTTCATCTTCATCCCCTTGCACCACAGAGAATCCCGTCTACAATACAGGTCCCAGGTATGCTTATGGATGAGTGCTTTGTTCCATTCGCGCATCATTTTGATTTCCAGACCTCCTTTACTCTTATGGCAAGTAATCTTGTCCCACACTACAAGCGTAATCAGATGGGCTTTATGAACACCTCCCATATGAATCTTCTTATCGTACTATCAATTCTGTCACATATCTTCAACGACAGGATTGTTGATTGCATAACATAGGTCGGGATAGCCGAAAGGGTGGCCTTTGCCAAGGTGATACACCCTGCCAAGGATAGGCTTCGTGTTGTCCATGCAATTACTCATCCCTGTACTTTGTCTATGACCTCGCTATAGGTGATTTCCCAACACTTTTGTGGATGATGGGGATGCCTAGATACTTCCCTAGGTCATGAGTTATTTGGAATCTGCTCCTTCTGGTGATACGATTCCTGAGTTCGCTCTCCACTCCTATTGAGAAAAAGACTCTAGACTTTGCAACTGAAACTGATTGTCCGGACACTTCGTCAAATTCCTTAAAACATCTCCTGATGATGTTCATTTGGGTTGTGCTAGCATGGAAGAATAAGATAATGTCATCTATGAAGCAAACGTGAGAAATCTTTCGGCCCTAGTTACCTAGCTTCACGAGTTTCCACTCATCTCTGATAACCATCTACTGAATGAGTTGGCTCAGTCTCTCAATACATAGTAAGAACAAATACGGTGACAGAGGGTCGCCTTGTTGGAGACCCCTGCTAACTCTGAAAGGGGCCGTAACCTTGCCATTGCAGGAAATAGTTGTTTCCCCTCTAGACAATGAGATCATTATATAGTTTATGATGTTGTGTGGTAGACCCACTCTTTCTAGTGTATCTTTTATAAAGTTCTAGGACATTTGATTCGTAATCTTTGCTCAAGTCAATTTTGATGGCCATTGTTTTGGCACCTTTTATCCTTTTCATTGCATGAATTAATTCATGGACGATGACGATGTTGTCAATGATGCGGTGACCCGGTATGAAGTTGTTCTGAGCTTCCGATACCCAGCTCGACATAAACAGTTTCAACCTCTCGGCCACTAATTTGGATATGATCTTCAACATGATGTTGTTAAGAGAGATAAGGCGGAAGTTTTCACAACGTTCAGGTGAGGGAACTTTGAGAATTAGGACAATAGTGGAATTACAGAGTTCATCTAACACAGATCCAGTAAGGATGTCTTGCTTGACTGTAGTCACAATACTAGGACCGATGATGTTCCAATTCTTATGAATGAAAGTGTCATTCACCCCATCAGGGCCAGCCACCTTGACAGGATCTATAGAGTTAACAACTGTATGTATTTCTGCCTCTATTGGGCATGAGTTGATCTGTGTAAGTTGTGAGCTGTTCAGGGGTTGAAATTGACCAAGAAAGTTCTTGAAGTTCGGTATAGAGTGTTGTGTTGGCTCTGTAAGTAAGTGCTTCACTATCAAGTTCTTCAATTTCGCCTCCTGTGTGACCCACTCTCCCTCCTGGCTTTTCAGGGAAGTAATCATGTTTCTTCTTTTCCTCTGGTTGACGTAGTTGTGATAAAAACGCAAGTTGCTATCGTCGTCCCTTAGCCAGTTTATATGGCATTTATGTTTCAAGTCCTCTTCTTTAAGGATGGCATCTAGTTCAGCCAGTGGCGGACCTAGGTAGAGGCCACCTGAGGCCATGGCCTCACCTAGATCCAGTGATATGACGATATTGAGCAACACAATTCTTACATGACCTCACCTACCAACTGACGTATTGCCCAATTTCTTCTCGTGATTGCAAGAGTTTACATTGCAGCCACAGATAACCCGACGATGAACACGGCCACACCACACGCCCAGAGAGGCAGTGAGAATGTTTTCAGCGAAGACTACGAGAGCTCGGGACTGGGTTGAGAGACAGACACACACACACACATAGAGAGAGAGAGAGAGAGAGAGAGAGAGTCCCTACTTTGCTAACTAACATGCTAGCATAAAAATGGCAACGCAAGTACGCAAATAGCAAAGACTGAGGTACGACTGGAGAGGTATGGGTGGGGCGACTCCGGAAGTGGATAAAAGAATAAATAGAGGGGTCGTATTGGGAATATTAGGATTATCCAAAGAAGTGAGAGAGAAGGTGTTTCCATGGAACATAATTTTATTTTATTTTATTTTTAAATTATGATTTATGCAAGTCATTTCAAAAATTAAATATTTGTAGCTTGTTCATAAATAAACAATAAGACAACAGTTTGTATATGTATTATACATTTTTTCAGAGACATACATGTAACACTAACACCACGTCTCAAATACAAATCAAGAAGCACATGCAGCAATTGAGCAATCAATCCTATTGAATAATGAAAGTTATATATCTAAATTTAAAATTAGTCCATGTATATGATACCATAAACTTCCTATGTATAAAGTGTTATGGAAGAGGAGAAATCGAATCAATAGTCGACAATAAAAGGTATCATAAACGAAAGACAAAAACATGATGATTTGTCTTAGAGAAACAATGTTTAAATACCTTATGTACATCATCCAGGAGGAGTAGCCTATTTTGAATTTTTTAGAAGGGATGTAGGTCGAGGTGTGAGCTATGAGGTCAATATAAAAATCTCGTAACTTGTGTTAGAAAATCACATCCAAATAATTTGCTATTAAATCACATATCAAACACCATAGATGGTTACTATAGAAATTTACGTATATTATGGATAGTCTTTGTGGCATCCACTAAGAGTAGAAAAAAGTAGTATATACGTTCACACAAAGGATAATAATCTACTAATATGTAGATATATGCAATCTGGGAAAATTTTGTTCCCTACATATAGAAATTAAATTGAACTCATCTCCCAGACAACTATAATCACATGATATATCAGCCATAATTTTTCGTACACTGATTTAAAGGATAAATTTCATAAAGAGACATGATGTTTTCATATTTTAATAATTGTATCATGACGTTTTTCAAAATCACAAACAATACATTTTTACCAATTTTAATAGCGAATACATCATGGCATAGTATTATCCTAGAAAAATATCATTTTATATTAAGTTTATATACCTCTTAGAATACATTTCTCATGCAATAGAAAATTATTACAACGCACATGAGTAGCATAAGTAAATATCCAAACACCCAACTATGTATCGTAATATTTTATTAAATGTATTAACGATACTACACATGTTACCAAAATATTGGGCTTTTTATGACATATATTATGAACAAACCATGATAGGAATTTTTATCTTCTCATATATGTTTATGAACAAGAATGTTGATCAACAAATTAAAATTATATGACTTCCTGTAATATTTGTTAATAAAATAAATAAAGTATATCTCACTTTGTAATTTTTAAAAAATGATGATATATTTGTCAAAATATGAAAACATCGTGTATTATAATTAAATTACTGTATTAAATTAGCTAATTTTTGCCGGTGACAATACACATACAAGTTTGTAAACTATAAAAATTGATTAAATTGATGATAAAAAGCATCCACTATATACTGGCCTCACTCACCGCCACTGAGTCCAGCATGAAGGTCCAGGCTTAGTTTATCTGAGATTACATTGTATTGTTCCGCCAAGTCCGTCTTTAGTCTTTTGATATTGTTAATGATCCGCGTCTTCTTCTTTCTTTGTTCGTTCCAGACATCCCTGTCCCACTTCAGAATAGAGACGCGAGCAGAGTTTAAGGCTTCTGGAATGGATTGCATTGCGGCCTCGGTTACATGTGCATCAGAGTTTCTACTCCTGCAGACCGTGCTTTTGTGGCCTACCCACCCGATCACAGAAAGTGCATGAGTCCGGTGTGACTTCGTATTCCACCTGGTATATTACCCCGTTGATAAATAAGGAAGGGCATAGGTTTTTGGTGGTATCCACCTCGATGAGGCCAGTCTCGCAAACTTAATTGCTCCCGGTCCTGCAAGCTGTATGGTTGTCCACTTTCACCGAGTGCACGTACAGATGTAAAGGAAGGACAAGAATGCAGACTCACGTCATGAGATATTTGGTCGTTTCCTCTTTCGATTTGAAGGTTGGGTACCAGTCCCAAACCGCAAGGCAGCATCCGATCGAACAATTTCCACGGCCCTTCAGTCATAGTTGTACAACATATATAATGACCCATGTCTAGTTTGTACATATTGAATCTCCCTTTAGCTAGGGTTCCAGAGTAATCTGATCCGATCCCTCATTGTCCATGAAGCCGACGTCAGCAGCGAGCAGGCGAATCACCAATGTGTACTAGCTTCCATGGTCTAGTGAGATTTTCTTCTGCCTCTGGATCTGTGTAGATATCCGGGCTTCCATCTTCAATAGCCAGTTCAACGGCCCCATCTTCCAGTTGATCATCGAATATGCTTTCCAGGTAGAACGTTTCCTGGTGTGTAGATCCCTTCCCTTGCATAACCTGGCCGCCTACAACCACACTGAATAGCGGTTTGCTTTGTACACCGGAAACCATCACTCTGCGTCTGTGCTCTCTCCGTCAACTGGTGTGTATAGGGACTCCTGTGGTGGACACTGGGTAGCGTTTCCCGTAACCGGACCGTTACACTGCCATCTTTGATCATCTTCGCGAGTGGAACCCCTCATCCCGGCGAACTGGAGGTCGATTCCCACTAGAGGGACTGAAACCCTAATGTCCATATTGGCTGCGTACGTATCCCGCTCTCTTGTTGATCTGGGTCCTTCCGCCTTCCTCCCTCTCGATCAGAATTGCCCCATCTTCCCCACGAACCTTCCCTCGCCGCCCGACTTTCCTTTCCTTGGCCGGACCCCCACCCGCCGGGGCCGTCGTCCTGTCCCCTTCGCTCCCCGCTATTGCTTCGGGCAGCCATCTTTTTTATTGCAGCCAACTCCTGCACTAATTCTTAGTTAAAAAGAAACCATTATTTTTGTGTTTATTGTGATAGTTCCGAATCTAGTAGGTTGTTTTGTTTCCTCTTAAAATTAAATCCAACATTACTATTTTATCCATTTCCCAGATTTCAAAATGGAGATTCTCATTGTTCAATCCGATGGGGTTGGTGAAATTGACATCTTTCATCCCATTTTTCTGCTCATGGAATCAACCGTCGTGTCCCATTTTCTCACACCCATAAGAAAAGTGGTGTTGTGGAATGTAAAATCAAACACAATGTTGATATTGGACTCACTCTCCTTGCACATGCCTATGTCTCAAAAGTTATTTGAAAAAATCCTTTCAAGATGTTGCCTTCCTTATATTTATCAATACCACCCCTCTCCTTGGTGATGACTACTCCATAAGATGTAAATTCCCCCGCTTCCACCAAATACACTTAATAGCTCATTTGATATGCCTTCCCCCAACCCCATAAGTATCGAACCAACAAACACAAACTATGACCACATTCACACCCTACCAAAAATAAATTATCATACACTAGTTGGCACACGTGACTCCTAAGCCCTACTCTCTACACGCCACCCACTCATTTATGATGTTTATAAGTCTCCCACTCCAAAACCTACCTACTTAAGAGAAGCTAATAAAATTCAACCTTGGTGTGTAGAAATGGCAAATGAAATCCATGCTCACATATCTAATAAAAGCATATCTCTTGTTCCCCTAAATTCAAACACGAATGTTTTAGGCTGTAAATGGGGTTTCTTTAGAAAATATCATGTTGTTGGGCTCTTGAGAACAACAAAGCTCGTCTTGCTACAAAACGATATCATTCATAAGAAGACGTGGACTATATGGAAATGTTTAAACCATTAATAAGACCTAACACCATCTTTTCATCCTTTTTCTTATTGTTACACATCATTTACACATTTGTCAAATTGATATCATCATGCCTGCCTTACTGGAGACCTTCAAGAACAAGTATGCATGTCTCAGCCACCTAGATTCATTGACATGTTTCACCCTAACTATGTGTAATGTATCCACAAGTCCATTATGGGCTCAAAAAGCAATCTTCTCATGCATGGTTTCACAAAGTTCATGATTTCTTTTTATACTTTGGTTTTGTTGCCTCTACAATGGATGCAACCTTTTTCATTTATCATCAAATGATATACATATTTGTAGTTTAGTATATGTGGACAATATTCTCCTAGCCACAAACATTCATACATCATTTATAACCACTTTTATTTAAAACTTATGACAATTCTTTTCTATCAAAGTCCTTAGTCCCTGACATTACTTTCTTGGAATTGCGGTTCTTCCCACCAGAAATGGTATGCTTCTTTTACAACATAGATACATCATCAACCTTCTCTTCACCCACATACAAACTGAGAAAAATCAATATCCACCAATTTATGTCTCTTAACATTGCTCTCCACACCTATTGTCACGTCCTTTTTAGACCCTCAATTATTGCCAGGTCATCAGATCTTCACAATATGTAATCTTAACTAGGCCATAATGTTTTTATAGTAAACAAAGTTTTCAGTATGAGTCATCCTACCAAGAGAATTGGCAATATGTTAAAATAATACTTATCTACCTCAAAAACACAATTAGACTTTTGTAAAGTTTTCAATAATATTTCTTTACCTCAACAACACATTTAACCTTTCATTGTCTATCAGTCATTATACATCCATCTCTCCTTTTCTTCTTCATTTTATCTTTAATGTGGACTATGATGGATGTCCATTGATAGAAAATTGAATAGTGGATATTTAGTCTATCTTAGGAAGTATTAAGTATCTTGAGAAGTTGAAAAATAATGCATAGTTTATCCATCCTTGGCAGAGTCAGAATATAAGGCATTGGCTAATACAACCACATTGCATATTTGGTTGCGGTCTTTACTCACTAAGTGGGATTTTACATGTAAACAACCAGAAATTGGTATTGCTACGCACCAACTCATGCAAGAATAAAGCACGTTGAAGTCAATTTTTGAGTTTGTTCAAGAAAAAGTTGCCTACAAACTTTTAAAAGTATGTGACATGTCAATTTAAGATGAACAAGTTGATATCATGATGAAGGCCATATCAGTTCCCATATTAACCATGTCGAAGAGAAAGTTATTCCTTTCAAATAGGGAATGAAAAACTTGAGTGCGTGTGTTATGGCTGTCACACAGTCCATGGTATCGTAACAACAAACTTGATTCTTTAAATTTGTTAAAACTTTTCATATACCTGGATCACTTACATTTTGGATCTGTAACTTACATTCATGGCTTATTCACTATGAACCTCATGCAAACATTACATTACAAATATAAGAAATTTTTGGAAGCTTTAAACAAATGAAAATTATTGTGTGAGATATAGTTGAAGAATACACAATAACAGCAAAAACCACCTCGCCAATAACCAACAACCAAAAAACCAAGAGGAAAAAATGGAAAAAATACTACAAATTTTGCTAGGTAGACTTTTAAAGATAATAAGATTTGTTACCCTCTCCAAATCACACGCCCATAATAAAATCATGTGACAAACTCTCATTTTCTCTCCTTTTTGAATTCCCATTTTCATCCTACTATGGTGATGCACACTGGAAACTCATATTATATGACTCTAGTATTATTTATACTACTCCCATACTACCATATAAGACTATTCTAGAAGATAAGACCAAACCAAGATAAGATAGTCCAATAGGATACAAATAAACTATTGGAAAGGATAATGAGATGTCAAAGTAGATAGACATGAAGAGTGATAACACAAATCAATCTCTTATACTCCATGTCTATCAAACTTGGACTTTTTTTATTTTATAATATAATGTTTATTATCCTAAAGAAGAGAAATAAGTATTATCTCAACAATCTATACATTGTGTCTTATTTACTGAACCTTAATTGATTCTTCAATAAATATTTCTCCCCTTCTTTTTTTCTAGTTCCACCTTTGGAAGCTACTTCAATCTCTAGAAGTGATCTAACATTCATGCCTATGAAAAAAAATTTGGGGCATGGCTCATGAACTCTCAAGTTTAATGTTTGGGAAACTACACCATGTCCACCTGCATTTGGGAAAACCTCATGTTTCACACCTTTGGCCCTCCATTTCATAGGTTTTTACTTTCTCTAACCGACACTTACTCAATGATAGTGTGTGGTCATTATTGCCACATATTCCTTCTTCCAAGAGTGGATAGTTTTGCTTCTATGTAAATTGAAACTTCACAGCCAAATTTACAGTCCCAAACTTGATTTCATATGAGAGTTTATGTGTGGAATACTATTCATGTTCATGATGCCCGCTACTCATGCCACTGCATCATCTATACCTCCCATATCGTTAAATAATCCATTTAGGACTCCTCTTTTAGTTAGGAAATCTCCAACCAAGCAATATTCTTCATGGAACCAAGTACTCTTTATGTTCACTTTCTCATTGTATATGACATGTATGACTCCACCTTGCATTTATGTTTTATAACTAGTGTACTCAAGTTTTGTTACAAACTCAATTTTTCTTGTATTTTAAATAAATGAAATGCAATTATGCAAATAATAGAGACAAGAATAGAAATTTGAATGCCTTGTTTTTAAAGAATGAATTCCTTTGCAAATTCCCCTTGGATGAATGATATTGAGGTTTATACAATTTTGATAAATCCAATGATGGATAAAAGGGAAAAGGATAAAAGAAATTCCATAATAAGTAAAAGGAAAAGAAATAGATGATATTTGTGTGTGTGATAGAATGATGTAGAATTCTCTATAAATTGGCATGGATGGCCACTAATAATTTAGTTTTCATTTGGACGTGGTTTCTAATATAACGAATAGAGAAAATAAAGCAAATACAAAAGGAAGAAAGATAAAAGGATTGATTTTGATGTCTTAAATGTATAAAACAAAAGGAGACATGTGTGTGAAGAGAAGTCCCTTTTCTTTTTGAGGTTTGGTCCCAATCTTTACACATGCCTAGAAAAAGTCATTAAAGACTTTCCCTTAAAATTTGAGATAAAAAGGACACATATATTGAGAGATATGGATTTTACAAATACTTAAAGTGTAAGCATTAGTGGATCAATATATTAATGTCGCACACTTCTTTCCTTTCTGGAAAAGGATTTTGCAAAATACATTTTTCTGACGCGGGCATTTGTAGCCCTTGGATGCAAATCTAAGGATCAAGGGATCATCCCCTACCTCAGATAGATTGGGAAACCAGAGCTAGCACAAAGTGGTTTTCTTTCCCTCCTTATCTCTCTCTCCTTTTCATGAGCATACTTGGAAAGACTTCCATCGGCTTCATGGGAATAGGATGAGTTCAACCATCCCAACTTTTGGCATTTTTGGGAGGATATTTAGCATTCCCATAATCTCAATTCTCTCATCGACCACACACCATAGCCACAGGCTATAAAAGGGGATACCACCCTTATGCTAGACTACGAACTCCTTTGTGAGACTATATGAGACTTAAAGAAATTGTCCCTGACACAAATTTCTCCTCTAGTACCACCCCTCCCTTCACCAATAACCCTCCTTGGATCACGGTCAGAGATCGCTCCTAGTCGCTCCAGCAACTCCAGCTAGTATTTGGGTAATTGGGACCACCGACGAGTTTGTGTGGGCATAGCGGAGGTCTTCATAGCCTACTTGTTTTCTGAAAGGGGTTGGATCTCAAGTACAACCATAGTGTTGACCATGGCTTGGCACTACTCTCAAGGGAGGTTCCTCGTAAGGTTGAAGAAGATGACCGATGGTTTTACCATCATGCACCTGAAGAAAATCATCCCTAGGCTCAAGGATAGAGGGACCGAAGCGTGTTTCTATCCTAACTTGCATTGAAGGAGACACACTTATCACGTGGAGAAAACTGCCACAAGGTTGACATCAATTTTTTGAGCCAAGTTGTGGGGAAAAAAGGATAAAGATCCAACTTTTCTGACATGATGCTCTACTATTGGTTGAAAGGTAATTAAATTGAATGAATCATAACTAATTATTGGTAACTCTTATGGCAACCTGTTATATATGAATTTTTCTTAGAAGAATACAAAGAATCCAATAAAAATATTATAAGGATCCAAATATGCTTCTAGTTTGAAAAGTGCCTAAAGTTAGCATCATTAATGTTTTAAATGAATTAGAACCCTAATTTTTTAGAGTTGATGATTATAATATGCCCAATTGATGTTGGTGATCAAAGATTGGTCTTTTATGAATAGAAAGACCAACTTGACAGATATGTGAACTTAGTAACCCTTGTTTTATATAATTACGGTTTCCTTGACATAAAAGATGTAATTAATGATGAATTGGGGTTTGTAACCCAAAAGAACATGAAAAGTAGTAATTAGGGTTTGGAAAGACAAATCTCTATTTAAACCCTAAAGTAGACCTAGAAATCCTAACTTGAGATCCAAGTTAGACTTAATGATGATTGGATAAAATAATGATACATGGGTACATTGTTTTAACTTCCAAGATTGAATTTCTTGATTGCTTGTTTGGCTATTCCTTATTGATCTTGCTTGTACTTCAAGTTACTATTTAAATAGGTATGTGGTTATGCCTATGACTATGCTCTAGTTTCCAGTGATTTTTGAGGTTTTATCGATTTCTTGAAATTAAATGCTTGTATGAATTTTATTTCCTACAATCTATAAAGTGACTATGGCTATCACAAAGTATGATTTTAACTTGCTCGAACCCGACATACCATCTCTGGATGTTTGAATGGGGAAATGAAACATCATGGATATGACGTAAGACCAGGTCCTAGATTGGGAAGGTCAGACCAGACCCTAGATTGGGAAGGTCATATTAGGTCGGACCAAGCCCCAAATTGGGAAGGTCATATTAGGTCCGACCAGGCCCCATATTGGAAAGGTCATATGGGATATGAGGTCAGGCCCCAGATTGGGAAGACCAACATGGCACTTGGGCACCACATTGCGAAGGTGGCCTTTTTGTCTACTGTAGGGATAAGACCCTGAAAGGGTATCCCGGAGGTTGAGTGAAAATGGGTCGAGTGGTTATGAAGAAAATAATTTATGTAAGAAATATTTGATGTGATTATGTTGTTACACTAGATGCAATATTTTGTTTCCCCCACATACCAGTATAACTTGTTATATTGACCGACATTTTGATTATCAGAGTTTTAGGATATTCTACTATTATTCTGCAAATATGCTGAAAGATGGATATTCAACAAAGAAGACATCAAACAAATAAATTTAATGTAATTCCTAGAGGATATAGTTAGATGGTTGTACTTCATATGGTAAAGTTTAAAAATCCATATTTTGTAACCATGTTGGAAAATTTATATCTCATATTGTATAAACTTATTCCTATTTATTGAAAATTTTATTAGTTATTTCTGGTTAATTTCTAAACCTATAATCTTGTATGACTGATAGTGGTCCTTGCCCTATGAGTTCACATGAATAGGGGATAACATGGGGAGGGGGTCATTTCATTTGGTATCAAAGAAGAGTTTACCATTTAACCTCAAATAATGATTTAATTTTAAAATTTCTGTAGAACATCATGTTTCACACCTTTGGCCCTCCATTTCATAGGTTTTTACTTTCTCTAACCCGCACTCACTGAATGATAGTGTATGGTCAATATTGCCACAACTTCCTTGTTCCTAGAGTGGATGGTTTTACCTCTATGTAAATTGAAATTTTGCATCCAAATTTACAATCTCAAACTTGATTTCATATAAGAGTTTATGTGTGGAATACTATTCATATTCATGATTCCCACTACTCATGCCATTGCATCATCTATACCTCCCATTTCATTAAATCTTCCATTTACCACTCCTATTTTAGTAGGGAAATCTCCAACCAAACAATATGCTTCATTGAACCAAGTAGTCTTTATGTTCACTTTCTCCTTGTATATTACATGTATGACTCCACCTTGCATTTATGTTTTATAACTAGTGTACTCAAGTTATGTTATAGCCTCAATTTTTCTTGTATTTTAAATAAATGAAATGCAATTATGCTAGTAATAGAAACAAGAATAGAAATTTGAATGCCTTGCTTTTAAAGAATGAATTCCTTTGCAAATTTCCCTTGGATGAATGATATGGAGGTTTATACTATTTTAATAAATCCAATGATGGATAAAAGGGAAAAGGATAAAAGAAATTTCATAACAAGTAAAAGAAGAAATAGATGATATTTGTGTGTGAGAGAGAATGTTGTAGAATTTTCAAGAAATTGGCATGGATGGCCACTAATAAATTAGTTTTCATTTAAACATGGTTTCTAATATAAAGAATAGCAAAAAAACCAAATACAAAAGAAAGAAAGACAAAAGGATTGATTTTGATGCCTTAAATGCATAAAACAAAAGGGATCTTGTGTGTGAAGAGAAGTCCCTTTTCTTCTTAATTTTTGGTAATATCAATAGTGTAATAAATATCTCAAAGAGTAATGATGTGAGGGAAGATGTTAATACTAAAACCTAAATCTATACCATAGAGCAAGTAAGAAAAAAAATTTATGTTAGTAAATGAGAAACTTATTCAATAAAACAAACAAATACACTATATCAAATGTACCTATGTCATCAAAGTATTAACCCCTAAAGTTTTTTGTGAAACCAAAACTAAATTAAATCAACTTTAAAATGATAAAAGTTCAATAATTGATGGTAGATTGACGAATACAAACTTGAGTGATTGATTCACAAACAATCATGATATGAAGTGTACTAAACAATATAGATCCCAAATGAATGAACTCATTCACAATATTGAAACTATAAGATGGATCAGAAACATAGGTGGATTTACTAAGCAATATAGTCAATACATAAGGTTCATAAGTTATACCAATATTGCATTTGCTAATCTCAAATTAGGTCACTGAAATACTGACCCCCATAGGGTTTGGTGGAAAACAAAAAAAAGTAAATTGTTCAACCTAACAAAACCATCACATGTTAGTTTATTGAGGTTTTGTTGGTTAAATTGGGGATGATAAAGATAATTTAATAGTATATTAGATTGTATTTAGGAATGTATTATTTGAGGGGAAATTGTGGAACAATAAACCTAAAGAGAAACATAAATGCAGTTATAAAAAATACATACAATAGATGAGATCTAAAAAAATTGAGTTAAAACAAAATAAAGCCACTAAAAAATAGACCATACAAAATTTGGATGGTAAAGATACAAGTGAAACCAAGTGTAAGTGGATCAACCTAAAAAACCATGTGATATTATTTATTAAGGTTTGGGGGTTAGGTTTTGTAATTAGGATAAACCAAATAGTAAAAAATATATCTAGGAATGGAAAGAAACTAGGAATAATATATAAACCAAATATTGATGAGTAGTAGGATGAATTAATCATCAAACATATGTCAAATAACATATGTAAAATTTAAAATAGGAAGAAATATCAAAATATACAAAATAACCCATGTCACATGAAAACAAATCCCTACATTATTGAGTCAAAAAAGTAAAAAATGAAAGTGAACCCAAATGTGCTAACCAATCCAAACATTTTCGTGCTAGTTTATAAAGGTGTGGTGGACTATTTTGTTGAGAACCATTGTATGAAATATAGAAAAACGTATTACTCCACAAAAGAATGTAGCTGAGAACATCATTGAGGAAATAACTTATACAGAACATACATGTTGTAACTAAGAATATCATGTCATTGATTGAGGTCCAAAAGACTAAATTTCATATTTTTATTTGAAACCAATCTAGTTCACCAAAAATTTAATCCTTAAAGGGTATGGTGGGATAGTTATAAAATAAACTAAATTCCAATGAATGAAGCTCACCAAACAAGGACAAATTAATTTTGAGAGGTTTGGGTAATGTATTGAATAGAATTAGGGTAACAGTAGTAATACAAATAAGTCTAAAAAAGAAATGATGTTGGTTACATTGTTGAAATGAAAACCTTGTTACAAAATTAAAATAGATGGGGTAACTAATAAATAGAGGACAATTTAGTGAGTTAAGAACTAGAACATGATCAAATTCTTAAATCTAAAACCAACCCTATCAATACAAAGAAAATTTACTAAAGGGTCGATCTATAAATGTAAACTGCAACCATATATCCATGTCAACCTCACCAACCATGCCAATTTCTATAGAGGTTTGTGGGACTAGATTGTGGAGGACTAGGGTGTAACTATATCAAAACAAAAGAACTATAAAGGAAATGAAGTTTGATAGATCATGAAACCAAAATCCTATTTTTATGACTTAAGAGGTGTAAGTTATAAACACATTTAAATGGAGAAGGCCAAAATACAAAATAGTAATAAATGTGCTAATATGAAACCAAACTATATCACCAAAAAATTCATCACTTAAAAGGTTATGGTGGCAAAAAATACAAAATGAAACCAAATGTGAATGAATGAAAATACCAATACCAAGCCACATTAATTTTCATAGGCTAGGAGGATTATATATATTAGAATTGGTAATTAATTGTATTAAAGAAAATATCCCCATTAGGAATGAAGTTAGGCTCATTATTTAACCAACTAAGAAATCAAATTAGTAAATTTGGCCTAAATCCAGGACAATTTCAATTTGCATTACAACAAACCAATGTCACCAAAATTGAGCCTGAACGGTTGGGTGGAAAAAAGACAACCTAAAAACAAATCAACGGATCAACCTAACCAAACAAGGTAACATAGATTGTTGAAGGTTTAGAGAAAAACATTTCATAAAATTAGGGTAACAACTTTACTAAACAGTTAGATGATGATAAGGAATGAATCTAAGGACAGTAGTTAACTAAACCCCTTATAAGAATCACAGATGGAGAAAGCATATGTGGACAATAAATGAGGTCCAAAAACTAAAAAAATCAGCTATATTCATCATAGATTATTGAAAACGTTTAAAAAGTAATTGACCATTATAACAGAAGGAAACTTGGATGCATGGCTTGGTTGTTACATGAGTTGCTAGTTGAAATTTGGCACTAGTTAGTATCATAGATTTCATAAAACACACTATTAACCAATCTTGACCTAATTTATTATTTTTACCTAAGGGATGTATTCAACACAGAAAATGTTATTAAAAATTTCTATACTAATTATAAGTCCACATCAACCTTTGGAATAGAAAACATCATTATACCATTTACATTTGTTTTAAAAACCTTAAATTATCTCTTTTGCATTCATCCATATTACAAATATATACATATGATAGACCAATCTTTTGACATGTCTTGAGTCATAATGTTTTTGTGATTCTTGGGCCATGTTTTTTATCTCTGTACACTAGAGCATAATGATGGTCTTATTATTCTGACAATGAACAATAATAATGAAAGGGTGCCTAAATTTCCCTTTGAGGATGATGGGAAATAGAGAATCTCAAAATGATATTTGAAAAGAGGGATACCAATCCTATCCCATTCGTGATTTTTTGTAGTATATCAGTGTGTATTGGAATCAAAATTTCAAGACATTGTGCATGTTAATCTTCTTAAGATAGTTACATAGTCCACAATAATTTTGTAGCATAGTCCACAACATCGTAGCAACAAACTTAACTCTTTCAGACTATTGCATCCGCTAAAATATGGTGATCACATGCATTTTGGTTATATAAATTATGTGTATAACTAATTCATTGTGAAACTCATGTAAATAATACATTATATATAATAAATATAAGCACAATCAAATGTGCATGGAACTACAATCACATAATTTAACTTGGTACAATAGCTTTCTAATATCCACTAATCCTCTAAGGCTCCAACCACCACCAAGGAAAACTTTGAGCATGATATTCCTTCCTCATTTCCTTCCCTGAAACATGTCACCAATCTTCTCTCCATAAAGTTGACATTCACAATTTACTTATAATAGAAAATCTAGACTTGCCTCTATTGTGTGCCCATAATCTTCAAGGAGTAATGGATGGCAGTCTATCCTGCCTCCATCATCCCTTCATATTGCAAATGGCAATTCTACACCAACACAAAACCCCAATTACTTGTTATAGCTTCGTAAAGATCAATACCTTTTTTTACATGGTTGGCCTCTTTGCTCTCCAAGGAGGTTCTTACATGTGTTTTCATCCTGACCACTTCATATGTCATATGGCACATTCTTCGCCAACCCTTCAATGTGGCTCCCATACCTACATTCTTGAGTTTCATTTTTATCTTCAAAATATCAAAAAATTTGATAGTGGCATCTCATCTTATATACTTCAAGAAAAATATATGCCGAACAATTCTTAGTGACACACCTTATCTCCAAAAAAATTCAATGTCATTATTGTAAACTCTCTTTGATTTGACTTTGGCCCCTTAGTTTATATGCTCTATGCATGTGCCAAATCAATCTATTATTCTAAGATACATTGTATGATAACATGAGAGGAGGTCCATATGAGTAGTCAATAAATGTTTTTATAACCTATTTCCCATCTTTCTCTTGGAAGCAATGGTTTTGTCACAAGCCAGATAAGGTTTTGAACTCCCACTAATAGAGGTTGTCACACTGGTCGTGACTGTGCTCTTACTGTCCATTGAGACACCTGTCAATTGTGTAGTATCCATGAACATAATCCATATTATTGTTGTTATCACCATCAAGTATGTCATTTTGTTAAAGCTCACTCTACAACATCTTATCCTTCACTCCACATGGTATCACAATCTTATATACAACCAACAACATGCTATTTGAGGAATGGTACATGGTCCTCCCAACCTTATAATGACGATGATCTTGTGCAAGTTGGCAATAATGCAGGTTTGTCTATTTCTTAAATTCGTAATTTATCCATTCCCACCTCATCCAAACAACTCCATTCTCTCTATATTCTTCACATTCCTTATATATGTAAACCTTTCCTTTTTATACAATACCTCAACAAGGCAAATAATTGTTACTTTGAACTTCACCCTACATTTTTGTAATGTGAAGGACCGCTTCTCCCAACATCAGCTCATTCTAAGAATGACTTAAGACAGAGAGTACTTCATTCGGTCTATGATTTCTTCTCCATTCTTTCATCTTATAGGACATGTCTCCCCAGCTCAGTGGCATGAAATGGCTGACCATTCTTGTGAAAGAACACTTTGTCATATTGTCCTTCACTAACTCGCTATGCATGTCATTTTAGGAAAATCCTCTTGTTTAACTTTAAATCCTACTTTGTCTTGATCTACTTCTATATCACAATCATGGTCCTGCACTAATTCATTTTTTTTTAAAGAAGTCAGGAGGTTATCTTATTCATCCTGCCCTCCCCTTGTGAGCTAACTCCAAATCTAGAATACAATCACTAATTAAACTTTGAAAATTAAACATGGTAATACTACTACCAATACAAAGGTCTTTGTAGAGATAGTTTCCCACCTCATTGGGAGGGAAAGGAAAGGGTCAGAGCCCACTGGGGTTTTTGAGATGATACTTAGCTAGTTGGTCTTCTAGGCCATTAGCTTCCATGCCGATATACCTTGTTTTCCACCATTGCTTTCTAAAGCATATGCATTCTTCATAGCAGTTTCACATATCAGGGGTTCACTTGTAAGGGTTCCTCCAGCATTTTAACAACACGCAACAAGTCTAATTCAAAAACTGACCTCTTATTGCTACGAACCAACTCATGCAAGAATAAAGCACGTTGAAGTCAATTTTTGAGTTTGTTCAAGAAAAAGTTGCCTTCAAACTTTTAAAAGTATGTGACATGTCTATTAAAGATGAACAAGTTGATATCATGATGAAGGCCATATCATTTGCCATTTTGACCATGTTGAAAAGCAATTTATGCCTTTCAAATAGGGAATGAAAAACTTGAGGGTGTGTGTTATGGCTGTCACACAGTCCATGGTATCGTAACAAATAACTTGATTCTTTAAATTTGAAAAAAACTTTTCATATACCTGGATCACTTACATTTTGGATCTATAACTTACATGCACGGCTTATTCACAATGAACCTCATGCAAACATTACATTACAAACATAATAAATTTTTGGAAGCTTTAAACAAATGAAAATTGTTGTGTGAGA
Organism: Alisma plantago-aquatica; assembly: GCA_963693085.1. Taxonomy (NCBI): domain Eukaryota; kingdom Viridiplantae; phylum Streptophyta; class Magnoliopsida; order Alismatales; family Alismataceae; genus Alisma; species Alisma plantago-aquatica. The sequence goes on along the minus strand of OY856414.1, from coordinate 396,615,607 downwards.
TATAGTTGAAGAATACACAATAAAAAAAAACCACCTCGCCAATAATCACCAAGCAAAAAACCAAGAGGAAAAAATGGCAAAAATACTACAAATTTTGTTAAGTAGACTTTTAAAGATAACAAGATTTGTTACCCTCTCCAAATCCCACTCCCATAATACAATCATGTGACAAACTCTCATTTTCTCTCCTTTTTGAATTCCCATTTTCATCCTACTATGGTGACGCACGCTGGAAACCCATATTATATGACTCTAGTCTTATTTATACTACTCCCATACTACCATATAAGACTATTCCAGAAGATAAGACAAAACCAAGATAAGAGATTCCAATACGATACAAATAAACTATTGGAAAGGATAATGAGATGTCCAAGTAGATAGACATGAAGAGGGAAAGCACAAATCAAACTCTTATACTCCATGTCTATCAAACTTGGACTTTTTTTATTATATAATTTTTATTATCCTAAAGAAGAGAAATAAGTATTATCTCAACAATCTATACATCGTGTCTTATTTATTGAACCTTAATTGATTCTTCAATAAAAACTTCTCCCCTTCTTTTTTTCTAGTTCCACCTTTGGAAGATACTTCAATCTCTGGAAGTGCTCTATCATTCATGTCTATGAAAAAAAATTTGGGGCATGGCTCATGAACTCTCAATTTTAATGTTTGGGAAACTACACCGCGTCTACCTGAATTTGGGAAAACCTCATGTTTCACACCTTTGGCCCTCCATTTCATTGGTTTTTTACTTTCTCTAATTCACACTCACTCAATGATAGTGTGTGGTCATTATTGCCACATCTTCCTTGTTCTAAGAGTGGATAATTTTTCCTCTATGTAAATTGAAACTTCACACCCAAATTTATAGTCCCAAACTTGATTTCATATGAGATTCAATGTGTGGAATACTATTCATGTTCATGATGCCCGCTACTCATGCCACTGCATCATCTATACCTCCCATATCATTAAATAATCCATTTATGACTCCTCTTTTAGTTAGAAAATCTCCAACCAAGCAATATGATTCATTGAACCAAGTACTCTTTATGTTCACTTTCTCCTTGTATATGACATGTATGACTCCACCTTGCATTTATGTTTTATAACTAGTATACTCAAGTTCTGTTACAAACTCAATTTTTCTTGTATTTTAAATGAATGAAATACAATTATGCAAGTAATAGAGACAAGAATAGAAATTTGAATGACTTGTTTTTAAAGAATGAACTCCTTTACAAATTCCCCTTGGATGAATGATATCGAGGTTTATACAATTTTGATAAATCCAATGATGAATAAAAGGGAAAAGGATAAAAGAAATTCCATAATAAGTAAAAGGAAAAGAAATAGATGATATTTGTGAGTGAGAGAGATTGGTATAGAATTCTCTAGAAATTGTAATGTATGGCCATTAATAATTTAGTTTTCATTTGCACGTGGTTTCTAATATAACAAATAGCCAAAATAAATCAATTACAAAAGAAAGAAAGACAAAAGGATTGATTTTGATGCCTTAAATGCATAAAACAAAAGGAGACTTGCATGTGAAGAGAATTCGCTTTTATTTTTATTTTTGGTCCCAATCTTTGCACACGCCTAGATAAAGTCATTAAAGACTTTCCCTTAAAATTTGAGATAAAAAGGATAGATATATTGAGAGATATGGTTTTTACAAATCCCTAAAGTGTAAGCATTAATGGATCGATATATTAATGTCACACACATCTTTCCTTTCTGGAAAAGGATGTTGCAGAATGCATTTTTCTAAGGCGGGCATTTGTAGCCCTTCGATGCAAATCCAAGGATCAAGAGATCGTCCCCTACCTCAGATAGATTGGGAAACTAGAGCTAGCACAAAGTGGTTTTCTTTCCCTCCTTATCTCTCTCTTCTTTTTATGAGCATACTTGGAAAGACTTCCATCGGCTTCGTGGGAATAGGATGAGTCCAACCATCCCAACTTTTGGCATTTTTGGGATGATATTTAACATTCCCATAATCTCAATTCTCTCATCGACCACACACCATAGCCACGGGATATAAAAGGGGATACCACCCTTATGCGAGACTGTGAACTCCTTTGTGAGACTCTATGAGACTTAAAGAAATTGTCCCTGACACAAATTTCTCCTCTAGCACCACCCTTCCCTTCACCATTAACCCTCCTTGGATCACGATCAGAGTTCACTCCTAGTTGCTCCATCAACTGTAGCCAGTATTGGGGTAATTGGGACCACTGACGAGTTTTTGTGGGCATAGTGAAGGTCTTCATGGCCTACTTATTTTCTGAAAGGGGTTGGATCTCAAGGTCAACCATAGTGTTGACCATGGCTTGGCACTGCTCTCAAGGGAGGTGCGTCGTGAGGTTGAAGAAGACGACTGATGGTTTTACCATCATGCACCTGAAGAAAATCATCCCCAGGCTCAAGGACAGAGGGACCGAAGCGTCTTTCTATCCTAACTCGCATAGAGGGAGACACACTACTCACGTGGAGAAAACTGCCAGAAGGTTGACATCAGTTTGTTGAGCCAAGTTGTGTGGAAAAATGGACAAAGATCCAAATTTTCAGACATGACGCTCTGCTATTGGTTGAAAGGTAATTAAATTGAATGAATCATAACTAATTATTGGTAACTCTTATGAAAACCTTTTATATATGAATTTTTCTTAAAAGAATACAAAGAATCCAATAAAAATATTATAAGGATCTAAATATGCTTCTAGTTTGAAAAGTGCCTAAAGTTAGCATCTTTAATGTTTTAAATGAATTAGAACCCTAATTTCTAAGATTTGATGATTATAATATGTCCAATTGATGTTGGTGATCAAAGATTGGTCTTTTATGAATAGAAAGACTAACTTGATAAATATGTGAACTTAGTAACCCTTGTTTTATATAATTACGGTTTCCTTGAGATAAAAGGTGTAATTAATGATGAATCAGGGTTTGTAAGCCAATACAACATGAAAGTAGTAATTAGGGTTTGGAAAGCCAAATCTCTATTTAAACCCTGAAGTAGACCTAGAAATCCTAACTTGAGATCCAAGTTAGACTTAATGATGATTGGATAAAATAAAGATACATGGGTACATTGTTTTAACTTCCAGGATTGAATTTCTTGATTGCTTGTTTGGCTATTTCTTATTGATCTTGCTTGTATTTCAAGTTACTATTTAAATACGTATGTGGTTATGCCTATGACTATGCTCTAGTTTCCAGTGATTTTTGAGTTTTTATCGATTTCTTGAAATTAAATGCTTGTATGAATTTTATTTCCTACAATCTATAAAGTGACTATGGCTATCACAAAGTATGATTTTAACTTGATCGAACCCGACATACCATCTCTTGATGTTTGGATGGGGAAATGAAAAGTCATGGATATGAAGTAAGACCAGGCCCTAGATTGGGAAGGTCATATTAGGTCGGACCAATCCCCAGTTTGGGAAGGTCATATTAGGTCCGACCAGGCCCCAGATTGGAAAGGTCATATGGGATATGAGGTCAGGTCCCAGATTGGGAAGACCAACATGGCACTTGGGCACTGCATTGTGAAGGTGGCCTTTTTGTTTACTGTAGGGATAAGACCCTAAAAGGGTATCCTGGAGGTTGAGTGAAAATGGGTCGAGTGGTTATGAAGAAAACAATTTATGTAAGAAATAATTGATGTGATTATGTTGTTACACTATATGCAATATTTTATTTCCCCCACATACCAATATAACTTGTGATACTGACCAAAATTTTGATTATTAGAGTTTTAGGATATTCTACTATTATTCTGCAAATATGATGAATGATGGACACTCAACAAAGAAGACATCAAACAAAGAAATTTAATGTAATTCCTGGAGGATATAGTTTTTTTTATTTACGAGAGAACCGCCCCCGTAGAAGTGCCACATTAGTGACCCCCCAGGCAGCGTAAACTCTCGGAACCAACCACGTCTTAAGGGGGTACCGTGGCGCACTCAGTAACGTAGGACCTTAATTGCACCCCAGGATTCTCACCTTGAGTCGAACTCGGGTCCCTTCATCCGGGACTTACCGAGCCACACCACATGAGCTACTTCCCCCCCCAACTGGAGGATATAGTTAGATGGTTGTACTTCATACGGTAAACTTTAAAAATCCATATTTTGTAACCATGTTGGAAAATTTATATCTCATATTGTATCAACTTATTCCTATTTATTGAAAATTTTATTAGTTATATCTGGTTAATTGATAAACATGTGATCTTGTATGAGTGATTGTGGTCCTTGCCCTCTAAGTTCGCATGAATAGGGGATAACATGGGGAGGGAGTCGTTTGAGTTGGTATCAGAGAAGAGTTTACCATTTAACCTCTAATAATGATTAAATTTTAAAATTTCTGTAGAATGTCATGTTTCACACCTTTGGCCCTCCATTTCATAGGTTTTTACTTTCTCTAACCCGTACTCACTAAATGATAATGTGTGGTCAATATTGCCACAACTTCCTTGTTCCAAGAGTGGATGGTTTTGCCTCTATGTAAATTGAAAATTTGCATCCAAATTTACAATCTCAAACTTGATTTCATATAAGAGCTTATGCGTGGAATACTATTTGATGTAAACAAATCATATCATATTTTAGATCATGTTTGGTTGCATATCCATGTTATTTTGACTCAATTATCACTATCATTCATGCTAGATTCTATATTTTTAGCTATTCTTACTTGTCTCATGGTTTGGATTGTAGGTACTACATTTTTTAATGAAATGATAAGGAGTATATCATATTATCACTTATTGGATAACTTGTCAAGTATCTACATGTTTTGGGGTTCGAAACTACGCAAATACTACTTTTTACGGCATGTAAATCGGACATACACACTGAAAGTTATGAGCAGAATACAAAACAACCTAGAACAGCCAAGTGCACGCCGTGTCTTTAAAATGCACGCCGTGCACCTGGAGCATCGAGTACAACGAAAGTTTCTGGAATGTTGCACGGCGTGCACGCAATTGCATGGCGTGCACCTGGGAGTTGGAAGTTTCTGGAAAGTTGCACGGCGTGCATTTCTTCATCGCACGCCATGCACCTGGGAGCTAAAAGTTTCTGGAAAGTTGCACGACGTGCATTTCTTTAGTGTACGCCGTGCACAGTGCATTCTGGAGCAAACTGAAAGTTTCTGGAAAGTTGCACGGTGTGTACTTTAAAGTGCACAACCTGCACCTGGCAGTTTCAACATTTTGAAAAATACGAGTTTTTGTTTAAAATGAAGTGGGAACTTAATGGGCGGTTACGCCCGGTCATTTATGAACGTTCCCTCATCCCAGAGAAAGCCTAGAGTAGAGGAGGGCGATTTGGAGGAGATCAAGGGTGGTTTCTTGGGAAAGGAGTCCATTTCTTCTTCTCTTCTTCTCCATTGTCTTCTCCAAAGTGCAGCCAAGCTTCCCCAACTCCGTGCAGCTTCTCGGGAGAGGAGCCAGTCCGTTTTGGAGCAGCTTTAGGAGTGGAATTTCGTCCCCAAGACGGAATTCTACTTCTCTTGGGTTACACTTTCAATTCTCCTAGCTTTTCCTTCTCTAAACCATGTTAAACTCTAAAAATTCTGTAGCATTTCTGCAATACATGATCATGGACGAGTAGAATTCGAATCTTGGACATGAGAGAGTAACTCCCATGTCATAGCTTGTATGAACATATGAATTTCGTACTAAATGTTAGTTTCTTGCATGTTCCTAGAGTTGTTTCAGATCTGAAATGCTTGTTTGTGTGATTGGCCATCATACTTGCATGTTTTATGCTTTCTTTCATAATCTGAGAAGATGTGTTTGAGAGTATGGAATTACTCTTTTGGCAACTTGTCCTTGACCGCGAGAGTGGCTGGGATTATGTTGAGGAGCAAGGTTTGTGATTTGAAATGAAATACATACACGAGAGTGATGTATGGAGTTAAAATCGTCATCACTTCACCGGGAGGTGAGTGATGACTACAAACCTCCTTTGCAAGCTAATTAACATGTTTAAATTCATATTTAATATAAGCTATGATGTGATAGTGAAATCCCAAGTCTAAGATCCTTCCAAATCTAAATCTTAACCTTTCTTAAGTGATAATTTACTATTTTGTTTAAATCTATAATTTAGTTGTTCTAGTCCAATCATCTTATGTACAACGATCTAGATTATTAAAAATCATAACTCTTGCGCCTAACTAACCAACGCTCCTTATGTTCGACCTCGACTACAACTACTCTGGTATACTTGTGGGATATAGCTAGTTGAGTAAAAGATCATTCTTAATGATTGAAACTCATTAGTGTAAACAGCCAACAAGTTTTTGGCGCCGTTGTCGGGGAGCAACCGGATGGTAGCCTAGTTCTTTTAGCTTTTCCCTTTCATGTTATTTGCTTCTCGTCATTTGCTTTTGTTTTGTGTTCACATTTCAGTCTTTTGTTTTCAATTATGCTCTTCTTGTGGCAAATCTAGTATGATATGAGGTTTATCTTTTATATGTGGATAGAACTCCTATGCTTAACTGATTGTCCTCTTTTGATGAGAAATATCGTTTGGAGAAATTGTAAAAGACATGCATTAATCAAATGAAAACTTTTGGCCATCAACATGTGTTTAACTATGGTTTATGCTTCTAACCTGAACATTCATCTTTCACATCCTTGATTGCTTAAAACATGTAATGGTTTCAATTTTTATGAGTAAATCAACTTTACAACATCATTTGGAATACGAGATGCCCTTGCCAATCTCTTAGTGCATTTTCAACCACTTTATCAATGAAAAAAAACTTTCAAATTAAACGAATGAAATCTAGTTAATGTTGCAATTTAGTTGACTCTCCTATGTTTTGGAAAAAAATTAAAATTTCTTTTGGCTTATCTCATCTTTATACCCCATAAGAGATGGCTACACTACCCATATATCATGCTAGCCTAGTGTAAGTTCGATCTGGCCACGATGGTTAGGTGGTATGTCTTAAAAGAGGGTAAAATACCCCAACTGACACTCCACGTGTGCATAAGCCTACATTAGCAGCCGAGTGTCAGAACCCATAGTCCATAGAATACCACTTTTGAGAAAGAAGGAGAGTACAACTAAAATTGTCAATTTTAACTAAGATTCCATCATTTATATCCTTAATAGTTGAGAGTTTGAGTTGCACATCCACTAATTGCTTGGCTTGGTCATCAAAATTCTACGTAGTGTTGTTTAATTGATTAATTCATTTAATTGTGACCACCCCTGCTGAACTAAAAATCTCTTTCTTGGGTGTTTAAGTTGAATTAATGGCTATGAGTATAAACATGTTCATCATGGTTGGTTTGGTCTTATACACATCTTTCTTTTCATTTGATCTATGCATGAACTTGACAATTATTCATTTGTGTTTCTATGCTCTTTTTTGCTTGAGGACAAGCAATGGTTTAAGCTTAGGGGGATTTGATGTACACAAATCATATAATCTTTTAGATCATGTTTGGTTGCATATCCATGTTGTTTTGACTCAATTATCACTATCATTCATGCTAGATTCTATATTTTTAGCTATTCTTACTTGTCTCATGGTTTGGATTGTAGGTACTACATTTTGCAATGAAATGATGAGGAATATATCATATTATCACTTATTGGATAACTTCTCAAGTATCTACATGTTTTGGGGTTCGAAACTACGCAAATACCACTTTTTACGGCATGTAAATCAGACCTACACGCTGAAAGTTATGAGCAGAATACAAAACAACCCAGAACAGCCAAGTGCACGCCCTGTCTTTAAAATGCACGCCGTGTACCTGGAGCATCGAGCAGAATGAAAGTTTCTGGAAAGTTGCACGGTGTGCACGCAATTGCACGGCGTGCACGCAATTGCACGACGTGCACCTGGGAGTTGGAAGTTTCTGGAAAGTTGCACGACGTGCATTTCTTCATCGCACGCCATGCACCTGGGAGCTAAAAGTTTCTGGAAAGTTGCACGATGTGCATTTCTTTAGCGCACACCATGCACAATGCATTCTGGAGCGAACTGAAAGTTTCTGGAAAGTTGCACGGCGTGCACTTTAAAGTGAACGGCGTGCACCTGGCAGTTTTAGCATTTTAAAAAATATGAGTTTTTATTTAAAATGAAGTGGGACCTTAATGGGCGGTTACGCCCGGTCATTTATGAACGTTCCCTCATCCCAGAGCAAGCCTAGAGTAGAGGAGGGTGATTTGGAGGAGATCAAGGGTGGTTTCTTGGGAAAGGAGTCCATTTCTTCTTCTCTTCTTCTCCATTGTCTTCTCCAAAGTGCAGCCAAGCTTCCCCAACTCTGTGCAGCTTCTCGGGAGAGGAGCCAGTCCATTTTGGAGCAGCTTTAGGAGTGGAATTTCGTTCCTAAGATGGAATTCTACTTCTCTTGGGTTACACTTTCAATTCTCCTAGCTTTTCCTTCTCTAAACCATGTTAAACTCTGAAAATTCTGTAGCATTTCTGCAATACATGATCATGGACGAGTAGAATCCGAATCTTGGACATGGGAGAGTAACTACCATGTCATAGCTTGTATGAACATATGAATTTCATACTAAATGTTAGTTTCTTGCATGTTCCAAGAGTTGTTTCAGATCTAAAATGCTTGTTTGTGTGATTGGCCATCATACTTGCATATTTTATGCTTTCTTTCATAATCTGAGAAGATGTGTTTGAGAGTATGGAGTTACTCTTTTGGCAACTTGTCGTTGACCACGAGAGTGGCTGAGATTATGTTGAGGAGCAAGGTTTGTGATTTGAAATGAAATACATACACGAGAGTGATGAAGTTAAAATCGTCATCACTTCACCGGGAGGTGAGTGATGACTACAAACCTCCTTTGCAAGCTAATTAACATGTTTAAATTCATATTTAATATAAGCTATGACGTCATTGAGAAATCCCAATTCTAAGATCCTTCCAAATCTAAATCTTAACCTTTCTTAAGTGATAATTTATTGTTTTGTTTAAATCTATAATTTAGTTGTTATAATCCAATCATCTTGTGTACAACGATCTAGATTATTAAAAATCATAACTCTTGCGCCTAACTAACCAACGCTCCTTGTGTTCGACCTCGACTACAACTACTCTCGTATACTTGCGGGATATAGCTAATTGAGTAAAAGATCATTCTTAATGATTGAAACTCGTTAGTGTAACACCCCTGACCTTGGTTATACTTTAACCCTAGGTGTTTTGATTAAGAAAGATGATTAAATGCTTAATCTCATCTTTTGAAAGGTAATTAGGGTTCAAGAGGAACTTATATTGCAATTCTAGTCCTTTTTGAACATTGTTGAAATCAATGTTTTGCCTGTTTTGGACTAAAGTGCAAATTACCCAAGATGTCAATGGTCAAGTAATTGGAATTGAAATAGTTTTGTTATGCTCCCGATCATGGACCTCAAAAAGGGTCATTAAGGGCTTTCCTAGCATCAAGGGCTTTCCTAGCAATCATGTGCTCCTAAGGGGGTGTCACAGAGGGACGCATAAGATTTCTTTTCAATTCTTTATGTTAATAATGATGATTCAAGAATGCTTAAAGTTAATTCATGTCAATTTCCCTACATGCCAAGTACATTTACTTTGTTTATTTTATAAAGTGCCAGTATTGTTTACTGATGTGTTGTTTTTCCCTTTGCATGGCTGGGGACGCGATGTCCCCAGGATTTGGAGCAAGTAAGGACTCAAGAAGAGCAAGCCAAGACTAGAAGACATCCAAGAGTTCTTCTATTCCATTTGCATGCTATATGTGTGAACCTATAGTTCCCAAATTACATTCACAATGAATGTCCATAACCAATTTATGAATTCACAAATAATGAGTGTGTAACACCCCTCCCTAGGGTTTCGTACGTAACCAGCAGAAGCACAGCCCAATCCCCAGCATTATCCATAATGTGGGGTACTTGGCATTTTAGGGAGGGTTGTCACAAAAAGGTAATAATTTCAAGTAAACAAAATAATTCACCATTGAGATTCATACATTATTTTATGAATATGAAACTACAAACAACAAGTCTAGAATTCTATTCATCCCTCAACATGGGAAACTAAGCATAACGATAAGCAACTCTATATGATTGGATCACCTAGAATGGATGGCACCCTAGGGTTTGTGTGCATCACCCCTTGATATACGTCAGCCTAGGGTTCAAAATATTATCATTTAGTTAGGGGTTTAAGTGCAAATTGTACATTATAATATGTTCCTCATGTGTTGAAGCATCATGAGAGTAAACATGATGCTGAGGTATGGCTTATGGAAGCCTGAATACCAAGAAAGAGCTGATAAAGCATTGTATGTGCATGAAAACCTAGTTTTGGTGTAATGTGCAATTTACCCAAAACCAAGGGTGTAATATGTAAATTACCACTTCAATAAGGTCCCTAATGTTTATTGTCATCAAGTAGAGTAAAGAAAATGAGAGGGGCGCCTCATTTGAATTAAATTGGAGGAGAGAGAATCTTGATATTAAAATAATCAAGATTTAATCCTAATTGAAACCCTAATTCAATTTAGTGTAAAAACAAATATAATAATTGAAGGGCCTTCAACCAAAAACGAGATGGTTAAATTTTCTCAAGTGTGAACACATTTGTGCCTTTTCTAGGCCACGAAAATATCTCAAGCAAGTGGATAACCCACTCACCATTATTATAAAGAAAAGTAATATCCACTCAAATTGGGATATTATTATAATATGATCTAAGGTGCTTAATTTGCTTTTCTTTAAATTGAGGATAATTGAGAGCAATAAGAGGCAAATGGGATATCCTCGTATCCAAGGAATGAAAGGGGGAAGAGGCAGCACCAATTTTGGAATTAAATGCATTTTTATAAGGAATTTTATCTCTCATGGAATTTCTTATAAAAGTACCTTTACCAAGCCAAAACAAAGGCCATTTCGGATTCTTTTCTTTCCCCTTGCTTGGAAAACGACTAAGGAGCTGTGGAGGAGCAGGAGGACGACCCCAACCTGTTGGTAAGGTCCTTGACCTTCGTTCTCCTTGATTCCATGGTGGAAATAAAAAATAAATCATTGATTTCTTCTTATTTCGATCTCCTCTTCAACCCTAGCCAACTTTTTCATCCAAAAGATTGGGGACGAGCCTAGGGGGAGTTGCAAAAACTTCATCCACCATTTTTGGCGTGATCTTGGAGCTTTGAAGCTCAATTGGAGGCGGGTTTTATAACTTGAACCCTTAATATTGTTATAGCATTCAATTCCTTATCAAATGTTGATGCTTTCTTCATTTCCGAAATTTATTTTGGTTGATTGATGAAACCACCATGGAAATCACAGCAAATTTCGTGGGTTTGTAGCTTGAAGATGATGATGTCATCACAAGCACACACCTCAATTAATATCTTAGGCAAACAATTTCAAAATTTGGGACCAATCGGTTTCAATAAAATTGGTTAAACGATTTCAACAAATTGATTGAAACCAAACAGTTTCAAACTGTTTGGAGTGGTTAACCATTTGCAATGGTTGACCGTTTGAGGAAATATGCTGATGTAATTGGATATTGATCCAATGGGTTCAATTGGTTTTATCTTAATGGTTTCAATTGTGAATGATCCCTAAAATGCAAACCCTAATTATTTATGGAAGCAATAACTCAGTATACTATGTCAAACATAGTTGTTTGTATTTGATCGGATGGTTGATGTAACCAAATCAAGTGGAGAGAATGATAGAAATGAATTCATACATGAGTATGATTCATATGGTGATTTAGGGTATGATCCTTAGTAAAGAGATCAATAAACCCTAATTGATAAGGTTAATGAACCCTAACCCTGATTTAGGGAAATTCTGAGTGAAACCCTAATCTAAGGTAATAGTGTAACCCTAATTAAGGGTAATAGTGTAACCCTAATTAAGGGTAATGACTTAGGTAACTCTAATTTAAGGTAATGAAATGCCAAACCCTAAATGGATGAATAATGAATCCCTAATTTATGGGTAGTTGAATGAAACCCTAATTGGGATGATTAGTGAAACCCTAATTGAGGGTGATTCCATGAGAAACCCTAATTGAGGACGATTCCATGTGAAACCCTAATTGAGGGAGATGTCATATGAAACCTTAAACCTAACTCATAGTAAAGCTATGTGAAACCCTAAATTTGGGCTGTAGTGCATGGAATTCTAATCATGGGCAAAATGATGATAAATCATAACCGTAATGTCTGGGTAATGATATGAGTAAACCTTAATGATGAAATAATGGGTAATACCCTATAACGATGAAATATCTCAAGTGGTAGACTATAGGCAACCTTATAATAAGCAATGCCTTAACTTGAGATGAGTTCATATCATTGAAGATAGTTGGACAATCCTTGTGTGTGATCTATGCACATCATGGTAAAGGTGATAGTTTAGTGGATGAAAGTATTAAGATGTGAGATTTCTTATTATAAGATTTGTTAATAAATTCAAGTAAGATAGAAGTGATGAGGGAAGTGATATATTGAGACATGATAGATATCACATTTAGCATTTTAGGGTTGATATACCTTGATGCATCTCAAATCTAATATTTTTGGATAAGATACACAAGGAGAGTGTTATGTAAATTGTTACAATGAAATGTAATGAGTTTAACATACTTGATAAGTAAGCTAAAATGAGTATGATGTAATCATACCATGATAAGGATGAGAGATAAACTCATACCGTGTGTTGATGATCATTTAATGATAAATGATAAGAATATTAAATACTTGGAATGTCGATGGATGCTCCTAGATGCATGGAACAATATATTAGGGTTGGATTGATAAAATGAACATGAAACCCTAATTGATGTGAATAGTAAACCCTAACCCTATGGAGGAAATAGTGGTGTTACTATTATATTACATGAGTTAATATGTCATTGTTGCCTAGTGAGAGGTGACAAGATGTTTAATGGCCTTGTGAGACATATGATTAGATGTTACCTAGTAAGAGGTAACAAGATGTTTCATGGGCATGATTGAGCCCTCAATGAGGTGTATTCCTCTTATGTTGATAAGGGTTGATACCCTGTGATATTGTGAAAAGGATTTATATCCCATGATAATATGATGATTGGTGTAGTCTCATGAATGGCAAGTGAATATTACCATGTGATGATGAGATGAGAAATTATGTTTCATATGTTTTATATCTTTTCAAGTTTTGATATATATATGCTTTCTAGAAGTGAATTAGGGTTTGTATGTCCACTTGTTTGATGCAGCCTTAATTCACCCAATTGGCATAACTAATCAAGTGCAACTCTAATCATGTAGTGCCCTGTGCCATAGAACCATGTTCAGTGTCAGAACTTGCTGGATGGTGAAACGAGTATTCCTAAGGGAAACTCAGAGCGCATATTGTTGAATATGCGGGGGTGGTAGGTTGAGGATATATATACTTGTCATCCACAATTACATGTTATGGAGGATGGCTATGGTCATGCCTCAAATATTTGATGTGATTGAGGACAACTGTGGTTGTACCTCGGATTAGAGGGTTTTGTATACCCTATTTTCTAGTGTCGTAACTTGTACCAAGTACGGACTAGTGTTATCAGTTGACTATATGTCACTGTTGGCAGTTTGACTGGTATGTCACTGCAGTTTACTCGTACTGACCAAGGGGAAGAGATCTTAGGATACCAACACTCCTAGATCTTGTACGGAACCGAATAGCCCTTCGTAGGGGTCGGTTGGACTTTGAATGGTACGATTCAAATTCCCCAGGGAATAATAAAAGATGTAATACAGCCGTATAGCATATCTTTTTAGGGTTATACATGACGCTTCACATTGGATGATAACCCTTGTTTGTTCTCTTTACATAAATATGATGCTTAGTGCAACTAAGAGATAGTAATTATACTTATGTTGTGGATATGCATAAGACTGTAAATGTGTACATACAATAGTCATGCTTATGTTGATATCTTACTGCTACTGTTGATTATAATCATGATGCTAGATATCTCATGTTGATAGTTATGTTTGGCACGCTATCGATGCATGTATAATTAGAAATATCAGGCAGAGGCTTAATGCCTGTAATTAGGGTTGGTTAAAGTCCAATGCCTGACTGTGTAATCAGGATTGGTATAGTCCAATGCCTGAAACATTTATACCTGATTGATATAGTTTAATGCTTGAATAAGACATGATGATATATATAATCACATGTCTGGCATAAGTGAATACATGTTTAGCAGATTGGCTAAGGCCAACAAATAGAAACAAGAATGAATCATGGGTGACACATCAGAATAATGAATGATATGAGCAAAGCTTGAGATGTTGAAAATGTATGGTAGATAAATGTTATACATGTTCTTTCTTTTCCTTATAAAGAGAATAGATGAATTACTGTTCAATCATGGATAGGTTTAATACTTTAAAATATGAAAATGATCTAAACTGCCTATCCTCTGCTCAGTTTGATATTAATTAAACTACAATAATGATGTTTCTGGCGAAGAGTTATATCTCTCGCTGGGGCAATTTTCAATTGTCTCACCCGCGTGGGAACCAACATTTTTAGGTGGACGAGTGCGAAAGAGTCTGAGAATATCTTGCAGAGGAAGAACATCAGCAACAACAGGGACAACAGTGACAACTCAGGTTGAGTGTGCTGTCTGTCGTGTTTTGTAGATAGAAGTCCTATGTGTCGTCTCTGTACTCTCTGGTCCTCGGAGTTAGTACTTAGTGCTTTTAATGTATCGTTTTTAGATTTTGACTTGATGCCTCGAGGTTATTATGTTGTCTGTGTTTAGCTTTTAACAAGGCAGTTGATGTTGTAACCCTTGAGAAGATATGGTATAAGATATTTACGTATGAACCATGATGTAAATGTAATACATTGGTTCTTGTTGAAAGAGTTTTCCTATGTTTGGGTCTCTCTGAAAAAGGTTTTAAATTTTTAGTGATTTTCAGTAATCCGCTACAAATGATTTGCTTCCACTTAAGTTAATTTTTTTTTTGTGAGTTGGATGCCACAATTAGTGTAAATAGCCAACACTATTCCTATTCATGATGCCCGCTACTCATGCCATTGCATCATCTATACCTCCCATTTCATTAAATCTTCCATTTACCACTCCTCTTTTAGTAGGGAAATCTCCAACCAAACAATATGCTTCATTGAACCAAGTACTCTTTATGTTCACTTTCTCCTTGTATATTACATGTATGAAACAACCTTGCGTTTATGTTTTATTACTAGTGTACTCAAGTTCTTTTATAACCTCAATTTTTTTTGTATTTTAAATAAATGAAATGCAATTATGCTAGTAATAGAGACAAGAATAGAAATTTGAATGCCTTGTTTTTAAAGAATGAATTCCTTTGCAAATTTCCCTTGGATGAATGATATGGAGGTTTATACTATTTTAATAAATCCAATGATGTATAAAAGGGAAAAGGATAAAAGAAATTTCATAACAAGTAAAAGAAGAAATAGATGATATTTGTGTGTGAGAGAGAATGTTGTAGAATTCTCTAGAAATTGGCATGGATGGCCACTAATAAATTAGTTTTCATTTGCACATGGTTTATAAAATAAAGAATAGCAAAAAAAAACCAAATACGAAAGAAAGAAAGACAAAAGGATTGATTTTGATGCCTTAAATGCATAAAACAAAAGGAGACTTGCATGTGAAGAGAATTCTCTTTTCTTTTTAATTTTTGGTCCCCATCTTTGTACACGCCTAGATAAAGTCATTAAAGACTTTCCCTTAAAATTTGAGATAAAAAGGATGGATATATTGGGATATATGGATTTTACAAAATCCGTAAAGCGTAAGCATTAATGGATTGATATATTAATGTCACACATATCTTTCCTTTCTGGTAAAGAATTTTGTAGAATATATTTTTCTAATGCATGCATTTGTAGCCCTTAGATGTAGATCCAAGGATTAGAGGATCATCCCGTAACTCAAATAGATTGGGAAATGAGATCTAGCGCAAAGTGGTTTTCTTTCCCTCCGTGTCTTTCTCTTCTTCGCATGAGCATACTTGGAAAGACTTCCATTGGCTTCGTGGGAATAAGATGAGTCCAACCATCCCAACTTTTGGCATTTCTGGGAGGATATTTAACATTCCCCTAATCTTTGTTCTCTCACCAACCACGCACCATAGCCACAGGCAAAAAAAGGGGATACCACCCTTATGCAAGACTATGAACTCCTTCATGAGACTCTATGGGACTTAAAGAAATTGTACCTGCCACCAATTTCTCCTCTAGAACCACCCCTCCCTTCACCATTAACCCTCCTTGGATCATTGCCAGAGATCCCTCCTAGTCGTTCCAGCAACTCCTAGTCCTCCTAGTCGTTCCAGAGATCCCTCCTAGGCTTTCCTGATCCATGGTTAATATAGAAAACTGGAGTCCAGATCGTGTGGGGGATCATCTCCTTTGCGAACTCTATTCCAGTCTTTTCTAACGGAGGCAACGCTATCCAGTCCGTGTTGGGCTGGTGCCGCCCCTTTTTTATTTTGTTTTTCTTCTTCTTTTTGATAAAAGTCCAAACTAAAGAAATATTTATATAGCACATCCTATAGCTCGGTCTGACTTCAAATTTTGGAGTAAATACTATATAATCATCAACCTCACATAAGCAATATTTTAAGTAAAAGTTAGCTCTACAAACACTCCAAACATGTCTTTTACATAAAAACATTATAATTACTAATTTAATTACCTAGGCCACTATATATATCAAAATCATATGAAATTTATCCCACAATATTATATTCTAATTACTATTCTACTAAAAATATTTTAAGCATTCATTAAGATCATGAAATATTTAATTCTCAATTTGTACTCCAAGGACCTATTTGTAAAACTTAATTGGTCCTATAGGGCTATAATTTGGGCACTAGGGCACATGGCACATCCCTTAGTATTTCAAAGGGTCCATGAGATTAATTGTATTCCAAATCATGAAAATAAGTCTCCAATCAATATAATTACTCAATTGAAGCTCATATGACACATGTGATCAATATTACTTTAGTTGCATAACATGAAGGCCTAAGCTAGGTCTAAGGCTCAAGCCACGAACTAGACTCATCATATTATATCTTCGTCACATTATTGTTTGTAAGAATAATTCATTTATATTCATATACAACTGACTACAATCATACACATTCAAGTAATTATGTGTGTAATGGTTGATCAGATGGCTTGGATTACACATTTGTGTACTTAATTACATACCTAGCCATGGTTACGTTCATTACGTCCCTTGGCATGCCTTCACTAGAAAACCCTACATTAAAGGCTTACTTTAATTAATTTGCACCTGCTACTGTTGCATGTAATGACATAATAAATATTATCAATAGTCTTAAAGAAATTATCTTTCTGTCGTTAATGAACATTGGACGGTCAGGGTGGTTCGGGAAATAAAATTGATACCAACAATATGCCTGAAAAATTTACTGGTACCAACTTTGCCCGTTGGCAGAGTCGGATGGATATTTAGTTGAATATTGCAGATTTTAATCAGTACTTAGTAGAGACTGAACCTAAATTTGATGAAATGATTCCTGATAATGCAAATATAATTGCTAATTGGAAAAAGGGTGACAAAATGTGCCACAGTTTGATTCTATTTGGTTTAAATAAAAAACTGTATGATTCTGACTCAAAGCCGCCAGTCACTACATCCAAGGTTTTGTGGGAATTGTTGATTAAGAATTTTAGTACTGATAATCAAGGTGTTGAAAAATACTGTGTGTCTAAAATTCTTAAGTTTCAGATGGTTGAGGGTATGTCAGTTTCTGATCAAACACTTGATCTACAACTCCTAGTTCATGAACTTTGAGATGCCAAGATGGTATTGTCTGAGAAGTTTGTTGTTATGTCTATCATAGAAAAATTCTCTAAGTCATGGGAATTGTTTGGTATGTCTCTGAAGCATCGCAAAGGGACACACACAATGGAAGAACTAATGATGGATATTAATATACAAGAAGAACACTTAAAGGAGAAAACGGTCAAGGTGCTTACTGATGCAAATCCAACTGTTAATTTTACTTTTGCGAAAAACACCAAAGATAAGAAATCTAAGAATGCACATAAACCTAAGGCAAAGATCCAAAAGAAACTGAAGAACAAACCTTGTTGGACTTGTGGAAAGGTTGGCCACTGGAACAAGGATTGTCCTTCTAAGAAGGCAAAGAAACCTGCCACATCTACAACTGAGGAGGTTGTGCTCAACATGATGACTACACCCTTGAACCTCAATGATGGGTATGTGTCTATTAAACTTGAAATCCTTTCTATTTTTGAACCACTTTATTGGATAATTGATAGTGGGGCTAATGTACATGTGTGTGCTGATAAATCCCTATTTGTGTCTTATCAGGCCTCTCGAGGTCGGTATGTGACTTTGGGCGATTCTAGCTCTATAGAAGTCAAAGGCGAAGGACATGTGGACTTGAAGTTCCCTTCGGGGAAGGTTTTGACTCTTAACAGGGTCAGACATGTTCCAACCATTTAACGCAATATCCTTAGTGGCGTCATTTTAGTTAGGGAAGGTTATGGAGTAGATTGCAAATGTAATAAGGCTATTATTACACGCCTTCGTGATTCTTTGTTTTTTGGCAAGGGGTACTTATGTGATGCTGAGAACTTATTTAAGATTCATGTTGAACCTATTTCAAATTCCATTTAAAATTTGAATGATTATAGTTCTATTTGCATGAATCTTGTTTCATCCGATGTATGGCATTCACGTTTGGGACATGTTAATGTTACCTCAATGAAGTGTATGATGAATCTAAATTTAATCCCTAAATCCGAAATTAGCAACAATAAATGTGAAATATGTGTACAAGCTAAACTGCCAAGGAAGCCCTTTCATTCTATGAATAGGAATTTGGAAATTTTGGATTTAGTGCATACAGATATTTGTGAATTTAGTGGTGTTGCTATGAGGGATCAAAAGTGTTATTTTATAACTTTTATTGATGATGTGAGTAGATACTGTTATGTTTTTTTACTTAGAAGTAAAGATGAGGCATTGGATAAATTTAAAATTTATAAGAAAGAAGCTGGAACTCAAACTAGTAAGGTACTCGAGCGATTAAGGTCTGATAGGGGAGGAGAGTATACTTCGAACTTGTTTTTGGAATTTTTCCAATTACATGGTATAGTTCATGAGGTCATTGCTCCTTATTCACCACAATCAAATGGGATTGTTGAACGTAAAAACCAAACCTTAATAGATATGGTAAATACCTTACGCCAAACGTCTGTATTACCAAATTGTATGTGGGGGAAGCTTTGAATACGACTTGCCATATTCTGAATAGATTTTCCCATAAGCATTCAGAGAGTAGTCTGTTTGAGTTGTGGAGAGGAAGGAAACCAAGTCTTAAATATCTTCAAGTGTGGGGGTGCCTTGCTAAGGTACTTGTCCCTGAACAAAAAAGGAAGAAATTGGGACCAAAAAGGGTTGATGCCATATTCTTGGGTTTTGTAGAGACAAGCTATGCTTATAGATTCTTGATTATAAAATCATATATCTCTGGCATTGAGGTCAATACAATTGTGGAATTACATGATGCAACATTCTTTGAGGATGTATTTCCTATGAAAACTGGTGTTCCCAATGAAGTATCTCAAGAAGATTCATTTACCGCAGGTTCCATTCCCGAGCATGTGGAAAGGATGACAAATGTGGGGGGTGACTTAGAACAAGTTATTTCTAAATCTGATGATTCTGAAGAAATAGTTGAACCAAGGAGAAGTAAACGGCCTAGGACATTAAAGGACTTTGGAAGTGAGTTTCTCACTTACAATGTTGAGGATGATCCTGTTACTTTCAAACAAGCTATGGAATATCTAGAAGCTAAGTTTGGGAAAGAAGCTGTTAATGATGAAATCCAATCAATTCTCTCAAATGGAACTTGGGAATTGGTGGATTTGCCTCCTGGTTGTTCTGTAGTTGGCTGCAAATGGATTTTTAAGAAGAAACTTAATGCATACAGGACAATGAATAAGTATAAGTCTAGGTTAGTTGCTAAGGGTTACACACAAATGGAAGGAATAGATTATTTTGATACCTATTCACCTATTTCCCGTATAACCAAAATCCGAGTGCTTATAACATTGGCTTCCATTTATAATCTCTATATCCATCATATGGATGTAAATACCGCATTCTTACACGGTGATCTTCAGGAAGAGATATATATGGAACAACCTGAGGGATTTGTGGGTCATTGGAATGAGTCCAAAGTGTGTAAACTTGTTAAGTCATTATATGGCTTGAAACAAGACCCTAAGCAATGGCATGAGAAGTTTGATTATGTGATATCATCATTTGACTTTGTTTATAATGAATTTGATAAGTGTCTCTACTACAAACTTGTCAATAATGGATTCATTTTGCTGTTCTTATACGTCGATTATATCCTACTTTTTGGTTCTGATATGAAAGTAGTAAATGAGACAAAGTCATTCTTGTATAGCAAGTTTGAGATGAAGGATATGGGTGTCGCTGATGTGATTTTAGGGCTTAAAATTAGTAGGTCTACTGATAGTATAACTCTCTCTCAATCTCACTATGTTGAGAAGATACTGGATAGGTTTGAGTACACATCACATAAACCTGTTAAGACTCCATATGACTCATCCAAGCCCTTGTTCAAGAATGAGACTGGGGTTCCAGTGTCTCATTTATGATACTCTTAGATTATTAGAAGTTTGATGTATCTTATGAACTGTACACGTCCAGACATTGCGTTTGCTGTGAACAAGTTAAGTAGATACACCACTTGTACCGACAAGACCCATTGGGAAGCTCTTGACAGAGTTCTGCGGTATATCAAGGGAACATGTTCTCTTGGGCTTCATTATGGTAAACATCCTTCCATAGTCGAAGGATACAGTGATGCAAGCTGGATTGCCGTGAATTCTGGGAGTAATGGTGTCTCAGGATATGTATTCCTATTGGGAGGAGGAGTTGTTTCCTGGAGGTCTAAGAAACAAACCATATTGTCTCAGTCCACTTTTGAGGCAGAGTTGTGTGCTTTAGATGAAACTAGATTGGAAGCTGAATGGATACATGGACTTATGTCCAGATTACCTATGGTAATGAATCTGCTTCCTGCAATTTCAGTTCACTGTGACAACACTACAACTATTGCTAAGATAAAGAGTTCCAAGTATAATAAAAAACAATGTAGACACATCCAAGTTAGATTGAAATCTATAAGGGAGTTAGTGTCTAATGGGGTCATGGTTGTGGACTACATCGGTACCAAAGATAATACAACTGATCCTTTCACTAAAGGTCGTACCTTAGCTTTAGTGGAAAAATCCAGGTTCGGGATGGGACGGAAACCCCTATAGATTTGCAGGCAGTAGCAACCCAAACCCAAAACAGTGGAGATCCCACAAATTGGGTTCAATGTGGTAATAACAAGCTGTCAGGTAAATCAGATGACACTATGTATTCTTGTTTGATGCTTCTTGCATCTGTGTGTCTATTCCCTAGGAAACCTGTTAGTGTCATGACTACAAGTTATTAAGAGAGTAGTCTATGAATGGTGTCAAGTCTTAGGACAAGATGTTAGCAGTATATCGTTGGAGACTCCAACTAAGTGATTGATGTTGTATAGGACGCAACAAGAAAATTGGGTTGTTCTCTGTTATCAATCATGATATAAAATTGTGAATGCATGACCTTAATGCATTATTTTCTTTACTACCATGTATTTATTGTGTTGTTACCAACCTATACTCTTGTACCCAAGGTTCACGTTCAAGAATTTTGTTCACCTAGTTTCTACGGGGGTCACAGTTGGATAACTTAAGTAGATTCAAACCAAAATGTATCTACAGAAAGCATAGTATGGAGGATTGAATGGTAGAGCACACTACACATTGGACTTTGTGGGGGATTATTAGATATATGGCTGTTGTATCAACCATTTATTTAGCATGGGTTAAACCCAATGTAGTGTAGCAAGTACATGTGAGAAAAGTAGTTTTGTCTCTATTGCAAATGGCAAAGAAGCTTTATCCCACATTGCTCACTCCTAGAACTTTTGTGGTCCTCATATGTAGGATCACATGGGGCACTAGTATCCAAGGGGTCCTAGGAGGGAGGTATGCTCACCTCCTTGTTGGGTGAGGTTACCACATCACAACACACAAATTTGCACGCCACGCCTCGCCTCACCTCGCCTGGCCTGGCCAGGCCGGGCAGGGGCTCGGACTTGTGGCTTGTGGATTGTGGATTGTGGAGAATGTCTTCCGTCTTCCGACTTCTTTTTGCACTAGGATAAAACTAAGTAATTAATTACTCCTGTAATTAATTGTTTCTTTCCTAATTGGATTTCTTAATCCTAATTGGAAAGTGTTTCTCTTTTGTGGATTTTTTCGTAATATGTACAAGAGCGACCGAGTGTTTGCATCTTACTGGGAATAGGAATAAGAGACATGCATGGATATATATACACCTCTGGTCCTTAGGATTAAACACACAACAAACAAACTTCAACCTTCGTTTTCACATGTGTTTTGAGATCCCTAATCCAAAGAGTGAGAGCCTTCATTCTAGAGTCATTTTGTAAAGTTCGTCTCCTATGCAAAGCGAGGCTTCTTTCTTCTTTCCATCACCTAGACGTGACTGTCAGGCGGAGGTTTCTGTGGATGTTGTGCTGCACTGGTGGTAGTGCAACGAGACGACGTCAAGCGTGAGTGAGACGTGTATGTTCCAGGTTCGTACTAGATCGAGACTAGGAGAACGATGCTTATCCGCGAGGATTGACGGGCACTGATTTCTTTAAGTATCATGTTCGTTTCTCAACGAATGATCTGATTTGTGAATCTAACTCATTTATTTTTTTCTCCTGCTTTGTTTGATCTTCGTTTCTTATTTTGGATCTGCCTGAACTTATTAATTAATTTGCACCTGCTGCTGTTGCATGTAATGACATAATAAATATTATCAACAGTGTAGGACGACTAGGCCTCCTCACTCTCTACTCTACTTCTAATTCATCGGTTAGTTCCTCCTTCGCCCCATGATCCTCTTTGTGGGTGGGTGTTGATTAGTGTGACCTCTCTTCTCCCACGTTCTGCATTAAGACTGGGTTAGGAGAAGAGCTCTAGACCGATGTTACATCTGAGGGTCTGGGAACCTGCTCACTTAAGTCAATCCATGGACATAAGCATGTGCTTGGGATCTTGCTACTATATAGGCGGCGCGACAAAGATATTGATCAAATCATAAGATAATATAATTAAATCATTGCCAATCATACATGATTATATACATTCAGACATCATTTTCCAACCTCAATATCCCTTTCTACGAGTACCCAATCGTCACCATATTTTATACATAAGTTTAAAGTCATCCAATAAACACTCCATCCAACTCTGGTGTAATAAATCAACTCTATGGCCACTCAATTAAATTCCTCAAAATGGCATGAACTTTAGGAAAACACTTGGAACACTCCATATAATTCAAACACATATGAACTCACTTAGGCCATTCAGTAGAGATTCCAAAAAGTTTGATCCATCACACCTTATGTCTAAAGAATTTAGCATTTCTGGAATATACCACTGTAGGTTTTGAGTAGACCATTAATAGATGCATAATCAAATATAGAATTTGTAGGAGCAAAAATCTTGCAAAAAGGTTTAGTATCGAGGGAGAAATCTTGATTTTAAGTCCTAGCTACCTACCTGCCTACCTTCCATATTCTTAAAAGGTAGAAGACAGTCCATCGGCTGTTTCATCACAATCTAACAGGAAGAAAAATCCGCATGCATCAACCTAAAATCCATATATGTGTGACATTTAATACATTCCAAATCATATTCGGACTAAAGTGATTTATTTAATTATTTAATCTTTTCTCTCTCTTCAATTGAGGGTGCAAACAAAGTTCGAATTACATGAAATTTGACACCTAGTCCAATCTAAACACTTAGAATCTGAATATGACATTAGTTTTCATTTTTAGGACTTTAAGCATTTTATTTAATTCATTTAAAGTAATGCATATTTTCTCTTTCTTATTGCATTAGAGACTTCTAAAATTACCCAATTTTGGTGAAACTTCACCCTCAAACAAACGTAGGCATATGGAACACAAGTTTGGCATTAATTTTATCCATTGGTAATATTTAACACATCATTTAATATTTTAGGATTTATTTATGATTTCTCTCTCCTAAACACATTAGAACATTAAAGATTATCCAAATTAGTTGAAAATTCACTCATAGGCTTATTTTAACATGTAGATTAAGAATTTAAGATTTTTTGCCACTTTTGGAGTCATTAATTTTTTTTTCATATTTTAGAGGAAACTCACCTTTTTTACTAAATAAGATGGATATGGTTATTATTATCCCAAAATCGTGAAACATGGCCTCCAAGTCATAACATATTCGATTGATTCAAATCTAAAGTTACATTCATCCATTGACTCTTCCTTTTATGAGTTTTATATCACTTACACATCATTAGTACCATTTGTCTCATTCAATCATTTATTACCACATTATCATGTTTAAAGCTTTTCTATTTATTCCTTTTTCTCTTACTTGTTCCATAAGGCTAAGGGAAGTTCTAGAGTGAAATAATTTTAACAATATATCATTTAAGTGGTAATTTTGCATCTTAGATCCTTAGTGAAACATTATCTGAGGTATTTGTGCATAAACCCATTCATTGGCATAAATAGAGATCAAATATACTGCAAACCACTAATTACTCCATAAATTCAACATCAAGGACAAAAAGGATGGAAAAATCTTAGAAAAAAGGGCCAAACTAAGAATATACCCATATTTCAATTTGTTACAAATCACGTGCATGACTTGGACTCGTTATGCTTCTTAGTGGTTAAATTCATGATCTAGTTCGCGATACACTCATTCATTTACTTTAAAAATAGACTATCCAAAATCATCCTTCTACACTTAAGGTGAAGTTATGCCTTTGATATATATAAGATGTCGAGTTGAAGGAGATCAAAATAGCATGAACCATGCAATTTTCATCCTGTGAAAAGTTTATTGATGCTGGTGTCGCTTTGATTTTGGTATCACTTTTAGTTTTACCTTGCATCATTTTTTTCACAAAAACATATTTTCTTATATAATTCGAAGTAAAAAACTATTCATTTTGTATTGAAGATTTTCAAACCAAGTCATAACTTTTCATAGTTATGAATTTGGAATAGTAACCCTAGGTGATGAAAACCCTATGTTTCTTCTTGGCCTATGCCATTAAGACTCAATAATATTGGTGACCATGAATTGTCTATAGGTAAAGAAAAAACAAACTTGTGATTATTATCATATGAAAGATATTTCCTCTCTATTTTTGACTTCAGATATTTTAGAGGGTACACATATTTCTTTTAAGGAATAAATTTTGGTAATGAATACATATTAGTAATGATGTTTGGTGAGAATTTTTTATAGATGTTTGAGAATGTCTTCTTTGTAATGTATTGGGTGGGAACACTAACCTAATTAAATGACACCAATTAAAATGAATATAAATTAATCTTATTAACAATTGTGAGTCATAGGTAATCCTCACAGATCCAACTCAATTGAAAAATTAAATAGAATGGCACAAAGAACCATGATTCAATCTCGTATAAATAGAAAATCTAATAAATCGTACTAAAATATTGATTACTGTGAAAGTATTTTATAAAACAATAATAATTAAATGTTTTCATAATAGAGGCATATTCGTTTGAAATGTACATATTGCAAATGGGTAAGACCTATAAAAAATTAGTATTATACAATTAATTCAAGACTAATGTTATAACATAAAAGCAAAATTCTACCAAAATTTCAAATTTGCCAAGTAATAAAATAATAAAATAATATTGATACATTGGGTAGTGTCAACTAATTGTTATTAAATATCTAATCTATGATTTTTGCTAGATAATTCAAAATATTTATAAGTATGATCTATATATAAGATGTGGACCTGAGTAAATACCAAATTTATAGAAGAAACAAAAACTTGTTTGAGCAATATCTAGTAAAATTTGAGTATTGACTATAAGGATGTGTGATTTCGAGGACGAAATCTTTTAGGGTTGGGAAGTGTTGTAACATACTAAATTATAGGTAATAATTTATTTTTTAATGTGTTTAAATCAATAAATCATTATTTTTAATATTAGTTTTTTCTTAAATATGATAAAAAAAACAAAGGTCCAAATTACTTTTATGTAATAGCTTAACATTTGTTTGGAGATATAATTCATTAGTATATTCAATTATATATATTATGACTTTTATATGTATACTTTAATGAAATTCCTTCATTATTTCAAGACATTAATTAGTTATTTATTTATGTGAATTAACGAATGATATCTACTCTTCCTCAATTTCAATAGTCAAAACATTTATAGACAATTAATGATGTATAACATGACTCATTTATACCCTTTCTATAAATCTTAACATTTAATTTTTAATTACTAAAATAACTTAAATATATTTAAAATACTTCTTTAGAGTAATACACCTTAAATGCCAATTTTTGATATCCTATTAAAGAGTATATAGGTCGTTACGTTCATTTACAGTCATAAAATGTCTACTAAAATCTGACACTAAATAATGGTCTTTTCTAACTCAAATAAAATAAGTTAGTATTTTATTTAATTACTCCTTGATCTAGTCTACCACTCTCTCTTTTTGGTCTTAATACAAATTCATTTAATTGGTGATTTAATTCTTTGAATTTTTCCTCTTAACTTCTATTTAATCACATTTAACTACCATTGTCGCTTCTAACTAACACAACCACATCTTTCCACTTGGGCACACATTTTATGTTTCCGCAAACACAACCTCCACCATCCGTTCTTATTCTTCCCCTCCCTCACAACAATTTCTCTCTGATTCACTACCTCTCCCTCTCCTTCTCCTCATCTTCCTCCTTCTGGTTACCTCTTTTGCTCTGCCTTATCTTCTTCTCTTCTCTTCTTTATTTCTCTTCCTCTTCTTCCCTCTTCTCCTCCACACCGACACGAGACCTATCCTTTGACCATCTAGACACAACCTGACCTGACAACCTCCACTTGTAGAGTGTCATGGACTGAGGCTCCTAGCACAATGAATACCATCTCCCACCACTATCACATAACTTGTAGCCACCACAAGCCCCTTCTCCTCTAACCAGTCTTGGCTTCTTCCTTCTTCTACATGTGTGAACCATCTTAGCAAAGAAAATAGACAGCCATCGATCATCATTCTAACCAATTGAAGCCCCAGTTCCACCCACAAAACATGGATGGCCTCAAACAACCATCACCAAAGATTTTCTCCTTTGGTCCTTCTTCTTCCTTGCACCATCCTGACAAGGAAGGTGTACAACCACCAATGGTTGTGATTGGAGTAGATCCAACAATCTAATTTAGTACTCTTGTCATCAGTTTTTCCTTCACCTTTCACTACTCCTTCTTATGTGTTTCCACCATGGATCACCAAAGATGAATCACTGTACCTTCTTATAGGAATCAAGGATCTATTTATGGGTATTGATTGGTGTAAGTTTGATTGGGGGTCCTCTGTGTGAAACTAGTTTTACCAGACTTTCAGTTATGGAAAACAACCAATGAAGGATTGCATTCTGGTAAAAACCCTATCTTCTTACACATGTATACACTGCATATCGCCCACACTTCTATCTTTATTCCTTGACTTGGTTTTCATTCACGTACCTCTCTATACACTGTCGATTTTCTTTATAGTTTCACACCTTTTTAATGTTAAGAATATACATGAATCCATACTGTAAATGACTGGCAATACGAATACATTGGTAGCATTTAACTCACATAACCCTTCCTAGTAGTACATAAATATGATTGAATATTCAGAGATCTCATCTAAAGTGCTATAAAATATTTTTATAGTACTCAAATAAAATTTTGGAAGAATATCTCTTAACAATAGTTTATTGTTATAATGACCTACAGATAGTAACATGGTAAATCAATAATGAGATTTTGATATTGAAGTACTGTAAAACCTAGATTTTTTTTTGAGGGGATACTGTAAAACCTAGATAGATTGATTACAAATGAATAACTATGATCCATCGTTGGTCATGTAAGTAAATGTGCTGATACTAGAATATAGTAAGGAAGTAGGAAAGATTTGCATTATATGTGAACCTATGAACAACCTAATCACATATTAATAACGTGTAAATTAATACGCGAAAACTCCAAAGTTTTGAACATAAGCATAATAGTAATTTGATTTATTTGGTCAATGAAATATATAGTTTTATAATCATACTAGCATTTAGTATAGTTGATATTATTTTTAAGATAGGAGTCCAAAATTTGATAATAATAATGAGCATAACTCTAACTACGGGATACCAAGTTGTAAAACTAAAACCCTACCCATTGATGCTAGAGACACTTTGGAAAAATGCAATAATTATGAATAATTTCATTAGATATAAATGATCATACCTTCTAATAAAAAATCTATTGTAAAGATTAATATTCGGGAAAATTGTCATATTTTGAATATATTCTAGACAAGACTTCATTTTAAAATCACATGTAATAACTACTCCAAATGCACTGGTTGAAATGACATGAAATATTTCAACAAATGGAGAGAAAGATAATGTTTAGAAATAACATGTAACCAATTGCAATACAAATTGTCATTGGAAAGAACATGGATTATAGATACTAAGTACAAACCAAGAATAAATTGAAGTCTCAATATGTAACCTTACATGATAAGGAAATAGATAAGTGAGTTATCCCAAAGGTTCAAAACCCTAAGTCAACATTTTACAACCAATACTATGTTATAAATACTTTCAATTATGAAGAAGTGATTCTAGACGGATGTGTGCTAAAAACACTTTAGGTTGACAAGAATGAATGGAGAAATTTACCCCTAGAAATAGAGTTGGTTGTAAAAATCAGGTATGTATTTCTCACTTGAAATGTGTGGGCTTTCATACACTTTTGATACCTTTTTCTCTTGTATTCTTTTGAATGAGGCATGATTAGTTGATTTTCCTAGTTGAAGTAATCATTTAAAATTACCCTTATCTATTCATATTAATGAGGAAATCATTCTCGGTAATGATGAAACATCATTGATGTTATGACTTATTTGCTACTAGCCATACCGAATTTTGCAAGCAATAGAAACACTTACCTAGAATAGTGTAACATATGAGTGGGGTGTATGGCCTTAGTTGCACATACTCCTTGGGCTTAGTCCCTAAATTTGGGGGTGTATGGCCTTAGTTGCAGACTCTCCTTGAGCATAATCTCTACATAGGGGTTATATGGCCATGGTTGCACATACTCCTTGGGTGTTAGTCCCTAAATAGGTAGTCTGCGGTGGTGCATCTATCGCTTTACATATAATCAGAAGTTACTAGTTGAGTTGTTCAAATTTGCATTTCTTGTTTTATATTTATGCATTGCTGCTTTATTATTTATGGCAAGTTAAGTTGATTGATTAATTGAATACCTCTTGAAAGACTCATAGTTAGATTTTACTTGATCTTGATTCATACTTCTTATTTCATTTTTGTGTATACTCTCATTAAATTATACTCTTGGCATCTTGTATCCTTCCTCATTTCTTCTCTCTTATTCCCAATCAAAATTTGTTGTACATACCAACATTTGCTGACGTCTCTTTATTCCTTTGTTTATATTGCATATTTTCTTATACCTAGTCCAACATTGTTTCAAGGACTAAATAAGTGCACATTGGACATGAAGATATAATACCTAGGACACCTGAGCTTGGAGTTATATGAGACAATCAGATGTTGTCCTCTGCAAGATTAATAGATTGATATAATCATATCTTCTATAATTTTCATGTATTCGGTACAATATATATTGATATTGCTAAATATTATCAATGATTGTTGATGGTTTCCATGATACCTCTGGTTATCCTTCCGTAACATATTACTCTGAATCCCTTAGGATTAAATTGTTAATATGATGAGCTTGATCAACTAATTAAATAATAATAATAATAATAATAATAATAATAATAATAATAATAATAATAATAATAATAATAGTGGGAATCGAGTGCTTTGTATCATTACAGTAAATCCAATGACTCCGAAAACCCCATATTTACATCGTCTAATTGAGACAATCTAGAACTCCTATCTATGCATTTTCAAGACCCAAAGATAGATGTAGCTTTTCATATGTTGGGGTCACATCCTTCTTGCCTCATTTTTTGTATGAAGTTCAAAGATTGAAACTCCAAGCACTTTAAGTTGTATATCAACCTAATCCGAAATATGATTCCTCCTTCTAAATGTTCAAAGATATGTTTTGTTATGAGGAGGTCCCTCATCTAAGAGGGGAATATGGAAGATCATTACTAAACATGGGTGTCACACTAACAGCTAAAACCATGTCATGTAATGGGTGTTTAAGCGGCGAGTCCCTACCCAGTTTGGCCAAGGTGCCATATATTAGTGACACCCCTGTGGGCTTACTCCCTAACGTGTTAGACTATCAATCACCATGAGCATGTGCTTTCCTGATTAAAGAGAATTCTGGATTTTTCTGTTATGGGGCCCACTGGCTGCAAGTCTTTTTGTTTAAAGCTTTTTGCTTCAACATTTATGCTCAATAACTTAATATGAGAGTTGTGGGTTCTGACGGGAATAAATAGGGTTTCCCTGGTGAGGGTTTCCAATCTCATGCTTTTTAGTTTGTGTGAATAGAACTTGGTCCCACTGCTTGCCACATAGAGGCGAGAGTTGATGCAAAGAGTTTTAATGTTTGACCTTCTCCTAACAGTTTTTCACTTTTAGGTTAACCACAATAGACATAATTGTTATAAACTCTCCATGGGTATAGATATCAAGATGTCACTTGTGAATATTGAAATGACTTGACTTTGGTGACTCAAAGAATCTACCATCATTGTGCTTGAT
The DNA here is from genome assembly GCA_963693085.1 of Alisma plantago-aquatica. Lineage (NCBI taxonomy): Eukaryota > Viridiplantae > Streptophyta > Magnoliopsida > Alismatales > Alismataceae > Alisma > Alisma plantago-aquatica. Next base: position 396,584,583 of record OY856414.1, on the reverse strand, counting down.
CATGGGGTTTCTTCTAGCTTGAGCTGCAGTCATGATCATTTTTAAGTTCAATTGATTTTGATGTGGCCAGTTTTAAGGAGTTATTTTTAGGTTGGCAAACCATTGGGGGCTCAGGATGACAGTCGTTATCCTTCTTTCCTAGGACCTAGGTTCTACGTTGGCCTTTTTTATTTAGGGTGCACATGGTACACGATCAGATTTTTAAGTAGATTTTAGGTTTTTTTTAGGAACGAGAGCTTTTAGTTTAGTTAAATGGCTTTACACTAGGGGTTTTGTTGTTGTGATAGTTTGATCAGTAGTAGTAGGGTCTGATGAGACTTGTATTTGTGTGATGAAGATGAATATATAAATACATATCTTTTAGGCACATGCCTCCTTTGTCGTAGATATCATGGACAATGACCTGCCCCTAGAATCAACATTTTTGATGACTCATAATACCAGGTCACCCTTGTGAAAGATATGAGGTTGAACCTTCTTATTGAATGCTTTCAATGTTCTTGTTTGATAGCACTGTGCATGGTACATGGCCTTTTCCTGTTGTTCTTCAAAAGGGTGGAGGATGTAAACTCGATCTTGAAGCCATTTAGTCTCTAGGTTATCTACTTCTCATACTATGCTGAGTGAATGGATTTTCATTCTGACTGGTAGGAGTGCTTCCATCCCATACACTTGGGAGTATGGTGTAGCCCCAAATGAAGTTTTGATGGAAGTGTTGTCATCCCACAAGCAGTGGAAGATGTTTGTGCCAATTGGCATGGGAGTTGATAGGCTTCTTCAAGATTTTGATCAAATTTTTATGGTAGGTTCTACAACTTTGTCCTTATGTGGTCGATAAGGTGACATTCGATGATGTTTGGTTCCAAAAGAGTCCAGGTACTCCTTAACAATCTTAGTGATGAAGTTTGTCTCATTATCTAATATGATCTCATGCGGTATCCTGTATGACTAATTAAGTTGTTCTTAAGGAACTTGATGATATGTTGGGATGATGGACTATTGATGGACACTACTTTGTCCCATTTGGTAAAGACATCAATTGCGGAAAGGATGAAGCAATTTCTATTTCACACTTTAGGGTTTATCTTTTCGATCATGTGGATACCCCATGCTGATAATGGATAAAGCATGACCATCTTGTAAAGTTGATTTTCAGGGAAATGGATGTAGTCTCCATGAATTTATAGGCTCTAAATTTTTGAAAAAATTGGAAGAAATCCATTTCCAAGGTATTTGAGTAGTACCCTAGGACATGTATCTTTTTGTCTAGCATAAATCCTTTCATCATGCTCCATGACCCGACATGGACTTCCTTCATTAGAACCTACCTCTTCTATCTTGTCAACACATCAAATAAGAGTATGACTGTAAGATTTGTGATATAGCTACTTTGCCCCTAGAACTTACTGTGTTACTGATTGCTTGAGTGCCAATTTCTCTCTCTGGGAGCGGTTCTTAGGTTTGACTTGGTTTAATAGATACATCTTGATGTCATGAAACCAAATCCTTTGTCTGTCATCAGGTGCATTGTCAATGAGCATTCAGTAAGTTTGTTGAGTAAGTGCCTCAACTTCTAAAGAGAAGGTCAAGACTTCTTGGATGTCAATCCATGAAGCAAGGGTTGTAGTGCATCAAGAAGGCATTGTGTTGTGTTATGATGAACTGGAACGAGATGTGGTCGAAGATACAAGCCAAAGAGCACATGTGTTCCCAACATGGCACTAGGTCCTCATGACTCCAATTATCCTGGACTTGAGAGATGACAAGGAGTGTGTCATCATATACTTGTACTCATTGTACCCCTTGTTGTAGGTGAGGTAATGAACAAAAAATATGCATGTTTCATATTTAGCCACATTTTTAGTGGCATCAAATTCTAGCCATTTTGCCACAGCTAGATGACCACCATGGTGGTTTTACAGGACTATGCCTATTCTGCCTCATTTTTGGTTTGTGGCTCTGTCAAAGAAGACTATCCTTGTATTAGCATATGGAGGATTCACCATGTTTGGTGGGTTGATCATCCCTATATCTTCATTTGGGAACTCGTACTCGTGAGTACCTTCTTCGGGTAGTGGGTAATCTGCTAGTTGATTTGTGTGGGATTGTTCCTTAGAATTTCTAAATAGGGAGTTAGGTGATGTGGAATTCCGACAACATCACCTGTCACTTGGTTCAATGCCCAGTCAATGTGGGGAGATTGTACATATAGTGAAATTGATGGTTCTCAGTGATTAGGTTTATACAATATGTCATCAAAAGGGACGTAGATTCTTGTCATGTGGATTAGGGAAAGGTAGTATTTCTCGATTATAGTGTAGTGAGCATGTGTGTCACTGAACTTCTTGGACAACTAGTAGATAGCATGCTCACCTTTGGTGGTTTCTTGACTCAAGACCCCACCCATTGATGTATCAAAGATAGATAGGAACAAAATGAGACAAAACCAAGGCAAGTATGTTCTTAATACTGGGGGATTGGAGAGGTAATCTTAGATTATGGAGCATGGTCTCACACTGTTCATTCCATCCAGAGTTAGAGCTTTTCTTTAGTAGTTTGAAGATTGTATCCCATATAGATGTGATTTTGGCAATGAAGTGGTTGATGTACTAGAGACCCCAAAGAATGCCTCTATCTCCTTCTCAGTCCTAGGGGAAGGCATTTCTTTAATGGCTTGCTCTTTTCCAAGATCTACTTGGATTCCTCTTTGTTTGACAATGTATCCTATTAGGTTACTAGACATCACCCAAAAGGTGGATTTGGTAGGATTCAAGCATAGGGACAACCGTCATAGTCATTGAAATAACTTCCCGATGTTGGTGAGGTGGGCTTTAGGACTTTCGATTTAGAAATCGTGTCATCTATGTACACCTCCACCTCTTTGTGCATCATGCCATGAAAGAGGGAGACCATTTCCTTTTGATATGTAGCTCCAAGGTTTTTAAGACTGAAAGGCAAGACCCAATAGAAGAAAAATCCTCATTCTATGATGAAGGTGGTCTTTTCTTTGTCTGCCTTTTCCATATTAAGCTGAAGATAGTGGGAAAAACCACCCATGAAGCTGAGTAGCGCATGGTCGACTATGTTTCCAAGTAGTATGTTAATGTGTGGAAGTGGAAATTCATATTTTGTAGATGCCTTGTTGATGTTGTGGTTGTTCACACACATCTGTACTTTGACATCTTTATTTGGAATAAGAAAAATGTTGGTGTCACACCCGCATCCCACGATTACCACTAATCATGAGATTAGGGAATAATTTAGCTGAAATATTTGCCATATTTTGTTTTCCTTTTCTAAATATATTATAATAACACTTACTGAACGATAAGTCTTGATTAAACATAACAAAAAGATACAACAAAAATTGTCTTATTACATAGAAGCAAGAGTTTCACACTTAATATACATCATGTACATTACATTTCAAACTTCTCTCTTTTCTCACTCTTTCTATCCCAAGATCCAGGGGAAGGATAAGAGACCCTCTAACTATTCTAACTACTCTTCTTTCAAGACCTATGAGCTAATCTTGATTAAAGTTGGCTTCCGACTCCTCAAGAATAGTTAATCCTTTACCTGAAAAATTGTTCAGTAGGTTGGTGAGCTATTGGCTCAATGAGTAGAAAATCAACAAGTAACCAAGATATTTATGATATTTACAAGTAATAGAACTTAAATGCAATCATTTAAGCATGGTAGTTTAGAACTTTAATTCATTCAGCATGACAATTTAAAACTGTAATTCACTCAGCATGGCAGTAGTACAGATATTGAATGTAATAAAAGGATAACCTAACTATTTACATTATTTCAAATCTAGTTATTATGCCTTTGGACCCACATGAGGTGTACCACAACATGTGGAAGTATCACAACAAGCTAGGATCTCACTATATAAGACTTAGCAGCATGCCCGGATTCCTAAGTCTTTAATTTCAATACCATGCCTGTAGCTGGCATCATCACATCTTCCTCTCTGTGGCTAATGGGAGCGGCCGGATATCTAAGACTCCACCTCTCAACCTAGGTACTCAGGTGCTGAGTCAAAGCCCTCAAGCTTAAAGTGCATCAGTGGACCAACCGACCACTCATTACTACAACATGTAGCATATGTACAACCATCATTCGTGGTCAGTGTTGGGTACCACACAACTATAAGGAGTTTTCCCTATTGGTTAAACCCCCACACCCTAATGATACACTCTGGCTTACCTCAATCTGGACTATCTCCAGTCGGGAAACCGTTTCCTCCCCACAACACATGACTCATACTGTGAGGATTCTACACTGTCCATGGCATCTAATGTCTAGTGATGATTAGTTAATATAACAGGCATCATCATCATAGCTAATGATTATCCTATTTCTAACAATTAACTATCTTGCATTTAAATAATAAATCACTAAACCATTTTCATATATTTCACAACCATACTCCAACTCTTAAAACATGAACTAGGGAACCCTGTCTTTTCGGTACCTCAATTCACACATTCATCACCTATCCAATCAAGACAATTCACAAGACAACTTTCAACATGGTAATACATCACTATTAATATGATTAATAAAGCATTTCAACTGCTGATTTTCACCACATATGTTTATTCAAGCATCACAAATATCATACCGCAAGAATCAAATATTGGAAACTATTATTTGAATTGATATGATTTAAATCAAGGTTAAGAGATGATTATCTACTCACAAAATTCGTCCAAGATCACTGATCTTAGCCCTTTCACCAACTAATCTCATATCTTAGCTCACACAAGACAAGATCAAGCTTTAAACCTCAAGATCTCGTTCAAAATAGCCCCTTTAATATGTTTATGGGCCCTAAAGAGGATCTTTTGTAGGTAGAAGATAATATCAGAGGTTAATATAATCCTTAAAAATTCTTTATTAGGGATCTCAAGCAAGGGAAACTGAAAGAAGGAAGAATCAAGGATTAAAACTACTTACCAAGTCAGATTTATACCGACCCCTTATGATTTCTATTGTTCTTAATTTTCTTTCCCAACAATCACCCCATAAATCGCCCTCTAGGTCTCCCTATCATAGAGAAAGTGGCATGGGATGATATATAATCAAATTTTGGTTCCAACACACTTTGTTTTGTTGAAAACGGATAAGTATTTCTCGAGATATGACCATTTTACGATTGGCTATTCTTGGCGGCATCGATCGCGATCACGGTGTCGACGCATCGTCGTGGGTCGCGGTGGTGTCAAGGTAGCGTCTAGGTATCGTCGCAGAATTTTGGGTCGTGGTCGACACAGCGTCATGGGTCGTGGTGTCGATGCAGCGTCAGTCGCAAAGTCATTTGCGGTCGCGGTGTTGACCGCAGTCGCGGTGTCGACTGCGGTCGCAGTGCTCAGTATATGTTTACTAAAAATGACATAACTCATTTATTTTAACTCTGATTTGTTTCATTATTTTTTTGTTGGATTCACAATTAAATTATCTACAATCCTACCATATTATTCTGATAATATCAAAAATAAAAAAATTATTTATTAATTATTTTCTCCAATGTCATTAACTCTCTTCTTGCACACATGTATGGGTCAATGCTATGTTAACCCCAACTCAGATCTTTATAGTATGATTAAGTCATGATTTTGAGTTTCCCAAACAAGTATGTAAGGTCACTAAGGTTAATATAAAGCACAACATAGAATATTACTAGCAAAAACATGACAAGCATTAAGATTATCTTAAATCTCTAGGATTACCAGCAAAGTTAGGAACGGGTTGTAACAATTCTCCCCCTCTAATAAAAATTTCATCTCTAAATTTCTAAATGAGAAAAGGATACTTGTCAATCATCTATATCTCCACTTCCTAGGTAGCTTCTTCTACACCATGATTCCTCCAAAGAACCTTTACTAGAGGCATTTCCCTCTTTTTAACCTTTTGAATTCTACGGTCTAGAATTTGAATTGGTCCTTCAATATAAGAGATATCCTCTCTCAACTGTATAGGATCTGGATAAACAATCCTTTATGTACCAGTATGGAACTTCTTCAACATTGATACATGAAACACATTGTGTAAATTGGCTAACTCCAATGGAAACTCCAATTTATATGCAAATGATCCAATTCTTTGAATGATTGGATAGGGACCTATGTATCTAGGAGTTAGTTTGCGTCACTTTCCAAATCTTAGAACACCTTTCCATGGTGAAACTTTCAAATAAACCTTAACCTCAACCTCAAATTAAAGTGGCCTACGCCTTTTATCTACATAGCTTTTCTGTCTGTCCGGAGCTGCCTTCAACTATTGTCTAATCACATATATCTTTTATGTGGTTTCTTCCACCAACTATGGGTCTAAAATTTTCCTTTCTCCAACATCATACCAACAAATTGGAGATCTAAATTTTCTTCCATACAAGGCTTCATAAGGGGCCATGCCTAATCTAGAATGGTGAATGTTGTTATAGGCGAACTCCACTAGACTGAGATGATCATCCCAACTAACACTGAACTTCAAAACACATGTTCTCAGCATATCCTCCAGGGTATGAATTGTCCTCTCTGACTGACCATCTATCTGAGGATGAAAGGCTGTGCTAAATTTCAACTTTGTTCCCAAGGAATGTTGTAATTGATTCCAAAACCTAGATGTAAATTTAGGATCTCTATCAGATATTATAGAAATAGGTATTCCATACAATCTGACTACCTCATCTATATATACCTTGGCTAATTTTGGTGTATCCCATGTTGTCTTAATTGGTAAAAAGTGAGAAGAATTTGTTAGCCTATCTACTATTACCCATACTGAGTCAAAACCACATGGTGTCCTAGGTAATCCAACCACAAAATCCATGATGATATGCTCCCACTTCCATTCTGGGAAGGAAGTGATTGCAGAGTACCTGCTAACTTTTGATGTTCAGCCTTGACTTGTTGGCATACATCACACTTAGCCACATACTCAACCACCTCCCTCTTCATACCTGACCACCAATACAACTCCTTCAGGTTTCTATACATCTTTGTGTTACCTGGATGCATTGCATACATAGAAGAATGAGCTTCCTCAAGTATCTACTTCTTTAGCTCAGTGTCATCTGGCACACAAATCCTTGAATCAATCGAATTATTCCACCGACCGCTCTAGTCACAACCTGAGCTGGCCGGTTCATGGACCTAAGCTGATTAATTCACTTCCTGAACCGGTCAGTTCAATGTGCAAAATTGCCAAATTGGGTTCTATTTACTAGACACAATGAAATGATCGGTTCAACACTTGAACTGGTCGGTTCAATTGTCTAGCTTCTCTCTAGTGATCTTGACCTAAAAGAGTAAGAATCCCCTTCTTTCCTCCATTTATTTCTTTGTTATACTTCCTCCTACCTTTCTCTAGGTCTTTGCCACTATTTGACCTTTGTAATTTAAAGGACGAGATTCTAAGTTTTTCCTTCCACCTCCAGCAACCAAGTCTGAGATTCCAAGTTCTTTCTTTAACCTCCAGTGACTAAGGATGAGAGTCCAAGGTCTACCACTGCCACCTTGTTTCTACATAGACTCATACCTCCCTCTTTGATAGAAGAAGGGCAATTGGATTCTTCATTCTTCATTATCCCCACCATCGCTAAAGAGGAAGGAGGTCTCCATAAACCACCAATGCCCCTATGGATACTATTTGTTGTGTTTGTGGGGAACATGTAGTTCTTTCTTTTTTGCACTTTTTGCGATTGAACATGCCCCTAGTTTGGACTATACGAGGGAAATTTTCCTCTTATGTCTACCACAATGTAGCTTCCTCTCATTGCCCTTTGCTATCGCTAGGCTTCAGACTTGACGAAGACTTCCACTTTTGTACAATAAGTATTTGCCAATGCCATGGAGGAAAAGAAAGAAAAAAAGACGATGGAAGTGTAGCACCTTTGAGAATTTCTCCAAAAGAATTATTCACCATAGGATGGAAGGTGGGGATTGAGTGTTTGATCAAGAGTAAGATGACCCTTTACGGACCACTGATTGTGCTTAATCAATCTTTATTCTGTTAGTATGTATGCCTAGAGAGAAATTATGTGATGATTGTAATGGCATAACTTGCAAATGATTTGATTAATAATAAATGAAATCTTCCAATTTTATATTTTTTATTCAGTTATGAGATAATTATGTAAATAATAAACATCTAAATAATGATATTACTCAATGACATATGTATTCAAGCTGAGGACCTTAACAATGAGATTGTACAGAGCTAAGAGTATATACATTCTTATTATGTCCCTAGTCAGATGTTATTGTGGAAGTCTGATAGACAACAATAGTACTTAAGACTAAAGGGTGTGTTGGTTGATGATATAATCTCACTAGTCATGATATGTGATAACAAACTAGAGACATAGATGCTTGTTAGAGAATAGTGTATTGGATAAACCCACCTTGAGAGTGATACTTGGAACCATTGAATGACAGTCAGAATCACCTACCATAGTGACAGTAGTGATTTTGGTTCTTGGACCTAAAGTCACTACACTCATCACATGTCATTCAGTGTAATTTGACATCATCCACTTTAACCTAAACTAAGGGTTTCCATAATGGTGGTGCTTGGGTTCTTTAAGACATATGGCGATGTATGTGAGTGATGTAGATGAGATTTATCCCTCCTTTAGTATTTTGACATCCTGACCAATTGATGAGTGAGACCAAGAAATGCATGGCCATGCTCATGTGTGTCAATATGTGATATTGAGCTTACATATATCTTAGACAGTCTTCTCTAATTCAAGGAACATGGATTGAATGTTTAAGAGGATGATTATTCCATTCAATCCGGATATCAGATACCACTAGTACAGAAATGACATATAATGTCACATTTGATGGCGTCGGTTAAAACTAAAAAACCAACACCAATCCAGTACAACATCGTCTAAAAATGACAACTATCACCTATATGTGAAGGCCGACCGATTTACAAAAGACACGGGTATCACTTTTTCTTTAACATAGATTAGTTGAAATAAAAACTGACGTCCAAAATCACCCGCGAAATACAATTTTCTAGGAAAAAAATTTGCCTCCAAAATTTTCCATTTAGCATTGGTTGCTCCAAAACCAATGACATATGGTTTGTGCCAAGCCCCCAAAACTTTTTTTTCTCCCCAAACAGTCTTTAGATTTAGACAAGGAACTGACGACTAAACATCCTTCATGAAGCAAAATTTATCCCCTCATATGTCATCAATTTTTGCCTAAGAACCGAAGATGATGTGTGTTCGTGTGTTGTCCCCACAAAAATATTTTTCCTTCAATTTTCCTATTTAACATTCGATTTTAGTTGGAAACCAAAAATTATGATCGTAACTCAAGAACAATTTTTTTTGTCATGTTATGTGGATAGATGTCGATTTTTGTATCTAGAAATCGAGAACAAAAACCGTGACCAAATGCAATTTTTTTTATTTAAAGTTGCAGATAGGTGTCACTTTTATTGTGTGACTGATGCCTATTGGTTTTAAGCATCGAAATTTTGAAATAACCGATGTTGGTTTATAGTTGAAGATAGGTGTCAGTTTTTGTGCGTGATCGATGCCTATTGGTTTTAAGCATCATATTTTTGTAATAACCGACACCAATAGTTAACTTAATAGCACTCGCGTGAACCCGACTCTTCCCCTTCTCCATTTCATTCTCAATTTCATCACTTGCATGCTAGGTCTGGCGATTCCCACTCACTGCCATCGTTGCTTCTATTGAGGAGCTCTATGTCACTGCTGTAGAGCTGCTGCTACTAAGGAGCCACCGATGAGGAGCTCACCGTCGCTAAGGAGCCGTCGGTGAGGAGTCGGTGGTGAGGAGACCACTACTGAGGAGCTTGGGAGGCTGCTGCTCCAGTTGTCGCCACCGGCTGTAGCTCGATCTACTCCAGTCATCTGCCGCTGCTCTAGTTGCTGCCACTGGCCACTCGATCATCTCTAGTCATCTTCTACTACTCCAGGCTGCTTCACCTCCAGCCATCATCATAGCCCGATCACCTTCTTCTCTAGCCACGACCGCCTCTACCTCCACCTCTGGCCGCCGCCACCACAGCCTGCTCCACCAGTGTGGTGAGTGGTTAATAAGAAGTAGATTTGTACTTAATTTAATATTAATTAATATTGATTAATGAACTTGATTAATTAGATTTGCACTTAGTTTCTCTATTGTTAGTGATTGATTTAATTTAGTTCAATAATTTCTCGTTAAGATTGTGTCGTTGATTAATATTGATTAATAAAGGTTAATGATGCATGAATGAATTTAATTAATAATATTGCTTTCTTTATCTCTTGTTAGTGATTGATTTAACTTAGTTCAATAATTGTTCTTCAAGATTGCATAGTTGATGAATTAATTGAATTAAATAATGTTACACAAAACCTAGGATATGAATGATGAAACTAGGATTGTATGTATAGGAATGACAACATACATGTATTTTGTTGGCCTAGAAACCCATCTGAGATTAACTCATTAGGAGTAAATATTGGATAGTCCCCGATTTGGGACTGTTCTTGAACACATCATATCACTTAGTATGTAAGTGTATAATGTATATTCAGTTTTCATGATGTTTTGTCAACACTTCCCCATTTCTTATCTAAGTATATATATTGGTGGGCATTTGCCCATGTACATTGGTGTACTTGGAGAATTGCGGGGAAATGCTGCCAAAATTTTCTTGAAAATTGAATACACATTATACACTTACTAGTAAGCTTAGGTGATCAAGAATAGGATAGGTGGTACACATTTATTATATATAAGACCCTAAACCCTAATCTTTTAACCCTAAGCCCTAATCTTCTAACCCAAAACCCTAATATATACGTGTTTTGTCTTTGATCATAGAATGGATAGATCATGGATGTCCATTAAAAAATGCTGCACCTTAGAGTTTATTTTTGGTCTTGATTAGTTAATTTGATTTGCAGAGGAACATAGGAAACAACTTGGAGATAGGTTCTACTGTCCATGTAGGCATTGCGGTAACAACTTGAAAGTCAACATTGGTGACGAAATCAAAAGTCATGTCATGTGCAACAGGATTGTACAAGGCTTTATAGAATGGTACTGACATGGAGAGATTTCAAACTTGAAATTAGTATATGTCGATAGAAGTGCTTGTGTGGAAGAAGAAATTGCCTCCGATGATGTATACATGAATGAACCAGTTCTAATAGACATCGTTGATGAGATAATGGATAGTTGTGGGGTAGAGCACACCGATCCACATCCCATGTTTAGGAACATTGTGCATGATGATGAGAGACTGTTATACATAGGTTGTACTAAGTTTGCGAAGCTTAGCACTGTGTTGAGATTGTATAAGATAAAGGCTAACAATAGATGGAGCGACAAAAGCTTCACATCATTGTTGTCTTTATTGAAAGAAATACTTCCTAAAGGAAATGAGTGGCCAATCTCAGCATATGATTTAAGAAATTGTTTTGCCCAATGGGAATGGAGGCCAAGAAGATACATGCATGTCCAAATGATTGTGTATTATTTCAAAAGGACTATGTGGATTTGTAAGATTGTACAAAATTTGCTGCATCAAGGTATAAAATGACGTCTTTAGGGAAGTCCAAAACTAGTTCTCCTACCAAGGTGATGTGGTATCTACCTATAATAACACAGTTTCAATACTTGTTTTCCAATCTGATAGATGCAAAGAATTTAAGTGGCATGCAGAGGTTAAGAAAAATAATGATGGGATCCTATGACATGTGTTTGATTCCCCCACAGTGGAAGAAGATTGATTTATTGTACCTTGAATTTGGTGAAGAAGTCAGGAATCTAAGACTTGAGCTTTGTACTAATGGGAAGAATTTGTACATGACATTGAGCATCCAACATAGTGTGCTATGTTGGATCCAACTAGTTATGCTTGTTATATACAATCTTCCTCCCTAGTTGTGTATGAAAAATAAGTACATTATGTTGTCATTGTTTATATCGATCCATAAACAACCTGGAAATGATATCAATGTTTATCTTGAACCTCTGATTGATGACTTAAATAAAATCTATGGTGAAGGTGTGATGACCTATGATACTTCACGTAGAGAGACATTTTGTTTGCACACTATGTTATTTTGCATTGTTAATGACTTTTCAACATATGGAAATTTGTCTGGATATAGTGTCAAAAGATCTAAAGCATGTCCTATATGTGAAGAGAACACTGATTCAATACGACTAAAACATGTCGGCAAGACTGTATATCTTGTTCATCGAAGGTTTCTTTCAAAATTATAACTGTACCAAAGGTTGCACAAAGCGTGCAATGGATGTAATGGGGAACAGAGTGTGCTTAAAATATACTAGGGGAGGTTGTTTATGAAAGAGTAAAAGATTTTGTCAATGAATTCTATAAGATATCACAATGTACCATGGCCACACAGAGTGACAAATCTTTATTCAATAAGAAGTCAATATTTTGGGATCTTCTTATTGGAGTTCTTTGGCAATCAGGCATTGTATCGATGTCATGCATGTTGAGAAAAATGTCTGTGATAGTGTCATTGGTACTCTATTGAATATACCAGGTAAGAATAAAGATGGGATCAAATCCAAAATGGACCTACGTGAAATGGGAATAAGGACAGAATTAACATAATTAGTTAGTAGTGATCGGAGAACATATTTACCTCCTTCTTGTTACACGTTGTCTAGAAAGGAGAAGAAAGCTTTTTGCGAGTGCTTGGTAAATGTTAAGGTGCCATAGGATTACTCATCCAACATTCGTAGATTGGTATCCATAAAAGATCTAAAGCTGATAGGTCTTAAATCTCATGATTGTCACACTCTAATGCAACAAATATTGCTCGTGTCAATTCGATCTATACTACTAAAGCATGTAAGGTTTATAATCACCAGACTTTGTTTCTTCTTCAACAGTCTGTGCAACAAAGTTATTGATCCTGAGACACTCAATAAGTTGCAAAGAGAAGTGGTTGTTACCCTATATTAGCTTAAGATGTATCTTCCTCCTTCATTCTTTGATATCATGGTACATCTTATTGTCCACTTGACTAGGGAAGTGAAAATGTTGGGACCAATTTTCTTACGTTCGATGTATCCTTTTGAACGATACATGAACAATTTTAAAGGTGATGTTTGAAACCGTTATTGACCTGAAGGGAGTATTATTGAGGGTTATGTGGTGAGAGTGGTTATGGATTTTTACAATGACTTTCTGAGTGGTAATGACACTCATGTAAATGACAAGAATATTGAGGAGTATTCTGGCAAAGGGATTTTAGGATCATGGATGAAAGTAATCAGTTGTAAGCTGTTGGAACAAGCTCACTTGTATATTTTACACAACATTGATGAAGTGAGTGTTCATATTGTGGAACATACCAATTTCATCAAGAAATAATATCCTTTTGCATAACAAGACATTTATTAAGTGGTTTGAAGATAAAGTCTTACATCGTGTATGTCAAACACCAAATAATCTTGTTGAAAATATCAAATGCCTTGCCTTTAAACCAAAAATGAATGTTATGTCTTATGAAGGGTTTAACATAAATGGGTTCTCATACTGCACAAAGTGTCAAGATGTTAAGAGCATCATCCAAAATAGTGGGGTGACCCTTCAAGAGTCTTCATTATTTTTTGCCAGTGCAAAGGATAAGAGCCCACGTGAAGCTAAAATGTCATATTACGGTGTCATTGAAGACATATGGGAGTTTGACTATGTAGATTTTAGAATTCCTCTCTTTAAATGTAATTGGGTTGATAACACCAAAGGAGTTATAGTGGATGAATTGGGTTTCACATTAGTGAACTTTGAAAAGATTGGCGAGAAGGGTGAACCATTCATATTTGCATCACAAGTGAAACAAGTATTTTATACCGATGATCCTACAAATGAAAAATGGTTAGTTGTTTTTCATGGTAAAATATAGTTAGTTCATTGAAGATCCTATAGATGAAGAAGATTGCTATGATAAGTATGATGACTCAAGTCCATTCTCAGTTGGGTTGCCAACACCAAATATTGTAGCTAACGATGACCTATATGTTCACAGAGATCACACCAATGGATGCTAATTGATAAAAGATCACAGTATTAGAGGCATATTTTTATTTTTTTATATGTTTTATTTTTTTGAATGTTACATCGATGTGAACTTTACAATGTTATATTATCTTCTAGTTATGTTAAATGTTAAATGTGTGATTTTTTAATGACACTTTCATATGGCTGACCATGAGTATGATGATTGTAATGATGATTACCATGAGAGTGAGGATATCAATGAGACACTGCCTCTTGATATAAGTTTTAAAATATATCCTATATTTCTATCTATATGTACATTTATAAGTTATATCCAATAAGTCTTTTTTTTGTCAATTTTTAGGTTGGGGATGCACCCCCTGGAAACCTTGTGAAACTTGATGAGTAGCAAAAAAACAATTGAAAAAGTGAGGGGAATCACTATGATGAACAAGTTACTACAACAAAGGGGCAATGAATCAAAACTTGCTATGGATTTTGAAAATATAGGAAATCCAGTTGGAGTGAACAAAAACTCATTTATTTCATATCTGGGGGTTCTTGCTCGTAGCCATTGTAGTCCTAATTTAGAATCTTCTTGGAATAAAGTTCCTAAAGGGAAGAAATACTTAGTATGGAAAGAACTATGCATGAGTTATTATCATTTGTAATTCTATTTTGTAGAATACTAATTTTTAGGATACTAGTCTATTAAATATATGAAATTTGTAGAGTATATTTGAATTGTATGAAAGCCTACATCATGAGTATATTTGAACTAGATGAAAGCCTACATCGTAAAAAGGTGATGCAGCGCTGTGGGAGGGTCCTAAGGAACTATAGGACAAATCTCACCCGACTATACATACGAGATGCTGATAATAGGAAGAAGTTAGCCACTAAGAAATGGAACTACCTAGAATCGAAGGTCTGGGAGGAGTTTGTTTCCAAGAGAAATATCGATGAATTCAAGGTATTAGGCGTCACTCCCAATTTAATTAATATACATTCTTATGAATTCACCTATTCACGATTAACCTTTAGTGTTACTAAGTAATTCAATGTGCTTACTAACAAGCTGTCTGTGATTCTCAAGGAGCAAGGCATGCCTGAATGTTCATGACTACATGATGGGTCCAAGTGACTATGTAGGAGTTCACTAAAAACTACTGGCTATTGTTGTTGAGTCTACTACTACTCAAGAGACTGGTGAGTCCTCTACTATTACTTCCACACCTCTGTCTTGCCATGTTGTGTGGATAGCTGGGAGGCAAAACAAGAAAGGAGATATAACCAAGCCTACAACTGGTGAGGCAGCTACAAAAATTGTAAAATTCAACTCTCATAGCAATCAAAATTGATGATTGTTATGCTTAACTTACGAATTTCTATTGATGGCAACTAGAGGGAGCTTCACGAGCGGAGGAAGCAAGGCAAGTTCATCCCTAAGGTCGCAAGGGATGAATTGATAGTTGCTCTTGGTTACCTAGAGCATCCTGGATGTGGTAGGGCTGCATGCGCTAGTTTGGGCATAAAAGTGTTCTTTGGACCATCACAATGCAAACATGCCCCAAAAGTGGGATTTTCAAAAGTTCAGGTAACCTATTCTTTTTTTAGAATGTTATTGAAAAGGGAATTCAATAATCAAAAGCTAGTGTTTCTTTTATCCATGTATAGGTAGATGAGTTAATTGATAGGAGAGTCGAGGAAGCACTTGATAAGAGAATCCATGAAGCAATGAGCAAGTGGTAGTCATCTCAGGCTACCACTCAAATAGTACATGTGCTATACCTCTATACCCCTACAGTAGAGGTTGTTCAGAGTAATCCTGTAGACCCACCACCTAGCATGTCCGATGTAAGTATTTTTATGATATAGTAGCTAGTCTTTTCAAGATGATATGTTTATGTATATATGTATATAACATAATCTATTTAAATTTGTAGGGGTTGAGGTCATGTCGTCTAAGAATCAAAGAATTCATCATTGCAGAGGTTGAGGCTTACCCACGTCTTCTTGGGCACACGATTCATGGCTCTCTAGTACCCGATGGTGCGGTTTGTGTGAGCCTGAGGCTTTTGTTCCCTCATTGGAGGCAACATGTGTTGCCATATGCCCACCCAAATGCTGACACACTTGGTGAAGCAGAAGGCAGAGTGATATTGTGGCCTAAAATGGATGTTGTCTATACTGATCTTGTATGGTAAATTTACATTACGTTAATTTGTTAGCATGTATATACAAGTCAATTGATATGCAATTATATATACCAGAGAAAAGGAAGAAAGCCGCAACAACTCTGCCTCCACATTCACCTCCTCCTGCAGTACTTTGTTGTCTTCCAAAGCACCTATATGACTCGATAGGTCCTAATTGTAGGGGTATGCAAATATGGATAGGCAAACATAACAAACATTGTCTTATACATGTTTATATTCTGGAGGATGATACATGCCAATCTTACAATAACACTATATTTATACAAGATATGTTGGAGTTTTTTAGGTATGATTGGATGGATACATCTATGATAGAGCTATGGATATGGTGAGATCTTATTTATATATCTATATACCTTGTTTTATATATGGTGATCAGGTTTCTTATATATTAATGCATATGTAGTATATGTTTTGCAACCACTTACACAAGATCTGTACATAATTTTCATTTACCCATGTCGGATTTCTTGTTCCATTTTTTATCAGTCTTGTAGATAAAGACCCTTCATCAGTTACCTTATATTGCTCTGTCGCTTTTAAATATTTTGATAAAAAAAGAAGAAGAGCGTGATAATATCTCCATTCAATGTTAAGTAAGTTTACTTTTCTTATAATTTGGACTTAAGAAAATTACATTTTATTGTGGATTTTGAGTTATATATTTTTAACTTTCTTATCTGTAGTGGTAAGCATTGGGAGTTACTAGTTATTTTCCCCAAGACATTCACTATTTATTATTAAGATCCTGAGAGGAAGTAATTAGATATGCATGGACATGTAATGGAAAGACCATTATTCACGTGAGAAATTTTTCATATATATATCTGTTAACATCTATTATTACATTATGATTTAGTAATACAATTTAATGTGTTACATTAACATGCATGGATTTAAAAGATTTCAAAAAAGATGGAGGAAACATGTGCAAGACAAAGAATAAACCATTAGTTTGGGAGAATGTGGATGTAGTTTCCTAACTCCAATGTATATATTATTTGTGTGAACTATGCTTGTTTTTATTTATTAAGATTTTGTATGTTGAAACTTATAGTGTACTAAACAAGACAATGAATGGGCATGTGCGTACTACATGATGCGATATATGGACCTAATTGTCAGATATGCTGCACTAGAAATCGATACCATACAATAAGTATTATATAGTCTCATTAGATAATATGAAATATATCAATCTTATTAATTATATATATATACTTCATGCTCTTTGTAGGTGTTTAAAACTAGTGACTTCACTACAGGTGAAAGCTATTAGATGTACATAGTCCCTATACGATGGAACAATTAGATGATATAAGAGAACAATGGGCAAAAGCCTTAGAAGTGCTGGGAAATTTTTATTATCATTGGAGTACTGATGATGATGATGATAAAGACTCTAAACTTTGATGTCAAAATATTATTTCTGTACTTGATGACATGTTAAACTTTGAAAGATACACTTATATATACATGTCTGAATGATTTTTTTAATTATCTTATCTATATACATGTGTGTGAATGTTAAGATGAATGAATGAATGTGCTTCTACACGTGTGTGAATGTGAAAAGAGATGATTGAATGGAACTGCAAGTTGCTACATGTGTGTGAATATGAAATGGAGGAATGAATGGAACTACATGTTTCTACATATGTGTGAATATGAATGAATTAAATGTGCTTATACATGTGTGTGAATCACATGATCTATATATAATATTATCTATCTTGTTAATATTGTAGGTTTGTGGCTTGTTGTTGGCTGAAATCAGAGGATGATGTAAACCTGTAGTTTAGAACTGTAGGTTCTACATCCCGCTGACCAGTCGAACAACAGGCTTGAAAGCTGATAAGAAAAAAAACATACACGTCGATTAAAAGAGAAAAAATGACAACGAATGTCCAACTCGTCAGTTAATTATAGTAAATTGATGCCTTTTATTCTAATGGTGCCAGTTGTTTTTTTGGTTATCTTAAAAACCATCAATAGGTGAGGTCAAAGACGTCGATTATTTATAGAAAATTGACAATTATGGTCTAACTGGGGGCCAATTATTTGTTGTTCGGGATGGATAATGGCGTCAGTTTTGAATGAATAACCGATGCCTAGTGTCCCAATGTTGGTAGTTCTCTATAGAAAACTGATAAATATGGTCTATTTTTTGTTTGGGCTGGATAATGGCGTCAATTTTGAGTAAATAACTGATGCCTATAGTCCCGCTGCTGGCGGTTCCTTTTTTGGTTGCAATCAGGGACGAATCTATGTTTTCAGTTTTGTAATCGATGCTGAAGGCATCTACTTTTAGTGTCACCCACTTGGGTTTCACTTGGAAACCAAAGTCAAAATTCTTATTTAACTAACGTTAAAGGTGATATTTGTACTAGTGGACAAAGGAACTATACAATTACTATAACTCCAATTATAGATTGTAGGTTGGAGTTGTTCTACAACATTCCAATTACTTGGGTATCAATGATGTCTTCCTAGATACCACTCATTACTTGTGAAGTCATAAATCAGTTATGGACATTCACAACCAACCTAACTTGGAACCTATAGGGTTACACACATAGGATACATCTTGAATAGGAGTTAATTTATGAATAATGTTTAACTTTATTACTAAAGTGTTTAGGTATTCAGATTTAAACAAAAATACCTAAAAGTTAACTGACTAGAATGTGAACCAATTGATTAAAGTGTTGAACTAATCGATTCAAGTATCATGTCAATTGAATCAAGATTGGAAATTGGATCCATGAGATGATCGATTTAGCAAGTGCACCAATTGTCTTAGATCCTCTTACCAACTGGTTCAAGTTGTGAACCGACCAACTAGTTGATCAATTTGACTAAATAAAGGATATATGTTAAAATCATGTTTTTCTTTAATCAGATATTAATTTCCAATACAATCGAGATTGGGAAATATAGTGAAATGATCAGTTCAAAAGTTGAACTGATTATCTCATGTGTGAACCTTTCGATTCACCGGTGAACCGGCCAGTTCAATATTCGTGGGTTCCAAAATTTTTTTGAAATTTTGTCTCTTCAACTCCTTATACTAGAAGTCTTGACCCTAACCTTCCTATAAATAGAAGGGTAATTGAGGCCTTCTAGAGATACAATCATAAGCTTTGACAATTGTTGTCCTCTCTATTATGGTAAGTGAGAGAGCATGAGCAAGTCCTATCATAAAATGGAGGGACAGTAAGGGAGAAACAATTGGGAGAGCAAGTCGGTGCTAGCACATTGATTAGATGGGACAACTTCTTCTTGTCCACTCATCTAGTATGATAAGATTCTCAGTGGTCCGTGTGCACTACTACAGAGGTGAGGAGGTTATTGCCACCCTCTAGGAGGATGTTTTCAACCACCATCCCTTATGATCAACCAGAAGATCGTCCTTGATAGACGTCCAGTCACAACTTTAAGAAACTCGCACACTACAACAAGGGATTGTCGCTTGACTTGCTCCAGGATCATGTATAAACCTTACAACCCTCCTTCCCATTATATATTTTTTGAGACAATCTATTATTTAAGGGGAATATGTTGAGTAAAACTTTTATTTCCGCTACCATATATGATGTCATTTTTCCCAATAGTGGCATTAGAGCCACATCAATTTACTATTTTTTTGGTATTTAATTGATATGATCAGATTTCTAATTTTATTATTTATTTATTTCATATCATGTGAATAATAAAATGATTAATGTACATATCTGATTAAATACCACATAAAATCCCAACTAATATAAATGTATACATATATACATATATATATGTATATATATGTAGATATATGTATATATATGTATATCTGTATATATATGTATATATATATGTATATATGTATATATGTGTATGTATATATATGTATATGTATATATATGTATGTATATATATATGTATATATACATATATATAGGGGGTTTATTTAATAACCTCACAGGTAGCTACCCGCACACCCTTCCTGATATTTTTTTTCACAATTGTAGAGGAGCATTTTATCTAGCTCCTAATATTGTGGGGCGACCGAGCATGTAATGGCAAAGAAGATGTTCAACACCAGACGAACTGCCCTTTTTAGTCAGTCAAGCGATTGGCTGGAGGACCAATTGACTAGTGGGACAACTGAACGACTATCCAAAAGTCACTTGGGACGGAGATCCAGATGATCGTTCCAAAAAAGAGATTGAGCAACCAGAAGGCGAGTCGGTCAATTCACGTATTGAATCGATCAACCCAGATTAGTTCGAGAATTGATCTTCATCACCAACAGGTTTCTACATGTGATGTAGACCTTACATGGTAGTAATTCCTTGTGGTTCTAAGGAATTACAATAGTATGGCCATAACCATTGCTTGTGTTTGTCATTGCATATTTTTTTTGTGGGATATAGCATGTATATGATATGTATTATAAGTATGTGGTGATTGCATATGTATATGTACTTATATAAATACAAAGCCCTCTATAAATATTTAGTCTAATATGCTTTCCATAAGTAGTACACATGAAAAGCTTGATTGACCAATCATGGGCGCACCCTAGGATGGTGCGTCATCTATCTCGTAGAAGTGTGATGGTAGATATGTGGGTCTACCCTAGAAGGGTGTATTTTCTATCGTGTTGGCTTATCGATCATGCTTAACTAGGTGACTTTAATAGGTTTAAGTTCTAGAATAATAGATATGGAATATGACAAGGAGTTGTGCATACTATCTATCCAATAATTACATGGTAGATATGGTTATGAGTGCTAGGTAGGTTGGGTGTCAATTCAATTGTTTTGGATCTTGGCTCACTAGAAGACTATACGTTGTAATCTTCTAAATTGGTAGTGAGGGCTATCAATTTGAAGAAAATGGTGTGAGCAATAATTAATTAAAGGCCTAATTAGATATCATCAATATTATTGAATGAAATCAAAAGATTTTTGACTAAGTGAAAATTTTACTCTTGTCGATAAATGGAAAGCACACAATCATTGTGATCGGTTTGAGAAGGACAATCTAAGTGGGATTAGCTTTCACAATTGGTTTAGGACTTTGATAAGTGTTCTCTATGTTCGTGAAACTCCATTGCCAATGGAATCTACTCTGTATGTGCCTAAGGATGAAATGGTTGTTTGAAGCATACCAATGATGTCATAGACATCAAAGAACTTATGCTAAGCTATATGAACTATGTTTTGCATAAGCAACTCAAAAGGTATAATGTCTGTAAGGTGTTGTTTGAGTGAAAAATGAATGAGTGTGATCTAGTAGAGTCCCATGTGCTCAATATTATTGGGCATGTGGAACATCTAGAAAAACTTGGATTTCCTTTAGGTCAAGAGTTTGCCATGGATACAATTTTGCAATCATCGCATAAATCATATAGCCAGTTTATTGAGTATTATCACTTGAGTAACATGGCTGAACTTCTGTCTGAGTTGCTTGACATGTTAATAAATGTCAAAGAACAAATGAATAAGGACAAATCAGTGATGGTGATCGGTGAAATAAAGTCCAAGGACAAAGGCAAGGCCAAGAAGTGTACATAGGCTAAGTGTGATGGACTAATCTTTAGGAATCTTTAAATGTTTATTGATATAAGTGAATTTATGTATTTGGAGTATATTGAGAAGTATCAATGTCTACTCAATGTTTGAATGGTATTTGGTGTTGATATCATGAAGAATATCCTTTTTTATGCCTTTTGAGGTATTGAAATGATCAAACAAAGAAGTGATTCTGGCCACCAAATTTTAGTAGAATGCAATTATGATGATGAAAAAGGTATGGTTAAATTTTCAATATGTTTGGACATTCCTAGAGGGGGGATGTTTGGGTTTGAAATAGATAATTTTTTATTGATGAATAATGGAACAAAGAACAAGGTATTTGATCTTTTGGCCTAAGTTTGAAGATAACCTAGTGTCATGCTTCCCCCTGGCTTGGGGAGCCACGGATCCACAACATGACCCTTTCCTGACCATTGGATGGGTCAGATCAAATTCTCAGAACCTTATTGTCATGATGGGTTAGATGAGACATCATGGGTGACTAGAGCAGGAAGCTTTGATTTCCAGTTCATGGGTGATTGTGAATCCAGAGAGGATTTTAACCCAGCAGTTGATCCCAGCTCCACAAGGACATTTCATAGACCTTCCACTTGAGCCTTACAATAGAAAACAAAGGTAGGTTAGGAAGCACCTTTTACTTTCCTCATCTCCATCATTTTCAAAGGAGAAAAGGGAAGAAGCAAGTTGATGAGAGGAATAAGCATCTAGAGTCAAGATCAGAGGGAGATAAGAGAGACAGAAGGAAGAAGGAGATGAAAGCAACCACTTCTAGGTGGTTTCATTGACTGTTACTAGGATTTCCATGGTAGACAGGCTCACCCTCACTGGAGAAGAGGGTGGGTGTGGGAACCAATTTTTAGACACTCCTTAGGGTGTTTGGATGATTTCGAGATGTTCGAGGAGGCTCTATGAAGCTTTTAGAAGCTTTAGGTTTGAGCAGGAGTGAAAAGGGTGCTTTTCCCCTTCATGCTCTGCCACAACAAAACTAGCAGGATGACGATTTGACTCAGATGGAGCTCTGGAGGTGAGGAAGTGGATACTTGAAGTCAAGAAAGCTTGGAATTCTGATATGAAGCTAACAGTTGCTTTAAGAGCTGAAGAAGAAGACTCCAACTCTATTGATTGCTCACTAGAGACCTTCCCTCACAGAGGCACCCGATGAAATAGGGGCATGTGAGCGCCTGGTCTCGCGTATGCAGAGAAAGTGAGAAAGAATCTGGTTAGGCCAGGAACTGGCAGGTCCTGGTCCACAAACTGGGTTCATGGGATGTGAATTGGCAGTAGTAAGCAAAGGAGCTGCACCCAACCTTGGCTGCCATGCGGCAGCGTGCCATTGGTCAAAACGTAAGAAAATCCTAGAATTACCTAGATCTTTGATAAATCATAGTAAATAGCATCGTTGTTAGAATATTACAAATAATATATTATAGTGCTCATAAAAATGAGTGGAACAACATGGCACCTTTATATTAGTCTTTTGATGCTTAAATATCAGTGATATCATCTAATATGTATAATGTTTATTTCATGGATAATAAATATTAAACATTGGCCTAAAATTATGAGAATGTACCAATAACTCCTTAATTGTATGTATAATCCACTTGAGGTCAAATATTATGATGTTGATGCAGAAACTCATGTAATTTGCTCCATATGGCTAATTAGGGCTAATACCACTTATTAATGTGCAATAATTACAAAGATGCTAAAGAAACCCTAGAAATTATATAGTAAGCTAATATCAGTAGCTGGAAGATAATGTGGAACTTTTATATCAGTTAGATGCATAGAATTCATGTTATATGAAGATGACCCTTGATACCTGATCCAAAAAAAAAAGATGACCCTTGATACATGGGTTGTAATCCTAATTTGAATAATGTATATAAACTAGGATTAATATGTGCATAAAAAGGATATGGAACCTAATGTTCAGATAATGAACAATAACCTGGAAAATGATATCAGTAGGATAATTCTAAGACAATAATGCAAGTAATGATGCACACATCATAATGAACTAAGTAAACCCTAACGAACATGAATAGGGTCAAGATGATGAGAATCTGATGATAGTATGTGGTCTTGTCTTAATCAGGGTATACCAAGGATATAGTTGACATTGGGATTATATGGTTTAGGCTTATATCTTCATTAAGGTACACCATTACCTCTTACTTGTCTTATTATACTATATGCTTGTGTTATATGTGTAGTAAAATACTTGGCATATGATATTGGATGAAATGATTATTCTTGCATGACATGTTGCTTGATTTTCCATTCTTATGGATATGAACAGATGAAACATAATGTATTTGTTCCATTATATGAAAACACTAAACTCTTTGGTATTACAATGCTTGGAAGTGACTTAACTCTTTGGTAGTCAGTCACATTGTACATATGATCTAACTCTTTGGTAGGAGATGATAAAGGCCTTAATGTTGAGCTCCTTGGGAGTCAAGAGAATGCATCAAAACCTTCGATGGTCAATGCATGGATATATAATGGAAAATGAGCTTAAAATATGTGTTCTCTTTTGTTAATGAACATATTTATGCAAGTATATGCTTTTCCTTATATTTCTTTATAACTACCAAGTATTAGTTTTATGTTATTTCCAAGCTTACTAATGAGAGGTATATAAAAGACACGTAGGTGTACTCAGTACAATATTCTTGAATATTATGTTGATGTGTACCACATGTAATCTTTTGTTTAGGTCATGGATATATCTTGAAGACCAGGATAGTTAAGAGTTGTGTGATGAGCTGATGTACATGTGAACTTGTTGTCTTAAAATCTTGTTCTTTAGTGGTATTACATGTATATGTAGAAGTTTGTTGTTAAAAGTGTAATATCAGATGTTCTAGAAATTCATTATGTAATTATATGTTGAATGGTGAGCATGTGTTGTATGGTTTTATTATTGTTCATGTGCATGTGCTATTGTTGTTTCCTTTTGACTTCCTCTAATTTTCTTATTCTTAGCCTAGTGTGGGATGTCTAAATTGGGATTCTCACTGAGGTGAGGTTCCTATTTGGATGTCACACATCAGATTAAGATTTACAAAATTGAGGATGTCACAAGTGGTATTAGAGCATGAACAATAACAAAGCCTGACATATGCTTACTATGCTACTCAAAACTAAAGAAAACCTTGAACTTAATAATTTGTAGGGTTATATTAGTTGTCTTTTAGAGACAAGATCTGACCTAGCCTCTAGATTAGCACCTAGATGTGTAAGACCTAGGTCTATACTGGTGCTTTTTGTATAGCAGGTCTTTAGATGTCATTCTTTCCTTATAATGCAGCGGTATGGGATGTTGCATTATTTGAAAATGACGTACATCACGGGAAGAGAAACCTTTGGCATATGATGCATCTATGTTTTGGGTAGCTACACCAGTCTACACCATGTTCTTAACCTTTTCACTAGGTTACATGGCACTAGACTTTCTACGATGTATAGGACACTTATTTTGTGGATTTGGTTTTTGATTCCAATCAGATCAAACCTTGATAGTTTTTTCTGACATTTTTTTATCAGAGAAAAACTATATA
The DNA here is from genome assembly GCA_963693085.1 of Alisma plantago-aquatica. NCBI lineage: Eukaryota > Viridiplantae > Streptophyta > Magnoliopsida > Alismatales > Alismataceae > Alisma > Alisma plantago-aquatica. The sequence continues at coordinate 396,559,176 of OY856414.1, read as the reverse complement.
ATATTTTATTATATATATGTAAGTATTACAAAAATGTGTCCCTACACATGTACGAGTAGGAGGTGGTCATGTAACCTATGTGAAAGTGAATGACATCGGTTTAGAAGAGAGAATGGTTCTAGATTAAATGTCTAGAGCCATGTTACAATATGTGATAGATGGAATACATAATATGAGTTTAGATGTTATGATCTATGTTCGAGATAGTAATTAAGTTGGTTTATGATGATAAAGTTTGTTTATAGGAAAGTAAAATTTTGAGGATTTGAAATTAGGTTTTATGATGCAAGTACATACAATTTTATAAGATAAGATAAGATAAGTTAAGATAAGGTATGTAAGACAAGGATGTGAATTAGCAAGAGAATCAATCTCTTTTACGAAGGAGGACCTCTAAGGACCAGTTTTAGGGTTAACTCCATAGTGAGAAAACCAAGAGGGAGAAGGTTAGAGAAGCAAAACTCCAAGATATGAGAATTATGAGAAATATGTGTTATGATATGTCCTAAACTAGAATACTCCTAAGTTAATGAATTGAGTTTCTTAATGCATGATTATTATAGATATCTTGAACCCTTGATGTCCTTGGGTGGACCAAACCCTAGAGACAAAGAGAGGCTAGTTATATGCGCATATGTGAACATGAATATAAAAACCTACCATCTGGGTGAGGGAGAGAGAGTCCCAAGACCCAGGAGGAGGTAACAGTGTTGGTTTTTTATGAAGCCTCATGCTCGGGTTGGTGGCACCCATGTAGGACTCTAATGGTGTACATGTAAGAGAGAGATGATATATAACATGTCTCGTGGGTAAAGACCTATGAAGAGAATGTCATAGCATGTTTTAGTTTGTGCTTATGTGGCTAGAGCTTGTAAGGCTATCATTAGTACCAATGAGGTAGACTTGAGAACCATAAACCAAAGAGGGAAGAAAAAAATTGTGCATATATGATACTCATAAAGTTGAGTTAGCTCAGAGAGATTGAGCATGAAACCACCCTCATGATATGGGTCAGGAGAACCTCAGCTGGGCTAGATGAAGTTTTAATACATGTTTAACAAGCCACTCACATAAGTTTGTTTAGCACCATCATGATATAATAAATGTAAGGATGTGATCCAATCTCGAGATGTGATATATAGACATGATATGATGGAAATATAGAAATGGTTTCATAGATATCAATGTATAATTGGTTTACCATATACATGCATAATGATTCTAATGTGATATTATTGGTAAATCTTGTGATGAAATCACTAGCAAATGTTGCAATTTATTACGAGCAATGAAATAAGATCATATGAATGAAACATGTTACATGAGGTGTTAATCTTAGTGCTTAAAAAGGATAAAAATATAGTTGATAGTTAGCACAACATAATGATTATGACACCTTAATATGATCTAGATGGATAATGTGGGTTAACTATAGTTAACTTCCTCCTTAAAAGGAATATGTTAATGTTGAACAAGTTCTAACAATTAGCTCAATAAAATGTTGGTGACACTTTGATATAATGAGTTAATGTTAGTTAACTCCTTCAGAATATGTTAATATGATATGGGAACCCTAACACATGGGTAAAGATGACAATGCAACCCTAACATATTAGATATGTCATGGCATAATTAGAGTTTATAAGTCGTTGTTTCAATATTTTTTGAAAGGGTGATTCACCTTGGATGTTTTAAAACCTCCTAATAGTGGTTTGGATATGATTATGGGACTTTGTTTTTGGGTATGTTGCACATAGAGTGGTGTCCACTTATGGATGAAGACCTTTTGGTTTTTCCTTGAAGTAAGAGGATGGCCTAATTTTGAGGTTGAAATTTCCTTTAAGATGTATATGATGTGATGGACTAGATGTAGATTTTGCAACATCCACTGTCAACCACCCATTCCTGCATTAAAATGTAGATTTTGGTACCCATGTGATGGTCCGATATGGTTAGAATCATTTAAATACAGATTTGTATAAAAGTTCTGAAACAGAAGTCCAGTCGGTCGACAATTGTTCGACCGACATATGTCTCGGTCGACAATTTGTCGATCGAGAAGGTTACTGTGTTACAATCAAAGATACGCAGAACTTTGCTCGGTTGACCAATTTTCGACCGAAATATGTGCTGTAAATTTTGATTTGTTAAAGTCATCCAGTCGGTCGACAATACTTCGACCGATCTAAAGCTCGGTCGACAATACTTCGACCGACAAGGTTTCTGTTTCAGTACAACAATGCAGAAAAATAATAACAATATGCATGACACCTTTTGTTTAGTTGAGATAAGACAATGTAAATAGAAAAATAAAGCATTTGGTCATATCTCAACTACATTCCTCTCTACTAAGTTTGGGGTTTTGGGATCCAAACTAAGTCGGACTCCTTAGTCTTGTAGGGGCATGAAAAGGAATAGTGTCCAAGACGTAAGCAGAAATGGCAAGTAATAGAATCAACTTCATTTCTCTTTCTAGCCATTGTGTTCTTAGGTACAAACCTAGTTTGAGTTCTTTTGGGTTGATTTTTCTTTGGAGCATATCCCACACCTTTTCTTCCATTGTAAACAGTGCCAACTTTTAGTATGTTATCAAGTATATCTTTTCTTCTTAACTCATACAGTTCTCTTTGTAACATAGCAATGTCATTCATTTTCTTGTGTAGATCTTTTCTTGCTTGATCTAAATCAGAAAATAATGAGTCCTTTTCCTTTACAAGATTATCATAGTCCGAATGGTTACACAAAATAGGCTGAGTTTGAAAATCTTGTAGTTTAGCTAATAATTCAGTCTTTTCTTTAGACAGAAGATCAACATTTGTTTCTAAAGTGAGTAGCTTTCTAGTATAATCATCTAAAGATGTTTTTAAAGATAGATTCTCAAGATCAGTGTTGTTCTTTTCAGAAGAAAGTTCATCTAATTTGGCAATGAGCTCATCATTTGATTTTATAGTCTTCTTTAGTTTCTTCTTGGAATCAATATATTTATCATGAGTTTCTTGTAAATTAGTAACTAACTCTTCTTTAGGAAGATCAATTAGGATTACCTCTTAAGAGTCTTCATTGTCTTCTCTTGCCATTAGACATTCCACCTCTTCTCCGCTTTCACTCTCACTTGACTCATCCCATGCAGCTTTATAGGCTTTTTCTCCTTTCTTCTTGTGTGAGCTTTTCTTTCCCTTCTTTGCTTTGGGACATTCATTTTTGAAATGCCCTTTCTTCCCACATTCAAAGCACCTAGGAGGGGTAGAAGAACTAGAAATTTTGTTAGTTTTAAACCTTTTGTATTTCTTACCGTTGACGATCAAGGCTTCTTCTCCTTCTTCTTCACTTGACTCCTCACTTTCTTGTGTGACGACTTTTGAAGCTTTGAGAGCCACATCCTTCTTCTTCCCATTTTGACGTTCACGTTCTCTTCTTTCTTCCTCTTCTAGATCTGCTTCATGAGCTTCTAAATTGCCGATGAGTTGCTCCATTTTGAGTCGAGTGAGGTCGTTTGCTTCTTCAATGGCTGTCACCTTTGGCTTGTATTTTGGAGGAAGTGATCGAAGGATTTTTGATACTTGATCTTCCTCAAGGACAGGTTTTCCTAGGGCACTTAAACCATTAACAATGATAGAGAATTTTGAAAACATTTCACTAATAGATTCATTAGGATCCATACGAAAATGTTCAAGCTTCTATTTAAGCAAGCTAATTTTAGAATTTTTAACTTGGACTGTACCCTCATAGGTTATGGACAGTCTATGCCAAATATCATAAGCTGTATCACAATTTGATATTCTATTAAATTCTCCTACCGAAATAGAACAATATAAGATACTTACAGCTTTTGCATTCATTTGGGCTAGTTTTACCGTGTTTGCATCCCATTCCGCAAATTCATTTTGAGGGATCATGTATGGAGTAGACACCATTCTCCATAGATCCCAGTTGATTCCTTGGAAATAGAATTGCATCCTTCTCTTCCAATATTGGTAGTTTGTCCCATCGAACGCTGGGGGCCTAGCAACAAGTGTCCCTTCAATGTTGAGGTTGTTGAGCACTCCATCACCCATTTCTTCAAGACCTTGTTAGGGTTCCTTGAAGCCTCGCTCTGATACCAACTGAAAACTACTAGAGGGGGGTGAATAGAGTTTTATAAAGATTTTAATAATAATTTAAACTCAACCAACCACAATGAAGATATTGGACAAGGAGACACAGGGTTTAGAGTGGTTCCAACTATAGCAAATACTATAGCCGTCAGTCCACTACCCGGTTGCTTACCCAACCGGGATTTGAAAAGAAATTTATTTTATTACCTCACAAGGACTTTACATAAAATACAATTTCTTTTCCCAAACCCTTCAAGCAGCCTTCATCTAGAAGTAATCGCCCAACCTTGAAGCAGCCTTCCCTTGAAGTAGATGCACCAACTCCCGTTGCACCAGCCTTCTGAAGTAGCTTCCCTTGCGATAGACTTCTTGAAGTAGCTTGAAGTCCCCTTCTCCACCTGAGAAGTGAACCCTCTCCGATCCGCAGCCTCCAACCCTAGGAGTAGCAAGGAGAGTACAAATAATAAAAAGGAACAAGAAAGAAAAAGGAAATTACAACTTATCCTTTAAGCCCAAGGCTTGATATGCCTAGATCAAGCGTATAGATCTCCTAACCAAGTGTATGAACTTGTGATTGCTGTGGGTAGGAGATTCTAGCCTATAGGACACGAAATTTGAGCTAAGAGGAAAGTAGGCCAATGATCACAATGCTCAAATTGCTTGCAACAGATTGCTCAAGTATGCTCAAGTATTTCTCAAGTGTAACAAGTGTAAAACAAGTAAGTTTAGATGTCCTATGGCTTGTCCTATTTATAGGAATGGCCTAAGGATGCTTAAGGATGTTCTAGACAACTTCTAGGGGTTTCTAAGTGCTTAACTAGCCGTTAGGTACAAAGTTGTTGCTTTAACAACGGCTAATTAATTAATTCTGCAGTTGCTGTCAGAGACCATCTCGGTCGACAAATGGTCGACCGAGATACCTACTCGGTCGAACTTTTGTCGACCGACAGGCTCTCTGGAACAAGTGATTTGCAACGTCTTTCATCAACTGCCAACTAACTTTTCTGTTGTGTCTAACGGCTACTTTGGATCTTTCTCGGTCGAGAAGATTGTCGACCGAGAGTGTCTCGGTCGAGGAGTTTGTCGACCGAGATTGATCCTGTTTCAAGGTTTCAATTTAGGCACTAATTATGTGTGTGTGTGTGCATAAGTAATCCTATTTGAATGGGATGACTTGTCTAACTGTGGTGTTTAGCTAGGGAGAATCTAACGCTTGATTTACATGCAATTCTAAGTACTTGTACATTATATTTTTGTACAAGTTTTTACAACAGTGATTACATTGCATGAAAAATATAAATATGTAAGCTTGTAGATTTTCCCTTGTTGCTTTGTCATCCTGCACACTCAAGTAGCTCGTTAGATTAATAAGAATGAAATGTTTGTCATAATCAAAACAAAGAGATTTATAGATGTCCATTTAGCCAACAAGGGGTGTTTTCCCCTTCGTGCTCCTCCACAACAAAACTGGCACGACAACGATCTGACTCAGATGGAGTTCCAAAAGTGAGGAAGTGGATACTTGAAGTTGTAGAAGCTTGGAATTCTGATCTGGAGGTAACAGTTTCTTTCGGAGCCAAAGAAGAGCACTCGAGCTCTGTTGATTGTTCGCCAGAGGCCTTCCCTCGTGGCGGCACCCCGTGAAATAGGGGCACATGAGCGCCTGGTCTCGCATATGTAGAGAAAGCGAGAAAGAACCGGGTCATGCCAGGAACTAGCTAGTCAAGGGTAGCAAACTGGGTTGATGGGTCACGAACTAAAAATAGTGAACAGAGGAGATGTGTCTAACCCAAGTTTCCACTTGGTGACGTGCCATTGGCCAAAAGGTAAGAAAATCCCAAATTACTTAGATCTTTGATAAATCATAGTAAATAACATCATTATCACAAAATTACAAATACTATATCAAAATGTTCAGAAAAAATGAGTAGAACAACATGGAACCTTTATATCAGTATTTTGATGCTTAAATATTAGTGATATCATGTAATATGCATAATGATTATTTCATGGATAATAAATATCAAACATTGGCCTTAAATTATGAGAATGTTCTAGTAACTCCTAAACGGTATATATAATCCACTTGAGGTCAAATATTATGATGTTAATGCACGGACTCATGTAATTTGCTCCATATGGCTAATTAGGGCTAATAATCCTATTTAATGTGCAGTAATTACAAAGATGCTCAAGAAATCCAAGAAATTACAAAGTATGCTAACATCAGTAACTATAAGCTAATATGGAGCTTTGATATCAGTTAGATGTATGGAATTCATGTTATATGAAGATGACCCTTAATACATGGGTTGTAACCCTAATTTGAATAATGTATATAATATAGGGTTAATATGTGCAAAAAAAGGATATGGAACCTAATGTTCAGATAATGAACCATAATTTGGAAAATGACACCAGTAAGATAATTCTAAGACAAGAATGGAAGTAATGATGCACACATCCTAATGAACTAAGCAAACCCTAATGAACATGACTAGGATTAAGATGATGAGAATCTGATGACAACATGTGGTCTTGTCTTAATCTGGATTGACAAAGGATATAGTTGACATTAGGAGTATATGGTTTAGGCTTATATATTGATCAAGGTACACCATTAACTCTTACTTGGATTACTATTCAATATGTTGTTTTATATGTGTAGTAAAATACTTGGCATATGATATTGGATGAAATGATTGTTCTTGCATGAATAGTTTCTTGATTTTCCATAATTATGGATATGAACACATGAAACATTACATATTTGTTCCATTATATGAAAGCACTAAATTCTTTGGTAGTACCATGCTTGGAATTGAATTAACTCTTTGGTAGTCAGTCACATTGTATATATGATCTAACTCTTTGGCAGGAGATCATAAAGGCCTTAATCTTGAGCTCCTTGGGAGTCAAAAGAATGCATCAAGACCTTCAGAGGTCAATGAATGGATATATAATGAAAAATGAGCTTAAAATATGTGTTCTCTTTTATTAATGAACATCTTTGTGAAAGTATATGCTTTTTCTTATAGTTCTTTATTACTGCCAAGTATTAGTTTTATCTTATTTCCAAGATTAGTAATGAGAGGAATAGAAAAGACACATAGGCATACTCAGTAAAATATTCTTGAATATTTTGATGTCATGTACCACCTGTAATCTTTTGTTTAGGTCATGGATATATCTTGAAGACCAGGATAATTGAGAGTTGTGTGATGGGTTGATGTACATATGGACATGTTGTCTTAAGATCATATTGTTTAGTGGTAGTACATGTATATGTAGAAGTTTGGTTTTCAATGTGTAATATCAAATGTTTTAACAATTCATTATGTAATTATATGTTGAATGGTGAACATGTGTTGTATGGTTTTATTATTGTTCATGTGCATGTGCCACTGTTGTTTCCTTTTGGCTTCCTCTGATTTTCTTTTTCTTAGCTGATGGAGCTTCCACTTACGTGGAATTGCATGCACCAACTAAAAATCCTAAAGATGGTAAGTCTTTAGGTTTAGCCTTGCTTATACTAGATAGAGAACTCCACCCACATATGCTAAGATACATGGAAGTCTTATCGTAGTATAGTTAAGGGTCGAATCCTCGAGACAACGGTCTTGTTGTTTCCAACAAGATGGAAAACATAATAATTTCACTTAATCTCTTTAGTAGTTGGTATTTAGATCAAAAGGTTGATTTGGTTGTTTTTAAGCTAAATGCAAGTAAAGTAAAGGTAAGAAAGTAAACTTAGGTTGTTAACAATGATTAATGAATCACTAGGGTGTGATCGGTTTTCACCACCACTACACATGGTTCAACACATGCAACATAAAAGCATAACCTGCAATAAGAGTTAGATCAGTTAGTATCTTTGTAGACTTAGCTTACTTTCGGATGACTAACTACGAGGAGTGTGTGAATGTTGTAGCGCCAGCCATCCATGTAGGTATGATCACTTACTTTACAACATTCCCTCCGCAAAGTGTGTTCCTCGACTCATCAAGGTTGTACTATCACACGTCAACTGATTCCATTTCATAGCATGAAAGTACAACGATGGGAGTGAGTATATTCCACTTCTAGGAAAGCACTCCTAGATACCGAAACAGATGCATGGTGGGTACATGCACCTAAAACCAACATGCAAATGAGTTTCAGATCTAATAGCACAAACGTAGATAATTCATACTAAAAGATAAAAGATAACACAAGTTGGTGATCAAGCAACAAGTATTCATTAAACGTTTGATGTTGAACAGAAAAGATATGAACTCTATATTACAACTTATGGATTACATTTGCATGATATGAAAACATGGGTAGCGGGGCTACTCCCCGCACCCTAGTGAGAGAGACTACTCGCTCATGACTAGGACAAAGAAGGAGGCAAGAAGAGAGAGAGAGCTTCATCCCCACAAAGGAGAGAGGAAAGTCAACCCCTTGGAGAGAGAGAAACGATCCACAAGCTTCATAGGTTGCTCGATGACGAGATCTCCCTCTTACCACCTTCTTTGGCAGAGAGAGAGAAAGAAGCTTTGAGATGGAGTATGGGTCTCAGATAGGAAGCCCCTGGGCGGAGGATGGAAGTCGGATTTTCTCTGGAGTGATTGAGGCAGCCTTTGGACGTCTGAACACTTTTTTTCCCCGATGGAGGACCCTTGGGGTCTTATTTATAGGCCTTAAGTGAAGTCCAAATGGTTTGGAGACCATATGGACCTCAAGACCGTTCGGACCTTGAGACCGTTTGGCTTCATGCGATCTTGAGACCGTTTGAACTCCATGCAGTCTCGGGACCGGTTGGCTTCATGCGGTCTTGAGACCGTTTGAACTCCATGTGGTCTCGGGACCGGTTGGCTTCATTCGGTCTTGAGACAGTTTGACTTCATGCGGTCTCGAGACCGGTTGGCTTCATGCGGTCTTGAGACCGTGTGACTCCATGTGGTCTCGGGACCGGTTGGCTTCATGCGGTCTTGGGACCGGTTGACTCCATGCGGTCTCGAGACCGGTTGGCTTCATGCGGTCTCGGGACCGGTTGGCTTCATGCGATCTTGAGACAGTGTGACTCCATGCGGTCTCAGGACTAGTTGGCTTCATGCGGTCTTGGGACCGTGTGACTTCATGCAGTCTCAAGACTGATTGGCTTCATGCGGTCTTGAGACCGTGTGACTCCATGCGGTCTCGGGACCGGTTGGCTTCATGCGGTCTCGGCACCGGCTGACTCCATGCGGTCTTGAGATTGAGTTATTCTTTTATGATTTTTTTTTCATGTTTTTCTGCATAAAAAAGGAAAAGTTAGTCTGATGGTATATTTACAAAAATAGGGTAAATTTGGGATTATGTATAGTTTTAATTTAGAAAGAGTATGGAAAACTAAAGAAAAAGACTAAGATAATCGTCCAAAATAGGATGTTATCACCCCCCCTAACTTAGAGTCTAGCTTGTCCTCAAGTTAGATAGAGTTGAGGCATGTAATGGTGAGGCAATCTTATTTAGTTAGGATTTCCATACTCTTGCTTCAATTCTTAACCTGAGTTCTCCTAAGGTCATATCAAGTCTTATTGCTTGCCTTGACTCTTTCGGGTTTCGAGAGTTGCTTGGGTCTCAGGTTCTTTCCGTATCTCGTAGCTCGCATCGGGACCACTTTTATTTTGTGCATGTTGTTGACTCTAATCAGCTTTATACCTCTCTGAAAGACCTACTGGAAGCTAGAGAGGGTATGTGGGTTGGCTAAAGGCTTGAAGTGTAACTCCCCCTTCAAGTGGGGGAGGGGTTGTCTATGATTTTAGGATCTCACTACCGGGAACGACACATCTGCCTTTATGAGGGCAGCTGAATGTACCAGTCGGGTGAGTCCTTTATGAGCCTTTCATATATTCAGATACCTTAGGGTTTCACTACCGGGCACGACACATCTGCCTTTGTGAGGGCAGCGGAATGTGCCGGCCGGGTGAAACCTTCATCAGTTCTTTATATAGATCCTTATTCATGGCACAACTCTCATAATTTTATTCGTCTCTCTGGCTTTTATTCGATAACTCGTAGGCTTGGGTTTTGGGGTTTTGTTTGGGAAATTATTTTGGGCGGCCAAGCCTCTTTTATTTTGAAGAGAGGAAAGTTGTTCTTAGAGTTTTTCAACATGCACTTATTTAGTTTGTGGTCCACTTGCATAACTTCTTGATTTGGAAGTTGCCTGATGCCCCTCTCATCCTTGAGAGCTCGGCTTATTTCTGCCCTGATTTTGACCTGTGGAGAGTCAAATAAAGAATTGAAGCAAAAGCATGAAAATCAATATTGGAGTGACATTATTAAATCGCCATTAAATGTCTAAGTGCTATTTACTTTTGGGGACTAACATGATTCTAGATTTAAATGAGGGTGATTCTACTCCAAAAAGAGTTAATTAAAAAGAAAGTTAAAAAGGGAAAGTGTATAAACAGAGAAAAGAAAAGAAGGAAGAGGGATGTAAAAAAAATGATACCTCGCCCTTGTCTAATGTACACCCCCTTAACTTATCACTCACTCTGTCCTCAGAGTGTCAAAGTGATAGGTTGAGAAGTAATTAGGACAAGGGCTGCAGGCTAAGGTAAATCTGCATTTGCCCTCGGGGAATGAAGTAGATTGGATGCGAACTGTCCTCGTAGAGCGTGGTAATCCACGTCAGTCATCTCTTCTACTGGTCTTTGGAGAACGATGATGATGTACATCTAGTAGAGGACGTGGAAGCCGCAGTCATTTAATTATCGAATTTGCTGGGGGTATTTGTGGCAGAAGGAAGGGCGGTGAAAATGCTCTTTGTCGTACGCCCTTGTATGCTGACTCAGAAAATCGATTAACTTGTCGGTGCACTCCTTTGCCACTACTTCTGTTGGCATCTTCGGTGTCACAACGTAGTTTCTCTGTCGTGCATTGTACTGGCTATCGGAACTGTTATATATTGTGGTTGTTTCTTCTGGGATATTTGTTGCCAGGAGCATCCAGTGCTCATGATAGAGGAAAGGTAGCATGATGAACGTCGGCGTTGTGTGTTGGAGATAGGAGATCATAACGTCAGTTGTGCCGAAGTTCTTGAGCTTTAGAAGATCATCTTTCATATATGGGGATGCCATGTATGTTGTTGGGTTATTTTAGCCGAGTAGAAACTGATAGGCGGCCATAATGCTTACATAGAGGGATCCTTTAACCTATAAAGTCTCTCGTAGTGTGTCTGCCATTACAAGAATGTCCCGAGACATGAATACCAGTCCATCTTTTTTGTTTGAGAGCCGCGCCATAATGAGACGCAATTCGGGGTCGGAGAGACCTTTGCAAGCATCGTGATCAAAGTCAGAAAAGGTTGGTTCATTGGCAGACAGAGGATCGATATTGCTGGTAGCTTGCTCGGTATCGACGACTGGCACTTTGGTCGTCTCTGACTCCTTCAGAGTTTGTCGGAAGGGTTTCCGCTGCAGTCGCTGGATGGCTGAGAAGAGGTAGCGAGGGACGTCATCTGGTGCCATAGTTGGGTCCTTGAAGAACCGTCTATCACAGATGAGCTCCATGGCATAACGCCCGTGCAAGGAATGAAAATCATCAGCAACCAGATCAGTAAATGGGATTTCCTGGTTCAGTGCTTGGATGTGACGTATGGTGCAGAAAGCGCAATCACCAGATCCCTCGGCAGCTTGAACTTGAGGGTTTATGATTTTGAACCAAGGTTGACTCCAATCTTGGCGGAGTGATGGGCGTGCAGCCCAAATTAACTTGAGCAGCCGGAAGGGTATACATCTGGCTTTTCCTGCTGCTTCACCAGCGAAGTTTATTGTGCCTGCTGGTAGCTCGACACCGCAGAAATTATACACCTTGGCATCTCGAGCCTCGGTATCCACGATCATAAAAATCCAGTGGTCCGAAACTTGGAAGGGCATGGTAAGATAACGTGTCCGACGTGCTAAACCAGCACGCAGCCGCTCGATCGACTTTGCTCTTATGTCTTTGTATAAAAGGCCAATAGATAGAGCGGGCGAGGCATTGAAGACCGCTGTTGCCGCTTAGAGCTTCTGTACATTTCTATACTGTTGGCGAGAAGGACATGAAAGATTGCCATTGGCATCGTGGACCGAGGTCGGAGGATGTTGCAGAAGTCTTCACGTGTCATCTTACACCTAGTTTTTGTATTGTGATAGATTATGTCTTCCCCCGCCTTTGCATCGTCCTGGGCATCTAAAGTGGAGATGGCCGCCATATCCATGTCATGCATTTTTTGCAGTAGAGGTGGTGGCGGGGGAAGCTCTTGTGGAGGGGGAGAAGCAGGTTGTTCTAAGGCCTGTTCATGGCCTGGTAGATCGTCGTCCGAGTCGGAGGCAGAATCGAGGTCTTCATCTGTGGTGTGGAGAGAGGTGGAGCAGTTGTTTTTGGTGAGCTGGCACTAGTTCCTAGTATACAATGGTGGGACTCAGTGAAAGTCGCGTCTTTAGCAGCTTCCCCGATGGATCCCAGCGTGGAATAATCAAAGAATTGGTCCCTATATGACATGTTGACTTTATCATTGTGTGGGGACGTGGGGTGATGGTCACTGTCATGGTGACCTTTGTCAGACCCTTTGTGAGAGGGTTCTGCTGCATTGCCAGGGTCCTCTCCGTCATCATGTTTAGTACCCGAGGAGGTGTTATCTTTGTTTGAATCAGCAGATGAGTCGGAGTCGTCTTCTTCGTGATCATCGCCATCCTTGTCGTCCGCTGCCTTGTCTGCTTGCTTTTTACTCGCGGACGTTTTGCACCGCCGATGGGTGTCTTGTAACTCATCGAAAGCCACTTGCAGATGCTCGTGTGTTTCAAGCAGTGCATCATGGGATTCTTTGAGGTCAGTATATCTGCCCTCGGTGGAGAGGAGACATGTTGTAAGATTTGTAACTTGAGCATGTAACTGTTGGATTTCATCATTATTGGACTCCTCTTGGCGATGTTGTAGCTGTGTGAGCGTGTTTTTGATGGTGTCCAAGCGCGTGCTCAGAACTGCTTATTGTTGCTAGAGCTCGCGGAGAGTCTCTGGCAGAGGTTGAGTCTGCGTGGAGATCTCATCGACTTGCTTCGCCGTTGCTTCTTGTTGACGCTTCGCTCCAAGGACTAGGTCTGGCAAGGTGTTGTAGTGGTTGTTGATGTGCTCAACTTGCTTAGCCACCTCATCTTGTCGTTGCTGGAAGCCTTGGAGGATGGTGGGCAAGGCACGGTGTTGTTCGTCGATCGTGGCCACCTGTCATGATAAACCCTGCACACAAGAAAAAAATAGAATGTAAGATATTAGAGGGATCGGTGAGGAGGTTTCGGACAGCGTCGAATTGACGACCGAATTCCTCACCGATATTTGCAAAAGGGACCCCAGGAGTGGAAGGGTGGGATGGCTGGGGTCTGCGTGGGATGGTACTAGTGTCTTGTGGAGGAGACATTGATGATGCCCCGAGATGTGTAGTGACTGTGGATGTAGTCACCAGCAGTGTCGGGGTGGTGGTGGAAGTGAAAAGTGGTGGGATTTGAGGTGAAAGCGGTGGTAGCGATAGTGATGGGGTGGAAACTGTGGAGGTGAAAGGGAAAGTGGTAAGGTCGGGCATAGGGATGGAGAAGGGAAAGCCCGAAGTAAAAATGGGTGAAGAAGAAGATGTGAAAGGTTGTGTGGATGTGGGGCAGAAAGGAGGAGTGGTAGATGTTGGAAAGGTGGAAGGTGGAGAAGTGGTGGAGTTTAGATGATCATGTAGACTCTGAATGAAAGAGTCGATTGAAGTGGTGGTTAAGTTTTCTTCATGGAGGGTCTCGGCCTCTGGATTTGGCCGAGATGTTGGTGTCCCCGACAGCTGTTGGGCCTGTAACTGCCTTCTGGAAAGTCATTTGACAGGTATTTTTGTTGGTCGAGCTGCCAGGGCTGTGATGCTCAGCTCTGTCTGTCCCGCTGTTCCTTTCTTTTCGGTTGTTTTAATCGAAGCTAGTAGTTGTGAAAGCTCCTCATCAGAGAAGAGGAGCTGTTTGGTGTCGTAATGTGCTAGCTCCAGAAGCGGGATGAGTGTTCTAGATGACTTGACCATAGGGCAGAAAACATAGTGTAGTTTCCCATCCTTCTCCTTGATGATGAAGGAGTTTTTTAGAGTTTGTTCATTGGTAAGGATGTCGCCCTTTAGTTGTGTGTAGTAGGGTAGGGGTTTGTCCATCTTGAGGTATTGAATAATGGATGTGACATGACCCCCCATACAGATTTCCTTCCCCAGGCCAGAAGCTGATAATTTCTGGATCATATGTCATCCGATATTGACTGGACTTTCATTGTGAATAGACCATAGAATGAAAAGACCCGACATTATAATGTTTCCCCCTTCTGTCCTGGGGAAGAGTGCGCCAGCAAGGATTTGGGCAGGGTGTGCACAAATCCAGAGTGTATGTTTGATGCTTTGCACGTCTTCGCATCATAGGTGGGGATCCCAGTTAGAGATTTCCAGAATGTGTGTCTGTTGAACTCTGGATGATCGGTTCCCAATGTCATGGCTTTCCGCAGTTGTTCCTGGTTGTCAATAAAGACTGTATTCAGCGTGTTTTCCATTAAGACAACCTTGCTGCTGAAGATTTGGGTGACAAGCCTTCTGTCACCTCCGTCCCGTGACCTATCCATGATGTTGACGGGCTCCTTGGTCAGAAAAGTGAAAAACTCTGTAGTGGGTTCAGAGTAGGATACTTGAGGTACTAGACACAACCTGGCGAGGTTGGCTTTTTCTAGTACGTTGAAGATGCGGTCGAAAATCCCCATCTTGAGCAGAATGCTAGAGCAAACATACTTGGTGGGTTTTAATGTTTTGTCAGTGGAGAGGTTGGTTTGGATGAAAAGATTTTCTGGTGGTTGTGTTGTGGTGGTGATGGGAGTGAAGGTGGGGGTGGTAACAGGGATGGTGGTGGTAGTAGCAGGGATGGTGGTGATGGTGGTGGTAGTAGCAGGGATGGTGGGGGTAGGTTTTGCAAAGGGTTGATCCATGGCAGAGGCGGGTCGAACTTGTTTTCTTGCCCATTTCTTGGAGGGCTGCCCAGTTGCGGTCTCCAGGACCTTGCGTTTCCCTTTTGTTCTTTGGCAGGGGATTTCTCCTCGGAGTTAGGATTGTACTTCGAGCCTTCATCATCAGAGGAAGAGATGTCTTCCACTTCTTCTTTAGGTGCCTCTACTAGTCACTTTTCGATTCGGTCAAGGTCGCATAGGACTTGCATCATCTTGACATTTGGTGGCGCCTTTCCGGTCATGTTGAAGTCATCTCTGATCTTCTGGAGCTTAGATTGTTCTATCATCAGTTGCTCCGTTGTCCAAATTGCAGTGTCTTCAAAGCTGGTGGCCTCCTTTGTTGGTGATGCCATGGCTGAAAAATGGGAGATCAAGAGTTAGAAAATCATATTAGAAAAAAAAGATTTTATTTGTATTTATGTGTTTTTGTGATTTTATGGAAGTTAAATGAAATTAAAGGCCAAACGGTTTGAAAAATATTTGGTTCCAAACAGGTTCAGGACCGTTTGGTCTCAAATGGTTTCAAGACTGTTTGATCCCAAACGGTTGCAAGACCGTTTGGTCCCATACGGTTGCAAGACCGTTTGGTCCCAAACAGTTTCAAGACTGTTTGATCCCAAACGGTTTCAAGACCGTGTGGTCCCAAATGGTTGCAAGACCATTTGGTCCCAAACGGTTCCAAGACCGTTTGGTCCCAAACGGTTGCAAAACCGTTTGGTCCCAAAAGTTTGCAAGACCGTTTGATCCCAAACAGTTTCAAGACCGTGTGGAAAGCAAAGCGTCGTGCAACCGCCGACGAAGACAAAATGGCGAATGGAGGGCGGAAGCCCTGGCGACGAAGGAGAAGGCAGCGGCGAAGGCGCCGGCGATGATGGTGATGATGGAGGAGGCTGACGACGATAGAGACGTAGTAAAAGAAGATAGCGAAGAGGCTGGCGGTGGTAAAGAAGAAGGTGGTGATGGAAAAGGTGGAGCCGACAGCGATAGAGGCGGAGCTGACGGTGGAAACGGTGGAGTTGCCGGCGAAGAAGAGTGAACGAAGGCATTGACTAGGGCGGAAACGGTGGTTGCGGGAGAAGGCGACTGCTGCGGCCAGACTACCTTGCTGCTGTGAGCAGGGGAGACGAAAGCGAGGGAGCTGGAGGCGGAGGTCGCGCGGGAGCAGGGGAAGCAGAGGTCGACGAAGGCGAGAGTAATGGAACAACACTTCAAGAGTTTCAGATGGCTCGGGAGTCGAAAGAAAGAAAACGAGGGGGGAGGGTTTACATTTATAGGAAACGGGGGGTTGACCTGAAAAAAACCCTAAGTCAAACGGTTTCATGACCGTTTGGACTGCAAACGGTTTCAAGACCGTTTGGTTCCAAACGGTTTGAAGACCGTTGGGTCCCAAACGGTTTCAATAGCATTTGGTTCCGAACGGTTTGAAGACCGTTTGGTCCCAAACGGTTTGAAGACCGTTTGGCTCCAAACGGTTTCAGGACCATTTGGGAGGGTTAAGGTCAAACAGATTTTTATACATTTATGTTTGTGTTAGTTATATGAAATTTTTTTTGTATATTTTCATTTTGTTACTTTTATGTTTGTTCTGGTTATATAATTTTTTTTTTGTATTTTCATAAAATAAACCTAAGGTAAGGAGAATGGGAAATAAAGGAAGAAACTTAAATCTTGGGTTGCCTCCCAAGTAGCACCTGGGCTTTACGTCGCTGGCTCGATGAAGCTGTAATATAGTTATGCTGTTGGTATGGCATCTTTGATTTCGATGGTTTGTCTTGGAATTTTGTCTTCCAGAGTGTAGTATCTTTTTAAACGGTGACCGTTGACCGTCCTTTCTCCTCCGTTGTTGTCTATGATAATGGCAGCTCCAGTTGGGTAAATATGTTTTATAGTGAAGGGCCCAGACCATTTTTTTTCTAAGTTTCCCGGGAAACAACTTGAGCTTGGAATTGAAAAGGAGCACTTTGTCGCCAACAACGATGTCTTTCCTTTTAAGATGACCGTCGTGCCACATTTTTGTCTGCTCCTTATAGATTCTGGCACTCTGATAGGCGGTCATACAGAGCTCTTCTAGCTCCTGTAGCTGAAGTTGCCTATTCTCTCCCGCACTTTTAAGATCGAAATTTAGTTGTTTGATGGCCCACCAGGCTTTATGTTCCAGCTCTACTGGAAGATGACAAGACTTCCCGTACACCAAACGGAACAGGGTTGTTCCGATTGGTGTTTTATAAGCTGTTCGATATGCCCAAAGGGCATCAGGAAGTTTGGTGGACCAATCAGAGCGATTTTTGTTCACCTTCTTTTCAAGAATCGCCTTCAATTGTCTATTTGATACCTCTACCTGACCACTAGTCTGTGGATGGTAGGGCGTGGTGACTTTGTGATTGACTCCGTACTTTTTTTTTAAGGCTTCAAAACTTCTTTCCAAGAAATGAGTCCCGCCATCTGATATGACAGTTCTTGGAACTCCAAATCTTAGGAAAATAATATCTTGAAACAATTTAATAACAGGCTTGGAATTGCTGGACACAGTGGGTACAACTTCGACCCACTTTGAGACGTAGTCCACCATGACCAAGATGTAAGAGAAGCCATAGTATGAAGGGAAAGGGCCCATGTAGTCTACCCCCCATACATCGAAAAGCTCAATTTCTTGCCACATTGTGAGGGGCATCTCGTCTCTTTTTGATATGTTGCCCAAAAATTGGCATTTGTTACAGGCTTTCACAAAATCGTATGAATCTTTTGATATGGTGGGCCAAAGAAACCAGATTGTAAAACTTTTAGAGAGGTTTTCTTAGCACTCATGTGCCCCCCTGTGGGTCTTGAATGGCAATGCTCTAGGACCGGGGTTATTTCTTCTTTCGGCAAGCAACGACGGAAAAGTCCGTCAGCACAAAGGTGGAACAAGTAGGGTTCGTCCCAGTAATAATGTTTTATGTCATGAAGGAACTTCCTTTTGTCCTGGTAGGAAGCAGATGGGTGGATAATTCATGTGGCTAGATAATTAACGATATCAGCATACCAAGGGAATCCATGAGTGGCCTTCATAACCTGATCATCAGGAAGAGAATCTCGGATAGGGATTTTATCTTTTTCTTCAACCTCGATCTAGCTGAGGTGATCGGCCACAACATTCTCCACGCCACTTTTATCTTTGATCTCCAAGTCGAATTCCTGAAGCATTAGCACCCAGCGAATAAGCCTGGGTTTGGCATCCTGATTCTAAATCTGGTATCGAATGGCAGAATGGTCAGTATAAACGATGACTTTAGAACCAATCAGATAAGAGCATAATTTTTCAAATGCGTAGATGATAGCCAAAAACTCTTTCTCCGTGGTGGTGTAGTTTTTCTGTGCTTCGTCTAGCATTTTGGATGTGTAATAGATTACATAGGGTTTCTTATCAATCCGCTGTCCTAAAACAGCCCCTATGGCATAATCGCTTGCGTCGCACATGATTTCGAAGGGCTGCGACCAATCTGGAGCTCTTAGAATAGGTGCGGAGATTAACGCATCCTTAAGGGTGGAGAAACTTTGCTTACACTCCTGATTGAATATGAACTCAGCATCTTTGGTTAGGAGCTGGGTCATGGGTTTAGCTATCTTCGATAAATCTTTGATGAATCTCCTATAGAATCATGCATGACCCAGGAAAGCTCAAACTCCTCGTATGTCCTTTGGAGGTGTCAGCTTTGAGATAACATCAATCTTTGCTTTGTCAACCTCGATTCCCCTATCACTTACCCTGTATCCGAGGACGACACCTTCTGTTACCACGAAATGGCATTTCTCCCAGTTCAAAGTAAGGTTCGTTTCCTCACAGCGTTGCAGAACTTGTCCAAGATTGATTAAACAGTTGTCGAAGGAATCTCTGTAAACTGAGAAATCTTCCATAAATACTTCCATGACGGATTCAGTTAAACCGGTGAAGATGGAAGACATACATCGTTGGAAAGTGGCGGGTGCGTTACATAACCCGAACGAAATTCTTCTAAATTCATACGTCCCAAAGGGACATGTGAAGGTGGTTTTTTCCTGGTCCTCCGGGTGTATGGGTATTTGATAGAACCTGGAGTAACCATCGAGATAACAAAAATATTTTTGGTGAGCTAAGCATTCCAGGACTTCATCAAGGAAAGGTAGAGGGTAGTGGTCTTTCCTTGTAGCTTTGTTCAACTTCCTATAATCAATACACATTCGCCATCCTATTACATCCCTGGTAGGCACTAACTCATTTTTGTCGTTGAGCACTACAGTAGTGCCCCCTTTTTTGGAACAACCTGGACAGGGCTGACCCACTGGGAGTCAGAAATAGGATAGATCATGTCGGCTTTGAGTAATTTAAGGACCTCCAGATGAACTACCTCCTTCAGATTAGGATTCAGATTTCTTTGATGTTCACGAGAGGGTTTGAATTCTTCAACCATAGGGAGTCTATGCATACACAGAGCTGGGTTTATGCCTATTAGGTCAGTTATATATTATATCCAATGACCCTTTTATGCTTCTTCAGCTCAACCAGGAGCTTTTCTTCCTGATCTTTTGTAAGGGTAGAGCTGATGATGACCGGGCATAGCTTTTCCTTATCTAAGAAAACATGTTTAAGCCATTTGGGTAAAGTCTTCATATCATGGGCTTTTGGTGGCTTAGCTGCTTCTATAATGGTAGCAGCTTTAAGTTCTTCAAAAGTGACCGTTGATGCTTTTTCTGCCTTTTCTAGATGTTGCAGGCACTGTTGAACTAGTTCATTTGCAGAGAATTCAACATCCGGATTGATTAGGACATTTTCCAGTTCGTCAGCAGGCTTGGATATTTCTAATTGAGACATCTGTTGTATTGCGTCAAGAAGAAAAACCTCCTCTTGGATACTAGGGCCTTTCATGCTATTAAGGACTCGGAATTGAATTGCTTCTTTTCCGAGCCTAAGAATGATGGTACCAGCTTCGATGTCGATCAGCGCCCTAGCGGTAGTGAGGAAAGGTCTGCCAAAAATGATCGGGTATCTCAAGTCCTCTTTAATATCCATGATAATGAAATCGCATGGAACGTAGGCATCCTTGCCTATCCTTACAGGAATGTCTTCAATGACTCCCAGAGGTGCAGTTATGGTGGAGTCAGCTAATTGAATAGTCATTTCCGTAGGCAGCAATTCGGTGAAACCGAGACGTTTACACATTGAGTAAGGCATAATGGATATGCTGGCCCCAAGGTCAGCTAATCCTTTCTTTGTGGATGCATTTCCAATGCAACATTGAATTCCGAAGGAACCTGGGTCCTTCTTCTTTTTTGGAATTTTGTTTAGGATGATGTCAGAAGTGGTCTGAGCGAGCTTGACAGTTTCTTGCTCCTCGGTGATATACTTTCTTGATAGCAAGGTTTTTAGAGATTTTGCCCATGCCGGCACCTCGGAAAGAGCGTCAAGGAGCGGAATATCGATGTACAGTTTCTTCATCGCCTCTTTGAAATTTTGAAACCTGGTGTCCATCTTTGTTTCTCACAATCTACCTGGATACGAGATTCTTGGTTTATATTGCTAAACTTCAGGTTCTGCGGACACTTAGTTTTTATCTTTTCCCTTTGTGCCCTCTGCGGGCTTCTCTATTCCTTGTAGCGGGCTTTCTTTTGTCATAAAAGCGGGCGTATCATCATTATCCAGAGTGATCTTGGTAGTCTCATGAAGAGTGCGTCCCGACCTTGTGGTGACATCATTCAACTGTTCATGTCTGTTTTGCCCATGCTTAGGATTTGATTCAGGCTGCCCAGCAAACGTACCTGCTGGGGGCTTTAATTGCACAGCGATCTGAGCGAGTTGAGCTTCAACTACTTTTTGCTGAGCCTGTTGGTTAGCAAGCATAGTTTGCTGCGATTGTAACATCTGCCTTATCAAGGATATTTCATCTTCTGGTTGGACAGGAGCGGTTTTTGGAGGAATTTGTTGTTGGGCTTGTTGAGATTGTTGCGGCGGTAGCGCCGGCTGAGGTTGTTGAGTATGTAGCTGTGGATGGAGCGGAGGATGAGTGTACTGGTAGTAGGCCGATTGGTTCCTGGGGTAGTTAGCCCTAGGGAAGTTGTTCCTGGAATTCCCTTGATTTTGGTTGAAACTGTTTGGGAACCAGGTGGTAGCCTACTAGAGGATCCCCCCTGCGTTTGATGCTGAGGATTAGCGGTCCCAGTAGGGTTTCCATACTAAAATCATGGATGGTTCCTTGGCTGATTCGGATTGTAATAGACTTGTCCAGGGATAGAGTGGATAGAGTTAACTTGTTCTGGTAGTTGTTCTTCCGACTGATCAATGATAGGTTCATATGGTTGTGGTGGTGAATGCATATCCATCATCACATTATACAACATACCGCAGGAAAGAGTTGGATGATCAGAAGCATGACAAGCCTCATAGGATCATGTGATGGCTTTGACTTATTGGACTAGAGGAGTTTTCTTCTTATCAATCTCTCTGAGAGAAGTCTCGAGAGCTTGTTGCTTGTGAACTATAGTTTTCAAGGCTTCGGCTATTGCCTTCATCTCTATAGATTCTTCAGCTTTGTAAACCTTGAGAACACCTTTACCGACTGACCGTCCCCAGTTGGAATGGTTTTCAGCTCCGAGTGTAACAATCTTCCAGGTATCTTCATAATTCTTTCTCATGAAGTTTCCTCCAGAGGAGGAATCTAAAAACTGTTTAATATCATCTCTCACCCCCCGATAGAAGGTTTCTATTAGTTGGTTCTGGGAGATTCCATGATGGGGGCATTTCTGCAAAAGTTCTTTAAACATTTCCCATGCTTCAGCAAGGGATTCTCCAGGTAACTAAGAGAAGTGATTGATCTGCCCCCTGATCTCATAAGTCAGTGAAGGGGGAAAGAACTTCTCTAAGAATTTTTCCTCAAGGGGAGCCCAGGTAGTTATTATAGGTTCCCAGTCAAGAGAGTTATACCAACTCAGGGCTCTCCCAGACAGAGTGAAATGAAACAGGTGAAGCATTATAGCATCAAAAGCGACTCCGACTTGTGGAACCAGGCGGCACAGCGCCTTAAACCTTTTCAGATGATCCATGCAATCATCTCCAGAACCTCCGGAGAAAGAGATGCCTTGCATGATCTAGATCTACTGGGTCTGAATCTCGAAGTTGGGGATATTGATAATCAGAGGTCAGACCGGGTGGTTATCCTCATAGTTCTTTGGGGCATCGTAGTCCCTCAGTTGTTTGTTCCTTAACTCCAACTGGGCAGCTTGGATTGCTGCTTCATTTTCAGCTCTAATGCGGGCCTGTTCTTCCGCACGAATCTCAGCTTGAATATGGGAACGAGTTTCAGCGATGAGTTGTGCCCTTTGAGCGGTGATGGCGGCGTTGACCCTTTCCATCACCAAAGCAGCCTGGCGTTGATCTTTAGCCATTTTCCTTGCCCTTTGGCGATTGAATCGAATGCAACAGTGGAAGCTTCTCTCTACCTCAGAGTCGTACTCTGGATCAGGGGAGAATCCGGGTTTATGCACTGGTTGCATACATGTTTTCTACCTGAGTAGAGGGAAGAAAACACCCTTTTAGATGAAAGCAGAGATATAATGAATTTTGAGAAGATATGGTTTAATGATTAAAAGAAAGTGTAAAACCCTAACCAACTAGAAAGATACTAAATAAAATTAAAATGTTCCGTTGTCCCCGGCAACGACGCCAATTTTTTGATGGAGCTTCCACTTACGTGGAATTGCGTGCACCAACTAAAAATCCTAAAGATGGTAAGTCCTTAGGTTTAGCCTTGCTTATACTAGATAGATAACTCCACCCACGTATGCTAAGATACGTGGAAGTCTTATCGTAGTATAGTTAAGGGTCGAATCCTCGAGACAACGGTCTTGTTGTTGCCAACAAGATGGAAAACATAATAATTTCACTTAATCTCTTTAGTAGTTGGTATTTAGATCAAAAGGTTGATTTGGTTGTTTTTAAGCTAAATGCAAGTAAAGTAAAGGCAAGAAAGTATACTTAGGTTGTTAACAATGATTAATGAATCACTAGGGTGTGATCGGTTTTCACCACCACTACACATGGATCAACACATGCAACATAAAAGCATAACCTGCAATAAGAGTTAGATCAGTTAGTATCTTTGTAGACTTAGCTTCCTTTAGGATGACTAACTATGAGGAGTGTGGGAATGTTGTAGCGCTAGCCATCCATGTAGGTATGGTCACTTACTTTACAACATTCCCTCCGCAAAGTGTGTTTCTCGACTCATCAAGGTTGTACTATCACACGTCAACTGATTCTATTTCATAGCATGAAAGTACAACGATGGGAGTGAGTATATTCAACTTCTAGGAAAGCACTCCTAGATACTGAAACAGATGCATGGTGGGTACATGCACCTAAAACCAACATGCAAACGAGTTTTAGATCTAATAGCCCAAACATAGACAATTCATACTAAAAGATAAAAGATAACACAAGTTGGTGATCAAGCAACAAGCATTCATTAAACGTTTGACGTTGAACTGAAAAGATATGAACTCTATATTATAACTTATGGATTACATTTGCATGATATGAAAACATGGGTAGCAGGGCTACTCCCCGCACCCTAGTGAGAGAGACTACTCGCTCATGACTAGGACAAAGAAGGAGGCAAGAAGAGAGAGAGAGCATCATCCCCACAAAGGAGAGAGGAAAGTCAACCCCTTGGAGAGAGAGAAACGATCCACCAGCTTCACAGGTTGCTCGATGATGAGATCTCCCTCTTCCCACCTTCTTTGGCTGAGAGAGAGAAAGCAGCTTCGAGATGGAGTACGGGTCTCAGACAGGCAGCCCCTGGGCGGAGGATGGAAGTCAGATTTGCTCTGGAGTGATTGAGGCAGCCTTTGGACGTCTGAACACTTTTTCTTCCCGATGGAGGACCCTTGGGGTCTTATTTATAGGCCTTAAGTGAAGTCCAAACGGTTTCGAGACCGTTTGGACCTCAAGACCCTTTGGACCTTGAGATCGTTTGGCTTCATGCGGTCTTGAGACCGTTTGAACTCCATGCGGTCTCGGGACCGGTTGGCTTCATGCGGTCTTGAGACCGTTTGACTTCATGCAGTCTCGAGACCGGTTGGCTTCATGCGGTCTTGAGACTGTGTGACTCCATGCGGTCTCGGGACCGATTGGCTTCATGTGGTCTCGGGACCGGTTGACTCCATGCAGTCTCCAGACCGGTTGGCTTCATCCGGTCTCGGGACCGGTTGGCTTCATGCGGTCTTGAGACCGTGTGACTCCATGCAGTCTCGAGACCGGTTGGCTTCATGCAGTCTTGGGACCGTGTGACTTCATGCGGTCTTGAGACCGATTGGCTTCATGCGGTCTCGAGACCGTGTGACTCCATGCGGTCTCGGGACCGGTTGGCTTCAGGCGGTCTCATGACCGGTTGACTCCATGTGGTCTTGAGATTGAGTTATTCTTTTATGATTTTTTTTCGTGTTTTTCTGCATAAAAAAGGAAAAGTTAGTCTGATGGTATATTTACAAAAATAGGGTAAATTTGGGATTATGTATAGTTTTAATTTAGAAAGAGTATGGAAAACTAAAGAAAAAGACTAAGATAATCGTCCAAAATAGGATGTTATCATTAGCCTAGTGTGGGATGTCTAAATTGGGATTCTTGTTGAGGCGAGGTTCCAATTTGGATGTCACACATCTGATTAAGATTTAGAAAATCTAGGGTCGTCACACTTAGCTGAAGTCCAAGTCTTCTGCACTCAGAATAATAAGAGGGCCAAGGAAACTAAAGAAGATGAAGTAAGGGATATAAATTTTTACTTCTGGTATATAAATAATTGAGAGTAACTTTGCTACTTCTTTATCATGGATACTAGATATAGGATGTGGATCACAAGTTTTCTCATATGTGAAGGATTTGGAAAGAAATGCACCATTGAAGAAAGGTGAGGTTGAGCTACGACATTGCTAATGGAACAAGAGTTGCTTCCAGTGCAGTTGGAACCTATGGGTTATCTCTACCAAGTGGGCTTGTAATAGAGTTAGAGAACTGCTATTATGTATGTAACACTAATGGGAACATCATATATGTATATTGTTTGGACAATAATGGATTCAAATTTCTTATCGGTGTTCTATTACTATAGATGAGATCTTTTATGGAAGTGCCCCAATGTCTTATGGTCTATACTTGATGGATCTTGAGATACATGTGTATAACATAAAGACCAAAAGAAGGAAAAAAACTCAATAAATCAAACCAAATATACCTTAGGAATTGTCATCTAGGGAACATAAATGAGAAACACATCTCTAGAATCAATAAAGATGGATATCTAGACTTTTTTTATTTTGAATCAATACAGACATGTGAATATTTTTTGTTGGGTAAGATGAAAAAGACTCCCTTCACTGGTAACAATGAGAGGGAATGTAATGTATTAGGACTCATATATACTAATGGGTGTGTCCCTTTTTGAACAAATGCTAGAGGTGGTTACCAGTACTTCATTACCTTTTAATGATGACTTCAGTAGGTATGGCTATGTTTTCTTGATGAAACATAAGTCAGAAACCCTTGAAATGTGCAAGGTTTTCATGAATGAAGTATACAACCAACTTGGTAAAAGGATGAAGGCACTTTTTTCTAATCTAGGTGGTGAATATTTAATCGAAGAGTTTGACGGCCTTTGGCAAGCCCCTGGTATCGTATCACAATGGACTTCACCTGGAACACCATAACACAATGGTGTGTAAGAAAGAAGGAATCACATATTGCTAGATATGGTGAGATCAATGATGAGTTTTGTTGATATTCCAATTTCCTACTTGGTTATGCTCCAAAAACTGCAACATTTACACTTAACCGCATACCATCTAAATGATTTCAAATGACACCATATGAGATATGGAATGGGAAACATCACGATGTGTGTTTTATGAAGATTTGGGGATGTGATGCTTATGTTAGGAAAATGTTTCCTAAAAATCTTGGAGCCAAATATGATAAATGTTATTTTGTTGGATATCCCAAAATAACCAGAGGATACTACTTTTATACTCCATCTGACAACAAAGTGTTTGTTTCCAGAACTAGTGTATTCCTTGAAAAGGAATTTATTCCCAAAGGAATCAGTGGGAGAAAAGTATAACTCAAAGAGGTTTGAGACCAACAAGAAAATATTGAACCTATAGAGGTACAAGAGGAACAATGAGACTCACAAATGGTTTTGGAATCTCAAGTTCCTCATATAACACAAGAACCTCATAGATCTAATAGTACACACCTTGATCCTGAAAGATTTGGCTATCTTGTGACTCAAGAAGGCGGTGAGTTGATCATAGGTGATGAGACAAAAACCTACCAAAAATCTACTAAGGGACCAAGTTTTATGAAATGGCTTGAGGCCATGAAATCTGAGATGGAATCCATGTACACTAACAAGGTATGGAGCTTGGTGGATCCACCTGAAGGGGTAAAACCCATAGGTTGCAAGTGGGTCTTCAAAAACATGACCAACATGGATAGTAATGCACAAAATTATAAGGGAAGATTCATTGCAAAAAGGTTTCAAACAAGTTCAAGGTGTTGACTATGATGAAACTTTTTCAATAGTTGCCATGGTCAAGTCCCTCAGGGTCATGCTTGCCATTGCAGCTTATCATGACTACAAGATTTGGTAGATGGATGTTAAAACCACATTTCGTGATGGGAATCTTCTTGAGGATGTGTACATGACATAACCTAGGCGTTTTATAATTCCAAAGGATGCAAATAAAGTTTGTAAGCTACAAAGGTCAATCTATGGATTGAAGCAAACATTTTGAAGATGGAATTTCTATTTTGACAAGGCATTCAAAGAGCTTTGATTTAGTCAAAATGAAGATGAATCTTGTGTGTACAAGAAGGTTTGTGAGAATATGTACTCCTCATATTGTATGTAGATGGCATACTATTGATAAGTAATGGAATTCCTACTTTATAGATCATAAAGATCTTGCTAGGAAATACATACTCAGTGAAGATCTTAGGCAAAACATCCTATATCTTGGAAATAAAGATCTATAGACATAGATATAGAAGGCTTCTCAGGCTAACTCAAAGCACATACATTGATGAAGTGTTGAAGAGGTTCAACATGAAGAACTCAAAAAGAGGAAACTTACTCATGTAACATGGGGTCAACATCTCTAGATCTGAATGTCCTAGTTCTTGTGAAGCAAGGGAGAACATGAGTAAGATTAGATATGCATTTGCAAATGGATCTGTCATGTATGCAATGTTATGTACGTGCCTAGATGTCACATATGTCTTGAGTGTGAAAAGTAGATATCAATCAGATTCTAGTGATAGTCATTGTACTACCATGAAGAATATCCATAAGTACTTGAGAAGAACCAAGAATCAATTCCTTATCAATGATGGTGAGGATGAGGTGGTGGTAAAGGGTTACACTGATGGAAGCTTCCAAACTAACAAAGATGATTATCAATCACAAATAGGATTTGTGTTTTGCTACAACAATAGAGTTGTGAGTTGGAAGAGTTCCAAGAAAGAGATATTTATGGATTCTACAATAGAGGTTGAGTATTTTTCTGCATACAACACAAAAAACGAAGCTAACTAAATAAAGAAGTTCATCAGTGAGCTTGGGGTAGTTACCAGAATCTATGATGCAATTGAGCTATATTGTGACAACAATGGAGCTAGTACACAATCTAAGGAACAACCTTTATATATGCATGGACCAATGATTTGATCTCGGTTCCTTAGATTGTGTACTAGCTCCATTGTTGTCACAATATAGCTCAATTGCATCGTAGATGCTGGTAACCACCCCAAGCTCACTGATGTTAAGAGTATATACATTCTTGTTAAGAGTATATACATTCTTGTTATTTTCCTAATCAGATGTTATTGTGGATAGACAACAATAACAATTAAGACCAAAATATGTGTTGGTTGATGACAAAATCTCATTAGTCATGATATGTGATATCAAACCAAATACATAGATACTTGTTAGAGAACAATGTATCAAACATAGCCACCTTGAGAGCGATACATAGAAACATCAAATGGTAGTCAGAATCAGTTCTCATAGTGATGGTGGTACTTGGACCTAGAGTCATCACACTCATCACATGTCATTCGGTGTACTTTGACATCATCCATTGTGACCTTGAATAAGGGTTGCCATAAAGGTGGTGCTCGGGTGCATTGAAACACATGGGGATGATTGTGAGTAATGTAGATGGGATTTTTCCCTCCTACATGAGTTAGATATCTTGGCAAATTGATAAGAGAGATTGAGAAATGCATAGCCATTCTTGTGTGAGTCAATATGTAATATTGAGCTTACATATATCTCATACAGTCTGCTCTAGTTCAAGGAACATGGATTGAATGTTGAATAGGATAATGATTTCAAGCTTTGAGTTCAATTTACATATCAAAGACAAAGGAACTATACAATCACTATAACACAAATTACATATTTTAGGTTGAAGTTGTTCTCCAACTTTCCAATTACTTGGGTAGAAATGATGTCTTACTAGATACCACTCATTGCTTGTGAAATCATAAATCCATTATGAACATTCACTACCAACATAACTTGGAACGTATTGGGTCACACTGATAGGATACACATAGAATAGGATTTTATTCATGAATGATGTTTAACTTGATTACTAAAGTGTTTAAGTATTCAATTTAAACAACATTAACTAAAAGTTGACTAATGGACTGTAAACCAACCGGTTCAAGTGTTGAACCGATCAATTCAAATGTAAGGTCAATTGAACTAAGATTGGCAATCAGATCCATGAGACGACCAATCGTCTTAGGTCTCTGAGTCAACTAGCTCAAGTTATGAACTGACTAGTTGGTTGATCAATTTGATTCGATCAAGGATTTATGTTGACTTCATGTTGTGCATTAATTGGATATTGCCAATACAATTGTGATTGGGAAACATAGTGAAATGACCAATTTAAGAGTTTAACTGACTGTCTCATGTGTGAATTGACTAGTTCATTGGTGAACCGACTAGTTCAACTTTTGCAGGTTCCAAAAAATTCATGAACTTCTGCCTCTTCAACTCTCTCTTATACTAGAAGTCCTGACCCTAACCCTCCTATGAATAGAAGGGTAGTGGGGGTCTTCTAAAGATACAACAATAAGACTTTACAATTATTTTCCTCACTGGTTGTGGTATGATCCCGACGAGTGCTACATGTCAAAGGGACACATTGCAAGGGAGAGGCAATTGGGGGAGAAAGTCAATGCTCGTAAATTGACTAGAAGGGATAACTCCTTCTTATCCATTGATCTATAATGACAAGAGTTCCCAGTGGTTGATGTAGACTATTACAGAGGACAGGAGGTCAATGCCACCCTCTAGGAAGACACAGTCAACCAATTTCTGTGGTGATCAACTAGGAGGCCATCATTAATATCTGTCTAGATGCAACTTGAAGAAAATCACATACTACAACAAGGGATTATTATCAGACTTTCTCTCAGACTAGGTATAAACCTTGCAACCCTCCATCCCATTACGTAGTTGTTGACGTGATCTTCTATTTAAGGGGAATATGGAAAGTGATTTTTTTTATTTCTGCTTCCATATATGATGCCATATCTCCCAATAGTTTCTTCCCTAGAGTTTCCTCATCCATAGGGTTACCAAACTAAAACCCTAAGAAGGATCCATGACTCTCTTATCTCCTCCTAGATTGTGGGTTTTCTCTAGATATTTCTTGTGCGGAATGGTGGGCAAAGAGGAGGCTTGGGCTTGGCACCTCCTTTTTATGACATTCATCAAGAGGTCATGGTCTAGTTTTGGGTCGTAGTCCTGGACCATATTTAGGAAGATGAAGTGTATGATTGGGCCCAATTTAGTTCATGGTCCAAGAACTAAAAGGACTTAAAAGTCAAAGTGGGATTAGTTTAAGATCATAATCCATGACCATTGTGAGGTGGACCCGACATTAGCAAATGATGTATGCATGATGACGAGGAACTTCTTATTTATCTGTGTTTTACTTTATCTTTGAAAAAGGTTGTTATAGATAATTAATCTTTGAGATTGTTTGAGACATTAAACTTTGAGAAAGATTGTTTGACGTTGTTAACCTTTGAGATTGTTAATCTTTAAAGAATATTGTTTGAATCATTAATCTTTGAAATTGTTAATCCTTGAGAAGGATGTTTGAGATTTTTAATTTTTAAAAATATTGTTTGAGACTGTTAATCTTTCATATTCTTAATTTTAAAAAAATGATTGTTTGAATCTACATATAAAAAAGGTTAGCAACAATCTTAGTTTCATTTTGATAATGAAGACAAGATATATGCACAACCAGCATACACCTCCCTACTTCCCATGAGTTTAGGTCCATGTTACATCCTCACTCAAGCATGACATGTATATGACATGTTGGTCCTTATCTTGAATTATGAATAGATGGCACTCATCCAGGGTTAATGTGGGTTCAACGGATAAATTTACTTCTCCCAATACACCTCGTGACTACAACATACATAATTAGTCATGCATTCTAAGGGAGTGGGATCTTTTCAATAACTTAGGAAATCCAATTTATCTATGTGTTGGTACCTTTACTAGTATCCCATATCATTTTTTGGGATCCAACATGAGGTTGGAACCCATTCCATGACATGTGGTTTTATAGGTGTGTGAAGTGCATGTCATGGGTTTTTATCATTTCCAAAAGCAAGCCATGATGCATGACCGTCACAAATATGCGAATAAAGAAATAGCAATAGTAGGAAAAATCGGATTTTATTTCTAACTAACATTTGTTATTCATACTTTATATTTTTTGTTTTTTTACCCTAGATGGGAAGTGCAGCCAAAACCATATTTGGAGGCAGACATGGATGTCCAAAAAAAAGGAACAGGGTTGAAAACCCCAGACAGACTAAAGAAAAATAAAATAAGCAAGGAAGTGGTTGTAGATTACCTTGATCCATGTACCTGGAACTGATAGATCAGGGTGATTCACCACCTTGTTCCGAGACATAAAAATTCAAAAAACAAATAAAATCAAAAAAATAAATACTGAAGATGCTCAATCTTTAACACACAATAACAATAGTTTGATTCCAGATCATCTTGGTTAATCCCAATAAAGTCTCGAATTTGCGGCACCCAACCCCCAAAAAATGGGGGGGAATAGGAGAGATGAGATAATCTAATAATAAATCTCCATACTTTTTCATTAATGAAATGACACACAAAAAGAAGACAATCCTATTTGGAGTCGCCACCATGTTTTATTTGAAAAATGAGGGAAAAGATAGGCTGATGAATCCATGAAGGATTATGTGTGATTATCTTGGTTGGATAAAAAGTAGAAAATTAAATTTGAACAAGAGTTCAGATCCAGAGATCTGGTTAGGAGCGGGAAGGATTATAACCCCCATATCACTTAGTAAATCGGTATCAAGCGCGGTTATGTGATGAAAAATTGAGCCATTCATGATTTGTTTAAGGAAAAAAACAAAATAAAATGATTTTTTATTGTGGGTGGGTTGTTTGGACTATATATGTTCGTATCTTTTTCATCATTGCCCTAAAAGTCATACTTTTTAGGTATGTTGTGGTTTTAATCACCTGAGGCCCTCCCACAAAGAGGACCCATCATTAGTGTTTAGGACCGATGCATTGGATGTTAGAGGTGAGTAGCATATATATTCTTGTGCAAACTAGATATATGCTTTCAAAAATAGTAAAATGTAATGACTATCTAGCGTTGTCCGCTCTGCCATCTCTCTAGTGTGGTCCGATCTACCATCTCTCTAGCGTCTCTCTGGCGTTCGTCGCTGGGGGGAGGGGGTGCCTCCTCGGTGCCTTCCTCCCCTTGGCCCAACCATGGAAGGCTAGGTTCTGATGGCTGGAGTGATTCTCAGGAGGGAAAGGGAGCCGGCGTTGTGACGTCCCCGGATTTTCTAAAACTTAATCTGATGTGTGACGTACAAATTGAAACCCTCACCTCAGCGAGAATCCCAATTTAAACACCCCACACTAGGCTAAGAAGAAGAAAATCAAAGGAGTCAGAAGGAAACAATCAGTAGCACATGTACATGAACAATAATAAAACCATACACACATGTTCACCATTCAACATATAATTACATAATGAATTGTTAATACATTTGATATTACATATTGAACAGCAAACTTATACATTTACATGTACTACATATAAACTACAAGATCTTAAGACAACAGGTCCACCTGTACATCATCTCGCTACACAACTCTCTCTATCCTGGATCTTCAAGAGCATAACCACAACCTAAACAAAAGATTACATGCGGTACACGTCAGCACAATATTTCATGGATATTGTACTGAGTACGCCTACGTGTCTTTTATTTACCTCTCATCATATCTTGGCAATAAGATAAAACTAATACTTGGCAGTAACAGAAGAATATAAGAAAAACATATACTTGCACAAGGATATTCATTAAAAAAAAGAGAACACATATTTTAAGCTTATTTTCCATTATATCTCAAGGCCTTTATGATCACTACCAAAGAGTTAGATCATTTGTACAAGGTGACCACTACCAAAGAGTTAGGTCAGACCACTACCAAAGAGTTAGGTCATATGTACATTGTGACAACTACTAAAGAGTTAGGTCACTTCCAAGCACACTGCCAAAGAATTAGTGCTTTCATATAATGGAACAAATATATTATGTTTGATGTGTTCATAGCAGTAATCATGGAAAATCATGCAACATATCATACAAGAATAATCATTTCATCCAATATCATATGCCAAGTATTTTACTACACATATAACACAAACATATTGTATAATAAGCCAAGTAAGAGGTAATGGTGTACCTTCCAAAGAGACATCCTATTCACCACATATTCCTGATATCAACTATATCCTTGATTAAACCTGATTAAGACAAGATCATACACTATCATCAGGTTCTTATCATCTTGCATATCATCTTAACCCTAGTTATGTCCATTAGGGTTTTCTTATCTCATTAGGTTATATACATTATTACTTGTCTTCTTGACTTAGAATTATCTTACTGATGTCATTTTACAGATTATGGTCCATTATCTGAACATTATCTTCCATAGCATTTTTGTGCACATTAATTAACCCTAGGTTACATCATTAACCAAGATTAGGGTTTTATAACATGTATTAAGATTCATCTTCATATAACATGGATTCTGTTCATCATTATGATCTCATAATTAAAACTGAGGTTTCATATACTAATATGAGCTTACTCTGTGAATTTCATCATTTATTTAACATGTATGTATTAATTGCCTTTTATTTAGGGTTATTATCCCTAGATAGAAATATAAAGCAAATTACATGATTCCGTACATCAACATGATCATCCTTGACATCAGGTGCATTATAAACATTATTATGGAGTTACTGACATTTTTCCATAATTTTATGTCATCATTTGATATTTATTACTCATGAACTAAGCATTACACCTCTTACATGATTACTCTAAAAATAGATCATCGAAAGCTTGCGTCCATTGTGTTCTACACAATTTTCTGAGAAAAACGGTACCTTATTTGCATTTTTCAGACATTTGAGTTATTTTCTATGAATTTCGGAAGATCTGCACATTATTGAATTTATTACCTTATTAGGCCAATGATGCGCTGCCACATGTCCACTTTGAGGGCACGCAACTTGCTATTGGGCCGGTCTGGTTCAGCACGAATTTCAGTCGGTTCTCGTTTGGAAAAGGGCCGGTTTAGCTGGTTCTCAGGGATTGGACCCGGTCCTCCCTTCATTCTTTCCCTGGTCCACGCGATCGTCCCAAGCGGGACTCTGCTCCTAGCGGGAGCCGCCGCACAGGGGGACTCTGGTGAGCAAGGGCTCGGGCTGGAGTGTTCCTCGTCATCCCTTCATTCCGCCATAATGATCAACATCTATCAGCTTCCCTACGCGGCCACTCGGGAGTGCCCTACGGCCCCTGGTTCTCCGGCGAGGTGGGAGCGTCGCCGCCATCTTTGGCTGCGGCGGAGCAAAGGGGCAATCGCCTCCGCTGTGCCTTGTATCAGCCTGAAGCTTCGGAAAGCTTCATAAGACCTCCATGAAGTCGCCCGCCATCTCCACTTGCGGTGAGCAGCTCCAGAGTCCATCCCCGAGCTTCACCTTCATCCGGCAGTGAAGTGCTCCTCGTCCGCCTCCAACCCGCCGCGAGGGTCTATGGGAGCAGTAGGGTTGGACTCTCGTGACCCCGACCTTCATTCCTACCTACTTATCCTCCTCACATCCCCTTTCTACCCCCCCCCCCTTTACTCCTCTTCTTCACACCACCTGTAACACCCGATGTAGAAGACGACTGAAGGGTGGATTGTTCTCTCTTATTTCTTATTCACTAACCTGTATAGGGGGTCATTGGGTCCGTTTCAGGGTTGTAAAGACAACTGTCCACTTCGTTTTCCCTTCACTCCCCACGATTAGGTGAGTGGTGGCTGGGAGGGCTTGGCGTCAGCTCTCCCACGATCTCCATTGTGACGGGAGGTAGGAGGAGATCTCTTGGCCGTTTGGTCGTCATTCAAGGGCTATCGGCCACAGGGCGCTTAAGTGAATCTGTGGCTTCTCCTTTTCAAATGCCACAACCGCTGGATCATCAATCTAAGGCCACAAGTTGGCCATGCGAACCCAGCCCAAAACCAACAGGCATGACACAACCTGACTTAGGCTCAAATCCATTAAACTTAGGCCTATTAACCTCAATAACTCACATTATTTCCCACAAAATCAAACCTCCATAACTTCCTCTAGGAATATCTGATCGCCACCAAATTTTAACCATAGATCCCCTACCTCTCGAGCTACGTTCTATTCAAATTTGGTGCCAAAAAATCAATTGTTAGATCATCCAATTAAATTCTTCAAAAAGGCATAAAAGATAAATCTTAACCATGATATCAACATCACATCAGCACACATGCTTTGTCAGAACCTTGAAACTCTCAATATTATTCAACCTTATGGTTTCACTTATGTCATTGGATGATTAAGGACTCCAAAAGTCCACTCCATCACATCCTACACACCTTAAAGAAAATTCCGTCCTCAGAATTAAGCCAGAAAACCACTTTGTCACATCATATACATCTTAAAAGAACTTTCGTCCTCGAAAGTCAACCATACTCGTCCTTATAGGGAAAGCCTTATCTTTCTCTCATCCACATGTAGGCACCATTCTATGTACAACATAGCCAAAAGCTCTCGAACTAAGTTCCAACTATTTGGATGTTTTCCAAACATCTACGGTGATACAAGGGTGAACCACTCATCATATATTATGGTTTAAGAGCTTAGGTTACATCATGACGTATCTCATCTGTTAGGGTTTCATATTTATCTTTAGACATGCATTAATATTCAACATCATATTACCATGTTCCCAAGGAGTTAACCCAAGTTAACCCATACATCAAGGTGTCATAATCATTATGTTGTGCTAGTTGTCAAACTATACTTTTCATCTTTATTAAGCACTAAGCTTAACACTTCTGGTAATAGTTTTCATTCATATGATCTTATTTCATTTCTCATAATAAATTGTAATCTTTATTGGTGACTTCATCAAAAGATTAACCTACAGTTTCACATTATCATCATTATTCATGTATATGGTTAACCATTTACACTTTGATATCTATTAAACCATCTCTAGGTTTTCATCATATCATGTCTATATATCATATCTTGAGACTAGATCACATCTTACATATCTTATATCATGGTTGTGTTAAACGAACTTATGTGAGTGGCTTATCAAACATATATCAAAAAAAAAAACCATCTAGTCCAACTGAGGTTATCCTGACCCACATCATGAGGGTAGTGTCATGCTCAGTCTCCTTGAGCTAACTCAACTCTATGAGTATCTCATAAATAAAACTTATCTTCCCTCTCATAGTTTAGGGTTCACATGTATACCTCATTGGCACTAGAGATAGCCTTACAAGCTCTAGCCACATAAGCACAAACCAAAACATGCTATGACATACTCTTCATAGGTCTCTACCCATGAAACATCTTACCCAAAGCTCTCTTATACACACCACTAGATTCCGTTGTGGGAAACCACCAACCCGAGCATGAGGCTTCATAGAAACTAAAATAGCTACCTCCTCCAGGGTCTTGGGCTATCTCCCTCACCCAGATGGTAGGCACTCACATCCATGTTCACATATGCACATATATAACCAGCCTCTCTATCTCTAGGGTTTGGTCCTCCCAAGGACATCTAGGGTTCAACAAAACTATAAGAATCATGCATAAAGCAACTCGTCTCAAATACTCAGGAGTAGTCCAGTTTAGGACATATCATATCACATATCTCATAAATCTCATATCATGGAGTCTAGGTTCTCTGACCTTCTCCCTGTGGGTCTCGCTCTCTCTTGAGCTAACCCCAAAACTGGTCCTAACACTAGAGTTCCTCCTTTGTAAAAGAGCTTGAGGCTCATGCTGACTCACATCTTATCTTAACTTAACATAACTTATCACATAAAATCCTAGTTACTTGCATCATCAAAACTCATCTTTCATCCTCAAAACTAAAGTTAAATCCTCGAAGACAAACATAGATCATCATAACCATCTTATGCCATCTACACAAGACTTACATCACATCATCAAACTTATATCATCTATTCTATCTAACATATAAATATCAAAAAGGCTCTAGACATCTAATCCAGAACTACACTCTCTTCTAGACTGATGTCATTCACTTTCACTTAGGTTGCATGACCACCTCCTTCTCGTACATGTGTGGGGACACATTTTTGTAATACATATACATAATAAAATATTATATAGTTTTTCTCCGATAAAACATGTGTCAGAGAAAACTATCAAGGTTCGATCCGATTGGAATCAAAAACCAAATCCTGAAAACGAGTGTCCCACACATCGTAGAGAGTATAGTGTCATGAAAACTAGTGAAAGGGGTGAGAACAAGGGGTAGACTAGTGTATCTACTCTAGATAACGAGCGCCATATGTCTAGGGTTTCTCTTCCCTTGATGCACGTCATTTCCAAATAATGCAACGTCCCATACCGCTGCACTATAAGGAAAGAATGACATCTAAGGACTTGTTATACCACAAGCACTAGTCTAGACCTAGTTCTCAGACATCTAGGTGCTAACCTAGAGGCTAGGTCAGATCTAGTCTCTAAAAGACGACTAATCTAACCCTAAAGATGTTTTTAAGTTCAAGATTCTTTAGTTTTGAGTTGCATAATGAGCAAATGCCAGGCTTTGCTATTGTTCATGCTCTGATACCACCTGTGACGTCCCCGGATTTTCTAAAACTTAATCTGATGTGTGACGTCCAAATTGAAACCCTCACCTCAGCGAGAATCCCAATTTAAACACCCCACACTAGGCTAAGAAGAAGAAAATCAAAGGAGTCAGAAGGAAACAATCAGTAGCACATGTACATGAACAATAATAAAACCATACACACATGTTCACCATTCAACATATAATTACATAATGAATTGTTACAAGATTTGATATTACATATTGAACAACAAACTTATACATTTACATGTACTACATCTAAACTACATGATCTTAAGACAACAGGTCCACCTGTACATCAGCTCGCTACACAACTCTCTCTATCCTGGATCTTCAAGAGCATAACCACAACCTAAACAAAAGATTACATGCGGTACACGTCAGCACAATATTTCATGAATATTGTACTGAGTACGCCTACGTGTCTTTTATTTACCTCTCATCATATCTTGGCAATAAGATAAAACTAATACTTGGCAGTAACAGAAGAATATAAGAAAAACATATAATTGCACAAGGATATTCATTAAAAAAAAGAGAACACATATTTTAAGCTTATTTTCCATTATATCTCAAGGACTTTATGATCACTACCAAAGAGTTAGATCATTTGTAGAAGGTGACCACTACCAAAGAGTTAGGTCGGACCACTACCAAAGAGTTAGGTCATATGTACAATGTGACCACTACCAAAGAGTTAGGTCACTTCCAAGCACACTGCCAAAGAATTAATGCTTTCATATAATGGAATAGATATATTATGTTTGATGTGTTCATAGCAGTAATCATGGAAAATCATGCAACATATCATACAAGAATAATCATTTCATCCAATATCATATGCCAAGTATTTTACTACACATATAACACAAGCATATTTTATAATAAGCCAAGTAAGAGGTAATGGCATACCTTCCAAAGAGACATCCTATTCACCACATATTCCTGATATCAACTATATCCTTGATTAAACCTGATTAAGATAAGATCATACACTATCATCAGGTTCTTATCATCTTGCATATCATCTTAACCCTAGTTATGTCCATTAGGGTTTGCTTATCTCATTAGGTTATATACATTATTACTTGTCTTCTTGACTTAGAATTATCTTACTGATGTCATTTTACATATTATGGTCCATTATCTGAACATTATCTTCCATAGCATTTTTGTGCACATTAATTAACCCTAGGTTACATCATTAACCGAGATTAGGGTTTTATAACATGTATTAAGATTCATCTTCATATAACATGGATTCTGCTCATCATTATGATCTCATAATTAAAACTGATGTTTCATATACTGATATGAGCTTACTCTGTGAATTTCATCATTTATTTAACACATATGTATTAATTGCCTTTTATTTAGGGTTATTAGCCCTAGATAGAAATATAAAGCAAATTACATGATTCCGTACATCAACATGATCATCCTTTACATCAGGTGCATTATAAACATTATTATGGAGTTACTAACATTTTTCCATAATTTTATGTCATCATTTGATATTTATTACTGATGAACTAAGCATTACACCTCTTACATGATTACTCTAAAAATAGATAGTTGAAAGCCTGATATTATGTTTCCATTGTGTTCTACACAATTTTCTGAGAAAAATAGTACCTTATTTGCATTTTTTAGACATTCGAGTTATTTTCTACGAATTTTGGAAGATCTGCACATTATTGAATTTATTACCTTATTAGGCCAATGATGCGCTGCCACGTGTCCACTTTGAGGGCGCGCAACTTGTTGTTGGGTCGGTCTGGTTCAGCACGGATTTCAGTCGGTTCTTGTTTGGAAAAGGGTCGGTTTAGCTGGTTCTCAGGGTTTGGACCCAGTCCTCCCTTCATTCTTTCCCTGGTCCACGCGATCGTCCCAAGTGGGACTCTGCTCCTAGCGGGCGCCGCCGCACAGGGGGACTCTGGTGAGCAAGGGCTCGGGCTGGAGTGTTCCTCGTCATCCCTTCATTCCGCCATAATGATCAGCATCTATCAGCTTCCCTACGCGGCCACTCGGGAGTGCCCTACGGCCCCTGGTTCTCCGGCGAGGTGGGAGCGCCACCGCCATCTTTGGTTGCGGCGGAGCAAAGGGGAAAATCACCTCCGCTGTGCCTTGTATTAGCCTGAAGCTTCGGAAAGCTTCCCAAGACCTCCACGAAGTTGCCCGCCATCTCCACTTGCGGTGAGCAGCTCCAGAGTCCATCCCCGAGCTTCACCTTCATCTGGCAGCGAAGTGCTCCTCGTCCGCCTCCAACCCGCCGTGAGGGTCTATGGGAGCAGTAGGGTTGGACTCTCGTGACCCCGACCTTCATTCCTACCTACTTATCCTCCTCGCATCCCCTTTCTACCCCCCCCCCCTTACTCCTCTTCTTCACACCACCTGTAACACCCGATGGAGAAGACGACTGAAGGGTGGACTGTTCTCTCTTATTTCTTATTCACTAACCTGTATAGGGGGTCATTGGGTCCGCTTCAGGGTTGTAAAGACAACTGTCCACTTCATTTTCCCTTCACTCCCCACAATTAGGTGAGTGGTGGCTGGGAGGGCTTGGCGTCGTCTCTCCCACAATCTCCATTGTGACGGGAGGTCGGAGGAGATCTCTTGGCCGTTTGATCATCATTCAAGGGCTATCGGCCACATGGCGCTTAAGTGAATCTGTGGCTTCTCCTTTTCAAATGCCACAACCGCTGGATCGTCAATCTAAGGCCACAAGTTGGCCACGCAAACCCAGCCGAAAACCAACAGGCGTGACACAACCTGACTTAGGCTCAAATCCATTAAACTTAGGCCTATTAACCTCAATAACTCACATTATTTCCCACAAAATCAAACCTCCATAACTTCCTCTAAGAATATTTGATTGCCACCAAATTTTAACCATAGATCCCCTACCTCTCGAGCTACCTTATATTCAAATTTGGTGCCAAAAAAATCAATTATTAGATCATCCAATTAAATTCTTCAAAAAGGCATAAAAGAGAAATCTTAACCATGATATCAACATCACATCATCACACATGCTTTGTCAGAACCTTGAAACTCTCAATATTATTCAACCTTATGGTTTCACTTATGTCATTGGATGATTAAGGACTCCAAAAGTCCACTCCATCATAGGCGTCCAGTCCAAAACGCCTTCCTCAGCGTCGATTTGGGTAGTCTGTGGCTGGGCAGAGGTGGAGACGCGATGCGCTGCTGTGCAGGCTAGATCTAGGTTTGAATAGGCGGCTTCTACCTAGTCGACTTCATACCTTTTACTTGGGACGGGTGGAGAGATGTCGTGCCTTAGATCTGTCCTCTGTGTCGTTGCTCCGTCAAGGCAATGCGAGGGGGTCTTTCGATTTCCTCTTCAGGTACCTGTTCCCCTCACCCGAGCCGTTTACTGGTGTTCCAGTGCAATGACGGCCTCGACCTCGACCCCGAATCACTTGGCGTTGGTGAAGGTAGCTGAGGCCTCGCTGGGCGGCTGACAGGGTTGGGCGGCTCGCCTCGGTCTTCTTTCTCCCGACGTCGACGTCTCCCTCCTCAGTTGATCCAGCTTTGGTTTTTCTGTTGCGGGTTGAGTTGCCCCAAGCCGTTCGAGCCTCGTCGCTGTCAGGCACTTATAGCTCACGGTGGTGGCTCTGCCTCAGCTGTTCTGGAACACCTGTAAGATGTTTGACGAAAAGCTTTGAGGCTTTCAGGTGCATCGAGGGGCTTGGCCTAAGAGGGTGGTCTTCCTCGACGGTCTGCTTCCCCTTGTACTACAGGGTGTCGGGTCATCACATAGATGCTTGAAGGTA
Organism: Alisma plantago-aquatica; assembly: GCA_963693085.1. Lineage (NCBI taxonomy): Eukaryota > Viridiplantae > Streptophyta > Magnoliopsida > Alismatales > Alismataceae > Alisma > Alisma plantago-aquatica. The sequence goes on along the minus strand of OY856414.1, from coordinate 396,517,933 downwards.
TGTCGCTGAGACATGGAAGCCGTTCAGGATGCGTGAGGGAGCAAGGTAGGGGGGGCAGTCTACGTCTGCTCTCCCCCTTGCTTCCTTCCTTATGCGTGGAGCTGTGTATCGCCGAGCCCAGAAATATGATGGTCGTCGACTATTGGAGAGGAGCTGGATAATTACCTGGATGTCACTTCTTCAGTGATTGAGTTAAACGCCAGTGGAGGATAGGCAGTTATCTGGATCAAGGACAATGGTTTGATGGTCATCTCATGGATGGACCCTGGTGAATCACTCTCCTACAACTTGGTCGATGGCTGATCTGGGTTCACCCCTGGTTCTTGACTGAGCAGTATGAGGTTCCCTTTGGATGTTTTTTTTCATCCATGTAGAGACCTGAGAGATAGGATGGGGGTTAATTCTACCATCCTCTTGTTGAAAACCTTGTGCTCCTTTTGTGTTATAGAAATACTGAGGCAATTTGTTGCTGTCCGATGGTTTGGGAGTTTTCTTTGGTTCTTCTTCCACTTCTTTCTGTTAGTGGGTTAATGCCAAGTGCGAAGGGGGTTTCAAGGGCTCTTTCTCTGACGATCGATGTAGTTCATACAGGTTGCTAAAAGTGTGTCTATGATTCAGCCAATGCAATAGGGAGGTGCTATTGATGTCTGGTTTATAGCAGCAATTTCAGACTGAGTTTGTCTCTTTTGTTTTCCTTTTGGGTGTTCCGAAATCCAGGTTGTTATGGGGGCACAAGTTTGTTTGTACCCAATGTTTTTGGCCTTGTTTACCAGCCTGTTGGTATCAAGGGTTTATGTTCTTGCTGTAATGGGGTACTTTTGTGCCCAAAGTTTTGGTAATACAGTAACACGCTTTTTGGACCGACCAAAAAAAATGTAATGACTATAAGAGAATTATGGTAGTTATAGTAAACAACAAATCAGATCCAGTATTAGATCAGGTCAGAAGCAATAGTTATAGATTATAAATCAAAATGATAGAAAGTTTAGAAATTCTACACAATAGTGAGAGAAGTTTATCATTCTACATAATCTAGCATGCTAGGAGGTCACAGAGAAAGATCCTATGATCACTGGAAATGTTAAAATAAAGATAGAGGTAGTCATTTCTATGGCTTTAGGCAAAATGAGAGGGGTGTGAAATAAGTTGGGTATAGAGGTCTATTCATACTCCATGATTAGGGTTCAGGATTCGTGGCAGAATCTTATGGAAGAGGTAGCAGATCACATTGATATGCCACTATTGGCATGCATATCGAGGTGATCCACCCATGTGGCACTGCAAGATGGTTTGATCCGCTCGGGTGTCCTCCAGGTGAAAAATGATTTTCTCATTTTTCTAGTAAATTTAACAATATTTCAGAGAAAATCAGAGAAAACTTGCACAAAATGATAAGCCAGGGTTATCTCCCAGATTTGTCTGGAAAAAAGACAATCCAAAAGGGAATGATTAATTCCTAACAATCCAACTGAAAATTTTATGAAAAGATAACCTATTCATGGAAGAATTGGAAGAAAAAATGCACTTTCAATTTGGAAGAATCTTTCTTTGCATAATAGCTCAAACTAGGTCTAAGTGGATAAAAATGGATGTATTCAATAGGCGGGAAAATGTGGAAAATGGTGGGAAAATGTGGAAATTGGGTATGATGTGGAACAAATTCCATCATTAGTAAGGTAATTGACATTCATTGTGAATTTCTTCTGAGTGACAAAAATGGGGTGTCAACAGTTTCTTTATCTAATGAATTTATATATCAATATAAAATTTATGATCTATGCTTGCTTTGAGTAAGCATCATGGTAATGCGAGTAATTTTTAGGAGTATTTTTCCTAGATGAGAGGTATTTGGATTACCCACGCATGTTGTGGTTGAATATGCATCATAAAGGCATTGGGCGAGTGATGAGGTATTCCTTAGAAACCTTTCTTCCTATTGATGAATCTCAAATCATACTTTCCACCATTGTCAATGGTCTTTGACTTTCTCTGGCACTCTATCTTTTTTGGGGTCTTAGATTGTCAACTATGCATCGAAGGACCCATTAGAATGAGTTATGTTGTATGTTGACTTAGTTTCTAAGGAATTAGATTTATTTGAGAGGAACAACTTTGGCAGCATTTGTAGACATGGGATAGGACATAGGCACTATCTTGTTCATTTGATTGATCACTTCTTCCATGAGACTAGTAACTTCCACTTCATTATTCACAAGCTATCCATAACCCTAACAAGCATGTTGGGATCACTGGGTTAGGTTTTAGTAGGATATTTATCCATTATTTGCCACATAGACATGTGTGGGGGTGTCATCCCATTGCTAGGACATTAAGGTGGACCCTAGTGACATTGGTTTGGCTTCCAAATATGAAGTTAAGCACTTGGTTGTGACTCACCTTCTTTCATAAGTGTGAGAGGAAGGGTTCCAGTGACCATTATATGATTCCCTAAGGGTCAATGTATCTTTTTTTAATCATTGGTTTCCTTTTTGGTAGAAATGTTGGGAATAGGGGAGAAATTGGTTGATTTTCCTACCTTGTTGACTTGAATGTGGTTCCGTTCTTTCACTGGGGTGGAGGAGTGTATGCCCACATGCTGACAAGCTTGAGGAGGTGGCATGTGGGCAACTATTCTGTGAAGGAAGTGGTCTATTCTATGAAGAGTTGTTGTGGCTTTGTAGGCTTTGTGTGGTATGTCATTACCTATTGTGCTCTATTTTTTCTTGAAATTATCTAAAGTAGGTGATTTTGTTGGTCTTTATTTTTCAGATGTGGGGTTATGAGAATTTCCTGGTCTATAGAATTGTTACTCTAAGAAGTCTAGAGGGTTATTTGTATGCTTATCTCATCACTTGTCCTCACTGGGTGAAGTGTAGCATTAGGGTTCAATATAGGTAGTGGAGAGGCAAATTGGAGATGATGACTTTAGCCAACATATGCATCATACTATGGCATTGTATGATCTTTATATCCATGTAATTATCCAACTTCATATTTGCCTTGTTATTTACATGTTCCAATTGAGGATCTTCTCTATATTTCAATGTGTCAAAGTGATTACATCATGTATGGCCTACTTTGAGGCATTATCTCTAGATTCTAGCTAGGTCTAGTTTGAGTCACCCTTAGGGAGTGTCTTGTTCATGGATGAGTGTGCTACTTATAATGGGCTAGTGGATGGTACATCACCTTGACCCTATGTCTGGACTAATTCCTCCTAGTCTTCAGATTCTTCAGGATGCTCAGGAACTAATGTTATATTTAGTGGTACTATGCACATGGTCAGCAGATATTGCTTTCCAGAAAGGAATATGATCATATGAAACACCCTCCAGTGGAAAGTGTTCATGTTTTGACTTATATACATTTAATTGCAATGGCTTGACATGAGTATTCTATAAGTGGTTGATTATGACTTTGTTGAGCAGCAAGTTGATCACACACTTGAGGTCCCTCATCCGCCTTTACCTGATAAAACTTCTCCTCCTAAGGTTATTCCATATCCACCAGTTGCTCCTTGCGGCTTTAATTATTTTCCAAAGTTGAGGTCATATCAAGGATGTGGTGTTGGAGGTTCGTGTAACTTCTTAGGTGACTTTGGTTGAACTTCTTCCTTATTGGAGGATGATGCGAGCATGAGTGTGGTGATTAAACTCTTTGATTCGAGTATCGTGCCAAAGTATAGTCATCATTTTGAGGAGATCACATGCATGAGAGACTTTCCCACAAAGGTCCTAGTCTAAGACACAGATATGTCATTAGTGACCATTAGAGGAAGTTTTTCTCACCTTAGGCATGATGCTTTGTTTGTGCAGGTGCCTTCTAGTAGTTTTTCTTTAGGACACATGTGGTTCATCAATGGTATTCATTCAGATGCAACCAGGGAGAAAACCCTCTATGTCTTCTTGGAGTGGTTAAGGTAGAAGTAGAAGAAGTAGTGTCTATATTTAACAATTCTTTCTTATGGCCTTCGTGTTGTATTTTATTTTCTATATAGAAAATCATGATTTAGAAGTGTTTGTAAGACATTTTAAATTCTAAATTAAAAGTCTAAGTTTATGCCAACTTTTTTTTTGAGGATCCGCAACCTTTAGAATCAGAATTCAAAAAATTGAGCTTTATAAGAATTTGGCCAGCTTAGGAAAATGCCTCAATCCACAAGCCTAGCCTACATGGTGGATTGCTCCAAATTACGAGGTAGTGGGACAAGGAGTCCCACATCCACAGGAAGTGTGTTTGCATTAATTGTCGATGTTGGTATTTATTGAATATTGCATCATCCTGCTAGGGAAAAGGACAAAGAGTCAATTTCTAGGGTACAAGCTTGTCCCATTAATTGGTATACAAAATAGACTGGTTGTATCCTTTCTACAAATCATGGCTATTAAGATTTTAAGCCATGGGAGGCCAAGTGATAAGTGAGATTCTTCTCCTAAGGCGTCCTCCTTTGAAATTTCTCCTGTATGGTGTTGTATTATAGATTTCTCTTCATTGAGTTAGTGCACTTTTAAGTGACTTGTCATCTTCATCATTTGGCTTCCATCCCTATCATGCGAGAGTTGATGTTGGTGGGGATCTCATTCATGGATTTTCTCTATCACTCCCTCCTATTTGAGTATGTTGCTCTGACTCCTACCTTGGAAAATGTGGAAAAGATCACTTATTTCCCCTTCATGATTGGCCCATTGTGCTAAAGAAGTCAAGTTGGGCTATTGGGCTAGGGACTCTTTTGAGTGTGAAGATGTCCCAAGATAATGATGGTTGTCCAAAGATGGTCATTTTATTTAGATGTCATCCTTCTGGTATTTTTTCAAGAGAGAAGCACATCATGGTGTTTATTCTATGTATATGCCTCATTTACAATCATAAACCATGATCATCCTAGCTGAGATGTTCTTTAGAGAGATTATTTGCCAAGTGACAACTATTGGTGTAGTTGACTTCATAAGTGTTTGAATATATGCTTGGTGTTGAGATATAAACTAGTAGGTCTAATCTAATCCTCTTTCTCTATTTCTTAGAAGGTAAACAATACACTTGAATTATTACAAAAGGTTACCAGCTCTCAACATAATGGGTCTTTTTGGTAGAAAATAATGAGCACCATGGTCTATTGGTAATGATTACGGTAGACCAGTTGAGGAGGATTAAAGACATACCTAATCAACCTTGTAGTGGATGTTTCAACCGGTTTAGAATTGTTTGATCATAGTGTAGCCAAGAGTCATTATTTTAAAGGGACAACTGCAAAACGTTTTTGGGATACTATGAATGGAGTGAACTCTTATCACTTTATGGGAATGATACATCTAGATTTTTAGCCTAAAACCTTCTTGCTTGCAATCAAATATGAAGAAGAAAAGCTAAAGGGTACAAACTTTGGAATTTCTATCTTCATTTAAGTAGGATTATTCATTCTCTCTTCCTATTTTCTTTTTCAAATGAAAAGTTGCCTCATATTTGCTAGTGAACACTTCATTTTTCAACCCTACATTTGGATGTACCCAAACTGATACATTCTATATGTACAAAATCTTCACACTTGTGATTTCCACAACATATAACAGGTCAAACACGAATCTATTTATCAAGCAAGGTTTAGATCTGGTGCAGTGAATGTCATTAACAAAATTAACAAGTAAAAGTGATGTGCTGAAGGCCATTAACAGAATGAAGCTCATTTTCTCATTTTCTTTGGCAGGTCTCTCTCCCTATATATATGTCTATCTCTTTCTACAAAAAGTAATATTATCACTGACATGCCGCCCCTCCTTCACTCCGTGTAAATACACATTCAAAATTATATCTAAGACTTTATTGTAGATTCTGTTAAACATTATAACTTCGTCACCAAATGCTTCTTTCCTTTAGGAACCATATGAACTTGTAGAGACAACAATGTCATGTGTTTTTATGACTATAAAAAGGAATTGGTTTACTTGATGCAGTGGTGTAGTTCTCAATTTTCAATCTGGGAGAGAAATAGCTCATGAGTCTTTGTCTTCTTCTGAGTTTATCAACCTTATCATATTGGTTGAAGGTATAAGTGTTGGAATTTCGATGGAAGAAAAATTATGATAGAACAAGATGCACACAATAATGAGGCTTATAGAGCTTGTAGAAAATGGAGGTAGTCTAAAGAGGACATCAACATAATATACATGATCATAAGGGGTATTGAGGCTTTGTATACTTGTATCTTTTTTCCATGCATATTGTAAAACAAGGCCAAGGTTAATGTCCTCCCATGTCTACTCACTGTTTTAATATAAATAGAAGTATGGTTATTGACATTACAAGAACAACTTGATCTAAATCAATATTAATATTTTCTTCTTTCTGAAATTTACCTTTGTATTGGTAAGTTATCGATTGGATGCATAATCCGACTACATATTTATGTGTAGTACATGATGTCTTTTACTATCCACTAATTACATTTACAATTGTGTAAGTGACATATTTTGCTACACACAACTACATATACAATTATAGAAAATATCATTTCCCCCTACATATCATGGCTACGAATACAATTGTAACCATATATGTGGCTACAATTACAACCACATCACACAACTACATATACAATTATAGAAAATATCATTTCCCCCTACATATCATAGATACATATACAATTGTAGACATATGTTTAGCTACAATTACAACTACATTTGTATGTGTAAAGACAAGTTTTAACTATAATTTAGGTTACGTATGAATTTGTAGCTAAATGAATTTCTAACTACATTTTTGAAAATTGTACCAAACCATTAGCTACACATATATTTTCCTCATATGTTAAATGTAAGGATGTATGTAGCTAAAGATTTTAGCTAGAAATTTTGGGGTTTCTTCTACAACTTTTTTGTAGTTAAAGACCATTTTTTTGTAGTGCATCAACATGGACTTTGGATTGTGTTTCTTCATCTTAGTATCATCTATTTTCAACATGCTAAGAAACTCTAAGTAAAAGTCTAATAAAGTTATTCATGACAAACTAAGTATAAGGCTAATAATTGTAAGACTACATAGGTGGCCAACTCTTAATCCATGGGGACTCCCTGTGTCTCTAGACTTTCCACATACCCAATCAACATGATTACACGAGGCCAACTGGTTCATTTTCATCATATTGCACGTAAACATGGCCTTAGAGACATCATACCTCTCTTGCCTTGATTTTTCTTGGAGCATATTTCCGAGATGTGTGGCTATCTATAGAACTCCTATGTTCTCATGTCTCAATATAAGCATAGAATGCATCACTTGATGTCAATACTATCAATGATATGCTTATGGTAAACTTCTCTTTCCACTCTAGTTACATTTGGAGGTGGTTCCTATGGTTTTGGTATTTGTAGGACATAGAGCTTGTGCTCATGCGTGACAAAATTCTCAATGTCCTTGTTACAAACTTACAACCCCAATTTTTGGGTTCATTTTGTGAGAAATGCAATTTCTCATAATAAATATAAATGAACAAATAGTGATTGAATGCATTAATTTCGTTTAAAATAGCCCTGATGATTGTTTTATGGGCTTTATTGGCTATTGGGCCCAATAACAAGGAAAGGACAAAAGAAAATCTATTATTGAGTAAATAAGAAAATAGAGGAAATAAAAATGTGGAAACCTCTAGAAGGAAAATCCAAAGAGAGATTTTGTGCCTCTTGGGTTCCTTGGGTTCCAAGTAGTCCAAAGTTGCATAGAGAAAGTGATAAGAAAAGAAAAGATCAATTAAATATTTCGTTATTAAGAAAGAAATTGAAAGTAATGATAAAGTGTGGGAAATAAGTGAAAAGAGGTATATTTGAGTTATCCTTGATGGATTTTCGTGTTCAAATGATTTCTAATGATAAATGGAATGCCAATGAGGAAAATAAAAAGAAATAAAAAGAGAAATCCTCAAAAAGAAATATTTTAATAAGACATAAACAAGATAATGTGAAATAATGAATATTAATGCATCTAGAAGGATAAAAAGTATCCTTATGAAAAGAATTTCGAATTCTTGGAGTTTCCTGGGGTCAAAGGAGCCCCAATGGAGAAAGAGGAAAGAGAAAATACCAATAAAGTCAAATAAGAAGATAATATGATGCATAATGAATGATTTTGGGGTATTGTTAAAAAGGAAGTAATTTCTATTAAAAGAAAATAGAATTTCGTGCCAATGGATTAAAAAGCAAGAACAAAGAGAATAAGAGGGATGATTTTTGAAATCCCTAATATCAAAAGAAGAAAGAATATTAAAGAAATATGAGAGAGAGAGAAGCTTGCTTTTCATGAAGGAATATGATTCCTAGTAGGAGAGAATCTTATTTCTTCATGGGCAAGCATCATAGGGTGTTGTTACCCTCATATATAAAAGGAGAGAGAGCCCTGGGCCGAGTCTAGAGAAAGATCCCACATATCCTCCTTTCTTCTTATTCTTCTTCTTCGTTCAAACTTATTCAAACCCTAATCAAGGAAGGAACATCTATCCCTTGGAGCAACGAGGCTGTGGAGGAGTTGCGATGGAAGTTTTCCACTCCCAAGTCATCGAGTGGTGTTTGGGTGATCGACCTCTCACCCTAGCTTCACGTGACAACAACAACACGAATGTAATGGAAGTTGTGAGTTGCAGGTCCACCCAACCAATCTCGGCCGCCTCAACCCTAGCTTGGGACATTTGCAGACTCGGAAGGGGGCGGAGGAGGTAGGGGAGCCATCCCCGGTGGCCGACGAGGTTCGGAGAGGGGCGGCACAGCCGCACCTACTCCCTGTTGCTACAGCATGCGCTAGGGCACGCACGGGAGGAAGAAGACGGGCCATTGGACGTATATGCCCCTCCGCGGGCTAGAGATTCAATAACTTTCCTAATGGAAGTTTCGTCATTCCATTTTAATTCCAAACTGGCGGGCGACTTTGCATAAGATGGGTGACGTGGCAGCCTGCTATTGGCCAAAATAAGTGAATTTTGTAAAATTCGTATTTAATTATTTGTAGCTCGGATTAGCACGTATAAAATATAAAAGTTTCTCAGAAAAATGAAGGGAATCCAATAAAATTATAATTGAATCCTGATTATAATTGAAATTAGAAAAATGAATTTTATCGACTTTAATACTTTAATTATTAAGAAGCCCTATTTCAAGATGATTAATGTGCTTAGTAGGGTTTAATGGATGATTAAAGTTGATATTAACCTGTTAATTGTAAAAAGGTATATTAAGCACAAAAAGGATGAAATTTTCACATAATTAGTTTAATTTAGAGTTTCTTGTGCATAAATATGCTTTAATGGGCCTTGAAACCCTAATGTTGGCAAATTCAACTCTTAATGGCTTCAATTATTCAAAAATCGTGAATAAAGCTAAGATATAATGATACTAATGTTACGAACCCACCTCCCGATAACCCCCGATTAAGGGAGACCGAGAGGTCAAAGCCGTACCCATACTTTAAGGATCAAAGGTTCGACAATTAACCAAGAACAATTATCAAATTATAACATACTAAATGGGAAAACTGTAAGAAAATAAACTTTTGCATACCATTTTGAAAACTTGGATCTCTAAACTTCTATCCACTTATGGATTTTAATCTAACTAATCCTCCTTGTATTTTACTTCATGTATTTCACAATATGACGATTTACTATTTGTCCTTTTGGCTTGTACCTAAAATGCCGACAAACAAAACGTCGATCAACCGAAGCTGGTATGTGGGGGAAACAATAATTATGTAAATACGTTAACAATGTACTCATTCAATTAATCATTTAACAACCAAGATTACATTTTAGATATAACTTCGCGATCCAAGAGTACCCTATCCTCTATGTTGTCCCCATTAAACCCCTCATGATCCACCTATAGGTGAACCAATTTCTAGGGTTGAGTCACATGGCACTACTAGTAAGTAGCCCACTCCTTAACTCATGGCAGGCTAATGAGTCTCATGGCACTACACATTGGTAGCCCAGTTTCTACCTCTCGGTAACCTAGAATTTGCTCTAGGATTACCCCTTTTTTTTAGCCTTTTCAAAGCAATAGAGGTGGACCCGGATCTAGTCAGTTATAAATGCACATTTATAGTGATAATCATAGTCACTTTATAGTTGCATGAATTAAATAAACATCCAACAGTTATTTTCAACCAACCGATTAAAACTTCGGGAATCTCCGTGAAACTAGAGTGATTATTCATAAGCGTAACCACATACCTGATTTGATGAGTCATGCATATTATTCAACATATACTTCATGTATATACAATCAAGCCAATCAAAAGATCCAAGAAAGTAATTCAATCATCACATAATTCCTGAAATAAATATACCAATTTTCTTTTATTAATATTTATCCAATATCATCATCGTCCTTAGGATTTCTATTCCAATTTTAGGGTTTCCTTGGGAATTAGGGTTTTGCCTCCATTCTTAGTTATTAAGAACCCTAATTCATTAAATCTACTTAAAACCTTTAAATTCTCTCCTTTTAATATTCTTAGCAGTCTTAGTATCATCATTTAGTAATTTACTTCCTTAATCTTAAATATCATGGTTTTCCTCTTCTTTTACCTCAATTAGGGTTCCCATATGAATTATTCTTCATTTACGGATTACAACCCTAAAACTACCAATTTTGTATACCAAACGGATGGAAACTCTATATTATTAATCAACAGTTTAATATCTTTCAAATTAACCTATTAGTCTTCAAAGATGTATCCTTTATATTCAATTTAGGGTTTCTAAGGTTTCCTAAAAAACCCTAACCATCTCAATTATCTTCATTAAGAATTATCTAATCCAAACTATGTTCAAGAATCATTATATTATAGTTATATTCTTGCAATATCATGTTATGACCACTAAAACTCATATTTACTCAAAACATGGTCTTTAGTCTATTAAACCATGTTCATGATCATAAAACCCTAAAAGAATCATATGAACTATCCTTTTATGATCTTACCACTCGTAACAGGTTAAGATTGCTCAAAAGCATATAAAAGATTCATCATGATTGATTTTATATCATTCTAGGGTTTTTCAGTCAATTAATGCATTAAAATATGTAAAACCCTTTACTTTTTGAGTTCCAAGCATATTTAAGCTTCAAATCTAATTTCTTTGCATTCCTCTCGTTCTGAGGATAAATTTTCATATAAGACTTGTTTTAATCTGAGTTACCAATATTTAATTATGTATTTAGCAAGACTTCACTTACTTGGGCCAATGGGGGGCTGCCACGTAGCATCTTTCCCATGCAACGTTGTTGTGTGAAAATATAACAGAGTTACAATTATACCCTCGCTTAAGTGACCATCCCTTCAGCACGTGGAGGGGCAGAAGCATCATTTGCGTCTAATCTTCTTCTACCTTGAGAAGCATCGCTCCGTCCAGTGATCAGGCTGCGATTTGCAGATGTTTCGGGGGTCCACCCCCCTACCTGGGGTCTCAAGGGTTGCCTCCGACCTTAACCCTAGCTCCGCCTCCCTCCTCCATGCTTAGGGCGCCACCAACCCACGATCGTGGTGGTTGGGTTTGACTGAAAAAGCCTGCAACTTGCAGCTGAAAGTGCAGCCATTTTAGTGCTATGCCGCATCGTGTAGGGCATGGTGATGCTAGCTTGACCTCGTTCCGTCTTTGTGGCATCTCCATATCCCACTGAAACCCTACATGGGCTCCCTGCTGCCCCAGGGTTACATGGATCCCTACTGCTAGGGTTTTGAATGGAAATGATGAAGAAGGAGATGGGGAAGAGAGAGAGCCGTGTGAGGTCCCTCTGGACTTGGGAAAGGATTCGACCCCTTATATAGGGAGGACATCCATGCCCTAACGTGCTCGCCCAAGAAGAAAAAATATGGTTCTTTTCTATTAGAAATCTAATTCCTTCATGAGGAAGCAAGATTCTCTCTCCTACTTTCCTCTTTAATATTCTTTATTACTTGAATATATAGGAATATGAAAATCCTCTCCTTTTTTTTCATTATTCTTGCCTTTTAATTCATTGGCCACGAAAATTTCTATTTTCTTTTAATAGAAACAATACTTCTTTTTACCAATATCACAAAATTCATTAATAATGTTTCACATTATCCTTTTATTTTGGAATTTAGGTATTTTCCCTTTCTTTCCTTTTTATTGGGACTCCTTGGATCCCAAGACACTCCATTATTTCGAAATTCTTTTTATTGGATACTTATTATCCTTGTAGATGCATCTTTATGTATTATTTCACATTATCTTGTCTTTTTGAGGATTTCTCTTTATTTCTCTTTTATTTTACTCATTGGCATTCCTCTTAATATTAGAAACCTCATGGACACGAAATTTCACCAAGAAATCTCATTTATGCCTCTTTTCAGTCATTTTCCACATTTTATCATTATTTTCAATTTCTTTCTTACTAAAGAAATACTTAATTAATCTTTTCTTTTCTTATTGCTTTCTTTTTGCAACTTTGGACTTCTTGGAACCCAAGGAACCCAAGAGTCACAAACTCCATCCTTGGATTACATTTATTTTCCTTCTAGAGGTTTCTACCTCTTTCTTTTTCTCAATTATTCAATTATTCAATTACTTATTGAATTTTCTTGTTACTTGGGCCCAATAGCCAATAAAGACCACAACACAATCATCAAGGATATTGTAAATGAAATCCACTTATTCAAAACAAATCATATCTTTATTTGTTCAATTATCTTTAATATGAGAAATTACATTTCTCACCAATGAACCCAAAAATTTGGGGTTGTAACATCCTTTCCCTCTTATAGGAATTTTGTCCTCAAAATTCTATCAAGCAAACAAACAATTCAGTATAAGACTTTTCCATGTCCATCATTGGCCCCTATGTGGCTTTTCCTTATCCATGGTGCTTCCAAAGAACATTTATCATCACATATTCTTTTCTCTGAGTTCTTTCATCCTGGCGTCTATAAACTACACAGGTGACTCAGGCCATTCCAGCCTCATTGGGGCTCACTAGGTTCATTGCTCCACACATGGTCAGGGTACCTCACATAGTACTCTAAATTGGACACATGGAACTCGTCACATATTACTTTATCCTGAGGGGTAAGATCAACTTAGCCTTCTCCACCAGCTCATCTCAATGGACCCATGTATCGGGGACTCATCTTTCTTAGCTATAGCTCAGAGGGGTCGGATTTTCATGTCACATATTCTCCCATAGTGAACTGTATGTCAGTCTACTTTGCATCTGCTTATGACTCTCGTCATCTTTAGGCTCCTTTCATCCATTGCACGATCAAAGTGACTTCATCTACATGCATTGTGGTCCTTAACCATCATGTTGTCCTTTCACCAACATCACCTTACTGAAGTGGTGACCGACACAACCTCCCTTACAGAGCTTCTTATAAATCCCGATACTGGCTATGGTAGTTAATTTCACATCTTGCATAGGACAAGAACTGTCTCTAGCTATCACCCTGAATGAGCACATATGTTCTCATCAAACCCTTTAGTCTGGATCATACTAACCATTAGTTAGGGGTGATAAACTGTAATAACATCGAGTTCTTCATGTACCTACTTCCACTTTATGGAAGTGAACCTCTAGGTCAAACTCAAGAAACTTTGAACTCACATCATGGTGTAGTTGGATCATCTCTGTCATGGATAGTTCAACCAGATTTGTCCCTTAACATAACTCTTTCTCTCTCATGTCATCTGGGTAAGACGTTCTACCATACCCCATGTCGCATCTTGACCTTCCTTGGTCCAGGGGAGACATACAACATCCATAGTGATGAACTCCCTTTCTCTTTCAGGGACTCTTTATCCTTTACATTAATGCACGGGGTTACTGGTGTTCGTACTTCACCCTCAGCTTGTATGGCCATATACCACATGCAACTTTATCTCCAACATCCATAGTACTGCTACCACTTATTATCTTAGTAGTACCATGGTATATGGTGACCTGAAAAACACGATTTCTTGCATGTCATGATTCCTCAAGATTGATTTCTTTGAAAACCCTAAACCACTCTCATCAGGGTTTCATCATCTTCCTATCCAAAGAAGTGTATCGTAGGTTCTATCACCATCCTTTCATTATATCAAGGACTAGACTGGCTAACCAAACAACCACTATCTTTTTCAACATATCTCGTTACATCTTAGTGTTATCCAAACACCCCTCCTTTCCAAACATAGGGTTAGCCAAACAACCTCTTCCAGCCAAACTAGGCAGCTATATCTCAACCAGAGCATCCATCACCACTTCTCATCCTTAGGTATTAGGTAACATTGAAGACATACACTTCTTTGTATTTCACTTATCGTCTCACCTCAAACTCTATGTCTTTCTCCATTAAGAACACTTTGTGCTCATCTTCTTGGTGATCAACCTCAACTTTGTATGACTCATATCTCATGATAAAAACATCCTCATAAGGTGACTACCTCATTCCTCTTAGTTTTTGCAAACCAACCATGTATCATTCACTTTACCAGGGTATGTTATCATCTTTGTCCTCATACCTCATAGAAACATTCCAAGTCACATCATCTTTTGTCCTTGGTGTATGGCATGCGTACTATCCTATCTCTCACTCCCATAATAAGAGGAAATAAGCATTTGGCTGCAGTCCAAATATAGAGTTCTTCCTGTTCCAAGAGTAGAGATGGTACATCCCACCTTGCCAGTACACCTTTAAATCTAAGTTGAAACGTGCAACTTATGTCTCTACATCACAAACATCTCGACATAAGAGTTACCTCCATGGAAAACTAGTCTTGAACCTATTGAGGTTTATATCCTTGGTCATCTCCTCTAGGTCTATAGGGTGTCGGCTCTTTTGGGGTCATCCTTCTTCCCTCATGCATCAAGAGAGTGCCCTACTCATCTACCCTTTGGGTCCCATGAGTTCATGAAGGTGATCAATCTCCTAACCCATGGCCCTCAGACAATGATAGATGTTACCTCCCGACCCTATGGTCATGTGCAATTGGGGAATTAGGCAACTCCTACTTCCATCGGTCTTATCCCTACTTGACCCTAAGACAGACTTAGGATTCTCCATAGTACATGTTCAACTTAGAACCTTGCCCAAGCCTTCATCATCTCCCTTTGTATACATGGGCTGACACCCATCCTTTCATAGGGGTCATGGTGACCTGTCTACATTGGTCATGCCCCTTACCGGTTACCTCCATGGTAACACATCCACATGCACTTAGAGATGGATATCTATGGGTCTATAGGATCATTCTCATGCCATATACTTTTCACTTAGCCTCTCAAGATCCTATGAGACCTCTTTAGGTTACCTTAAACCAACAAAACTGATATACACCCTACCAAAGGGTCCCTCTCCCAGGATGGGAGGAAAACTATCTCTTGACAACATGGTCACAAAATCTCTTAGGTCTAGGGTTTACATCCACATGAGCCTACTTAACCCTAGAAAGCTATTAAGGCACGAGCAGATCACCTACTGAACCATGCTAGGTCATACTTGTCCTGTTTCCTTCATGCTGGATCAAGATCATACCTTCCTTCATCATCATCCTAGCTGTGACGGGTCCATCAAACATACCTTAAACTTAAGGGGATTCCCTTTTCCTCTATACATGAGGAGTACCATGCTCGAAACTATAGCAACTCAATTCTCATCATGAGTATTAGGTACACTACTTCCCCTCTTAGGCCTAGGAACCCTAGGGTCACCTTTGGGTGTCCAACTGCAAGCTCAAACTCTTAACCATGAATAAAGCATGCAAGAGGCATGACATGCACTTCCTGTCATCCTTCAACTCGAGCAACACTTAGAGGTGGGTCCTCCTCAAGGACAACCAACAAGGTACAAGGCCTCATAATTTGTTACTAATCCTCTCCAGGGTATACAGAACTTCTTCTTCCTTTCTCAGAAGGTAAACTCTTATACCCTAGGCTCATAAGTGCCAAAAGCCTCATCCTCTCTCTAGGGTTTGGTTCCTCCCATGGCAACCAAGACATCATCAACCTCTAGGGATCAAGCATGTGACGACCGCTATCATCCACTTAGGTCGCATCATCCTCAACTCCTGACTTCTCCTCGTATCCTAGAGTCTAGGATTCCAACCTTCTTGATGGGTTTCTTACTCTCTCTAGAGCTAACCCTACATCCAACCTCACCATTAGAGGTCCTCTCTTCATGAAGGATCAACCTCAAAAGCATGCCCCTACCTGGATGAAACTTATGTTCGCTCAAGGTTATCCATAGCTCTTTATGTTTATTTCATAGGCCATCCTTCCTACTCTCCTGGTTAGGGTTTCAACCTATTTCTCACACTACTAACGTACCCTGGGTGCATACTATTCCCTATTCGCATAAGCCCATAGGGTCTCTACATGTCCTTCACTAACATCATCATCGAAGGAGCTATCCTTTACCCTAACATGCATGACCCTTCCCAGGGTTGGGTTGCCAAAGGTGCTAAGTCACCCATGGATCATATGGCATCCCAAAGGCATGTCCTTTCAAACACCTAGTCCAACTCATCTCTCTCTAACCTTCACTTAGGGTTAGGGTTAGCATTATCCTCAGAGGATGTGCCAGGTCTCTACTTGCAATGGAGATCTCTATCTCCAAGACTATCTTATCCTCCTGACAAGAAGGTCTAGCCTCAGGTCTCTTCTAAGCATGTATCTATTCTTTAATTTGTAGTTAATCTATTAAGCTTATGTCCATGACATTCTATTTACATGCTTTTCATTAATTTGATGGAGGATTACTTAGACCTTATAAATCTTAACCATACCTTAAGAGGGTGATGAGAAGAGAGAAAACCCTAATCCTTAAGGTCCATAAGATGAGAAAGTCCTAAAGGTATCTTATTTCAATTCATACCCTAAGACTTTGGCCAGGCAGTCACACGGATCCGAGAGTCCTCGTATTCCGACTAGCGGTGCAGAGGAAAATATTGTTGGCCCCCGATCGTGATCCTTTTCTAGACACCTCTGTCTTTCGGATAATCCTCTAATAACTCCCTTGTGTTCTACGGAGTTTGTAAAATTTAATAACTATTAATGGTTAACTGAGGAACCCACACTCTGATACCAAATGTTACTACCCCACCTCCCGATAACCCCCGATTAAGGGAGACTGAGAGGTCGAAGTCGTACCCATACTTTAAGGATCAAAGGTTTGGCAATTAACCAAGAACAATTATCAAATTATAACATACTAAATGGGAAAACTGTAAGAAATCAAACTTTCACATACCTTTTTGAAAACTTGGATCTCTAAACTTCTATCCACTTATGGATTTTACTATAACTAGTCCTCCTTGTATTTTACTTCATGTATTTCACAATATGACGATTTACTGTTTGTCCTTTTGGCTTGTACCTAAAACGCCGACAAACAAAATGTCGGTCAGCCGAAGATGGTATGTGGGGGAAACAATAATTATGTAAATACGTTAACAATGTACTCATTCAATTAATCATTTAACAACCAAGATTACATTTTAGATATAACTTCGTGATCCAAGAGTACCCTATCCTCTATGTTGTCCCCATTAAACCCCTCATGATCCACTTATATGTGAACCAATTTCTAGGGTTGAGTCACATGGCACTACTCATAAGTAGCCCACTCCTTAACTCATGGCAGGCTAATGAGTCTCATGGCACTACACGTTGGTAGCCCAATTTCTAACTCTCGGTAACCTAGACCTTGCTCTAGGATTACCCCTTTTTCTTTAGCCTTTTCAAAGCAATAGAGGTGGACCCGGATCTAGTCAGTTATAAACGCACATTTATAGTGATAATCATAGTCACTTTATAGTTGCATGAAAAAAAATAAACATCCAACAGTTATTTTCAAGCAACCAATTAAAACTTCGGGAATCTCCGTGAAACTAGAGCGATTATTCATAAGCGTAACCACATACCTGATTTGATGATTCATGCAGATTATTCAACATATACTTCATGTATATACAATCAAGCCAATCAACAGATCCAAGCAAGTAATTCAATCATCACATAATTCCTGAAATAAATATACCAATTTCCTTTTGTTAATATTTATCCAATATCATCATCATCCTTAGGATTTCTATTCCAATTTTAGGGTTTCCTTGGGAATTAGGGTTTTGCCTGCATTCTTAGTTATTCAGAACCCTAACTCATCAAATCTACTTAAAACCTTTAAATTCTCTCCTTCTAATATTCTTAGCAGCCTTAGGATCATCATTTAGTAATTTACTTCCTTAATCTGAAATGTCACAGTTTTCCTCTTCTTTTACCTCAATTAGGGTTCCCATATGAATTATTCTTCATTTATGGATTACAACCCTAAAACTACCAATTTTGTATACCAAACGGATGAAAACTCTATATTATTAATCAACAGGTTAATATCTTTCAAATTAACCTATTAGTCTTCAAAGATGTATCCTTTATATTCAATTTAGGGTTTCTAAGCTTTCCTACAAAACCCTAACCATCTCAATTATCTTCATTAAGAATTATCTAATCCAAACTATGTTCAAAAATCATTATATTATAGTTTTATTATTTCAATATCATGTTATGACCACTAAAACTCATATTTACTCAAAATAGGGTCTTTAGTCTATTAAACCATGTTCAAGATCATAAAACCCTAAAAGAATCATATGAACTATCCTTTTATGATCTTACCAATCGTAAGAGGTTAAGATTGATCAAAAGCATATAAATGATTCATCATGATTGATTTTATATCATTCAAGGGTTTTTCAGTCAATTAATGCATTAAAATATTTAAAACCCTTTACTTTTTGAGTTCCAAGAATATTTAAGCTTCAAATCTAATTTCTTTGCATTCCTCTCATTCTGAGGATAAATTTTCATATAAGACTTGTTTTAATCCAATTTACCCATCTTTAATTATGAATTTAGCAAGACTTCACTTACTTGGGCCAATGGGGGGCTGCCACGTAGCATTTTTCCCAAGCAACGTTGATGTGTGAAAATATAACGGAGTTACAATTATACCCCCGCTTAAGTGACCATCCCTTCAGCACATGGAGGGGCAGAAGCATCATTTGCGTCTAATCTTCTTCTACCTTGAGAAGCATCGCGCCGTCCAGCGATCATGTTGCGATTTGCAGATGTTTCGGGGGTCTGCCCCCCTGCCTGGGGTCTCAAGGGTTTCCTCCCACCTTATCCCTAGCTCTGCCTCCCTCCTCCGGGCTTGGGGCACCACCAGCCCATGATCGTGGTGGCTGGGTTTGACTAAACAAGCCTGCAACTTGCAGCCGAAAGTGTAGCCATTTTGCTGCAATGCCACGTCATTTAGGGCATGGCGATGCTAGCTTGACCTCGTTCCGTCTTCGTGGCATCTCCAGATCCCACCGAAACCCTACTTGGGCTCCCTGCTGCCCCAGGGTTACATGGCTCCCTGCTGCTAGTGTTTTTAACGGAAATGATGAAGAAGGAGATGGGGAAGAGAGAGAGTCGTGTGAGGTCCCTCTAGACTTGGGCAAGGATTCGACCCCTTATATAGGGAGGACATCCACGCCCTAACGTGCTCGCCCAAGAAGAAAAAATATGGTTCTTTTCTATTAGAAATCTAATTCCGTCATGAGGAAGCAAGATTCTCTCTCCTACTTTCCTCTTTAATATTCTTTATTACTTGAATATATAGGAATACGAAAATCCTCTCCTTTTTTTTCATTATTCTTTCCTTTTAATTCATTAGCCATGAAAATTTGTATTTTCTTTTAATAGAAACAATACTTCTTTTTACCAATATCACAAAATTCATTAATAATGTTTCACATTATCCTTTTATTTTGCAATTTAGGTATTTTCCCTTTCTTTCCTTTTTATTTGGACTCCTTGGATCCCAAGACACTCCATTATTTCAAAATTCTTTTTATTGGATACTTATTATCCTTCTAGATGCATCTTTATGCATTATTTCACATTATCTTGTCTTTTTGAGGATTTCTATTTATTTCTCTTTTATTTTCCTCATTGGCATTCCTCTTAATATTAGCAACCTCATGGACACAAAATTTCACCAAGAAATCTCATTTATGCCTCTTTCCATTCATTTTCCACATTTTATCATTATTTTCAATTTCTTTCTTATCAAAGAAATACTTGATTAATCTTTTCTTTTCTTATTTCTTTCTTTTTGCAACTTTGGACTCCTTAAACCCAAGGAACCCAAGAGGCACGAAATCCATCCTTGGATTACATCTATTTGCCTTCTAGAGGTTTCTACATGTTTCTTTTTCTTAATTATTCAATTATTCAATTACTTATTGAATTTTCTTGTTACTTGGGCCCAATAGCCAATAAAGCCCACAACACAATCATCAAGGCTATTGTAAATGAAATCCACTTATTCAAAACAAATCATATCTTTATTTGTTCAATTATCTTTAATATGAGAAATTACATTTCTCACCAATGAACCCAAAAATTTGGGGTTGTAACAACTAAGCTATTTCGAGCATTAAAGTTCCTAATTGTGGTTAAATACCCTTAATGTGGAAATTAGGGTTTCCTAGTGGATAAAAGGTAGAATTAATGATAAATAATGTTCATATGAGTATTAGAGCATAATGAACTATGAATTGATGATAAACGAGCATAATGACTTTGTCATAGATTGAAAAGGATAAAAATGGTAGCTTTAATGTAAAAGAAGCTTAATGGACTTAATTGTTGGTTATTTGTGCATTAATCTGGAATTAAGGTTATGTGTTTGTAAAAGGTAACCTTAATAACTTTCGTGAAGGATATATGAGAAAATTAGGGTTTAAAAAGAGTAAAGTGAAGTAAAACCCTAATTGCAAAGTAAACCCTAAAAAGAGGAAGAAACCCTAAAAAGGAATAGAAATCATAAGTAGCAAGATGGCTTGGATAGTTTTTGATAAAAAGGAATTGGATGTATATTTTAGGATTGAAATGTGTACTTGCTTGATTTTGGATTACTTTCTTGTTTGGACTATTCCTGCATCTGAGTCTGCCTGATAGGTATGTGGTTACGCCTATGAATATCCCGAATTAGTTTCCCGAGGATTTTCGAGGTTTTATTGATGACATGAGTTAAACTATTGATTGCATTAAATTCTTGCAAATTATAATGTGGATATGACTATCACCTAAGATATGTGCCTACTAGCTCAGATCCTAGTCCCCTCTATAGCTTAATAGATTGACCTAGTACATGGCTACCAATGGGGTAGGTCCATCAGGTCATTGAATGACTTAGTACATGGATACCAATGGGGTAGGACCATCAAGTCACCATGAGTCAGGGATTGGGCTACCTTTGGGTAGGGCCATGCGACTCCATAACCCTAGGTATTGGCTACCTGTGAGGTAGGGCCATGGGGGTAAGGATCTACCATATGAGAGAGGTAGTATCCATGTCCACTGTAGGGACAACATAGATATAGAGGATAGGTAAGGATTGAGTAGTATTGCTTAAAGCGTAATATTCGATGTTAAATGATATTTGGATGACTACATTGTTATTATAGTTGCATGTTTATTGTTTCCCCCACATACCAGCTTCTTGCTGACTGACATTTTGTTTGTCAGTGTTTTAGGTACAAATGAAAAGAACAAATAGTAAAGTGGCATATGTGAAATTAAATGAGAATTAATGTGCACATGATGATTAGTTAGATTAGTATCTTCATGGATAGAAGTTTAGAAATCCCAGTTTTAAAAAGATATGCAAAGTTTTATTTTATACCAGTTTTCAGTTTAGTGGGTAAAATTTATTAATTATTATTGGTTATTTGTTGAAACTTTGATCTGGGTTATTGGTTAACGGCTCTGACCTTTCAGTCGCCCTTAATTGGGGGTTACCGGGATACGGGGTCATTACAGTCCTACACCATTCATGGAAGTTACTTTCATTTAACCTTTTTTTTCTCAAGAACCATTCACAACAAGAAGTTGTTATGTGTCTCTTTTGTTAACTCTATAAATAAAATATTTGGATGAGTGAACAAATTGATTTGAATAATACTTTAATTTGATGTTATTAATTTTGCCAATAATCAATAATTATCTCAATATTTTGATGAAACTAATAGCCCTCACTATTAGTTTGATATATTATAATGAGAAAACTTCAAGTGAGCCAATATCCATGATACATTAATCTACGAATTAGCTTTGGTTGACCACTCACAATTTAAATACTTAAGTACGTAACAATAGCAATTGCATCCAATTCAAATCTTTGATAGATGTTTGCAAAAATCCTTCCAATAAATTACCGTAAGATGTATACACCATATTTATGCCTGCATGTTCATAATACGACTAATATAATAGTAGTTATGTCAATCGTAAATGACAATTCAATAAGCTATTCACCCTGCTTTGTTACAACCACTTGTTTATTATCACACATCTCCAAGATTGGTGCACCATGAGTTGCCATGCCAATACATAGATGATCAAGGTTTTCATGTGTATTGCACATTGAGGGACATCTTAAACATAATACTTGATTCATCCCTATTTTAGGGCTTTATCTTGTGTCATTTTGCATTTCATCCACATCTATACTTGTTAGATTACCTATTATTTCCCTCAATATGTGTTTTATTGTCAAAATCACTTATGGATGGTTTTTGCATGTTTTATAGGTACTTTGGCCACTACTTTATGTATTGGAAAGAAGATGGTTGAATTTAGGGTTTCCCTAGGCTTGGAGGAGCCCAAACTGAGGCTGAAACCATGCCCAACCTACCCCAAGTGGTCAAAGAAGGTTTTGAAGAAATACCCTCCATGGATGGCCAAGTTCAACACTCAAATGCAGGGGAAGGACCCCAACACGGCCGTGCTACCATGGAATGGCCGTGCTGGGACATGCCCCAAGCAGCAGAATCATCAAAAATTGACCCAGTTGGCTAGAACGACCGTGTTACCAAGAATGGCCATTTTGGCAGTTCCCAGCACGACCGTGCCACCAGCTCCAGAAACTCAAAATTCCCCTATTCAATCCATTTTCTCACCACGACCGTTCCCATCCACCACGGCCGTGCTACCCATTGCCCAACACAGCCGTGCAGCCCAGCACGGCCGTGCTACACATAATTTTACCCATTTTCCCACTGTTTTCCCCATTTTACCACTAACTTAACCCTAGACCCCCTAGACACCTATATATACCTAGGTGGCGGCTGGGGCACTGGGTTGGCTACCTTCTACTCCCATTTTCACCCGCTTGTCACCTCCACTCCATTCCACTTCACGTCCACCTCAAATCCACTCCATTTCACCATTTCCACCACATAACCCCTCATATCTAAGCCTTCCATCCACTTCCCACCATCATCCCACTCCATTTCATCCTTGGAGGAGGGAGGAGGACGTCCTACAGCTTCTGGAGAGGAGGATTGCTTCATCTACATCGAGCTCCATGGCTTCTTCTACCTCTTTCTCCTTTCTTTTTGTATTTTCCATTTCTATGAGTAGCTAGGCCCCTATGGGTGGGCTGTTTGGGGGGAAATATGTTACTTTGATACCATGTTGGGGGAAAATGACATGTAAACTTTGTAATTTCATTTGTTAATGATTATATTCTATTTGCATCTCTCTCACCATGGATTACTTGTTGGTTTGTGTGTGAAATCACCTAGGAATTTAGGCAAATTGCTTATATGTGTGAATTTTGGGATTTGCCCCTAGGTCCAATTCTTGGATCCCTAGGTTTCCTCCCATCTTCCTACATCTTAATCAATCTCCCTAAACCTAAGTGAGAGATCTAAGTAGCTAGATTATATAATTCTAGTGCAATTAGCATGGTGCCTTCTCAAGGCTAGAATGTGGGGGGATTGGGGTCCAAAACCCTAATCTCACCTCCCCATTACTACCCTCAGCCCCTAATTGCCCTAGGAATGCCTAATCTAGAAACGTAGACTTGATTAGACTCTAATTGAATTAAACCTAACCCCTAACCCAATTGAGCCTCTTAAGGGTAGTAGGGGGTGTTAGGGACTAGTTCCCCTATACACAACCTAGCATATCCATGGCCAGTTATTAGATTGGGTTAATTCATTAGACTCTAACTTGTTGTTTAGTTTGGATAATCTAAATGGAATCATAATGTTCATATGTCACCCCCCCAACTTAAGTGATAAGTTCATACCCCTAAACAGCCCACACATCTCTTTACTGCTTAAAACCCTAGTTTTGTGCTTGCTTAGCTTAATTAGTTCTTTCCTTGCTTAGTTAGCTTCTTGCTTTGTTCTTACCTTGTTCATGTTAGTTTAGTTCTTTAATTTCTCTTTTGATTCTCCCTTGCTTGCCTTAGTGTAACTTGCCTTTTCATACCTAGCTTAGTCTTTCCTTGCTTGCTTAGTCTTAATTCAATCTAGGGTTAACATAGATTTCATTCTTGCCTTTAAATTGCTTGTTTATCCTTAGTTAACAATCAAAACCAACCTTCAAACCCTTAACCCTAGTCTCCGTTGTAGGAACCCAGCAAAACTAAATCTAGCTCTAGCGGCCCCTCTTTTCCCTATGGATCGACCCTATACTTGCCACCTTCCTATACTACGACATGACCCTGTGCGCTTGCAGGTGTAGTTGTTTTAGTAGACGTAGGTAGCTAGTTTAGGTCTTATAAATTTTGAAAGCAAACCCCCATCCACCGTGCATTCCGACCTCGTGTGACGCATCTATTCAATCGAGTAGTGTGTTAGCACCTCTAGCAGAATCACACCAAGCTTTCTGGCGCCGTTGCCGGGGATTAGAGGCGCTCAGCCTAGCTAGTTAGTTTTGCTTTGACTTTTCCTACTACCCTCATCATTGCTATTCTTTATTCATTACTCTTTGCATTCTTTGTGTATATTGGTTTGCTAACTTGCTTTCTTTTGTTTGGTTGTGCCTTGTGCATGTGACAAGCCACTCGGAGAAGACAAGATGAAGGCCAAAATGCACAAACCCATCCATTTCCTCCACCACCCTACCTCCAAGGGTACCCTAAGCCTTACACACCTCCACCACCTCCATTGTCGCAACCTTCCCACTACTTCACTTTCCAACCTCAATTCCCTCCTCCACTACCCTACCTCCAAGGCTATCCTAAGCCTTACACACTACCACCACCTCCATTGCCACAACCCTACTACCAGTTCACCTTCCAACCTCAATTCATTATACCACCTCCATCACCACAACCCTCCCACCAATTCACCTTCCAACCCCAATTCCATCCTCCACCTAAAGTCCAAGGGCCATCAACATCGATGCCACCACCACAACTATCACATGCTCCCCCTACTTCCCATGAGCAAATGGATATGATTGAGACCCCTCTCTTTGGTGCCTATGAAGACCCATTCCTCAAGAGAGAGAAAACATATGGCATGAGATTTCTGAGGGTCTTAAGGATTAGTAAGATCTATGATGATGATCCCCAAGGAGAGAGAATTGTTGAAAAAGACTTACGAAGCTCGCATGACCCTTGGGAGGAAGATCAATCAAGGAAAGCATTTGATAGGATTGCTTATGATGGGGGTGCAAACATTTTGTTTTTGGACCATGGTTGATGGTGAAAGAACAACAAGCCTGGCTGAAGGCATGAAACTTAGCGCTTGTGGGAGGCAACCCACATAGGTTTGGGAAATTTTGACCCAACCTTCACTTTTTGATACAATAGCTTTGTTTTTACATTTTCCAAGAACACACACACACACTTGTGTTTAATAGTTTTTGTCTAGTTTTAAGATGTGCAGGTGATAACAGGGTGAAATGAAGGAAATTTGAGTACAATTGAGAGAAGGATTCCAAGAAAAATCACTTTGAGTCATGTTTTTGAGTGTTTGGTGTTTCTCATTTTGACAGTAGTAGCTACAGGGACCACCACGGCCGTGGCACATCAATACGAACATGGTCATTTGCATGAAAAACACACCAAATCTCTAGATTCAGAAGCAAAATTGAGAAAAGCTGCCAAAGGACTGCATCACGGCCGTGCCAGGCAGCACGACCGTGCAACTTGAAGCCACCACGGCCGTGCTACGCAGCACGGCCGTGCTGAAGACCAATTTCAGCCAATGAAGGTAGATTAGTGCGGCAGCTACTATGCATATCCTCCACCACATGGAGGAACACTTCCAGAGCCTTGAGAGAGCCATGATCGTCTACCCTATCATCCTAAACTCTAGGATAATGCTGAGGACAACATGATTCAAAAGTTTGGGGTGGAAGGGAAGGTATGCCCTAGTTTCACTTTGTATTTCACCCGCCACATCCACTTTTGTTTTCTTGCTTTTTCTATCTACCTTTGTCATCTTTACTGCTTTGCATACCTGCATGCCATGTCGTTTACTTTCTTGTCATTTTTGCGTAATTTTCAAAAATTTTGCTCTTTTTGCCAGGCATTGCATATCATGTAGATATTTGGTAATTTTTGCATGTTTGAGCTAGGATTTTCTTGTTTGCTGTTTTAAGTTCAATAATATAGGTTTAGATGTGATTGGAGGCAACTTGGCACCATTTTGGCCAATTTTGCCCAAATTTGATATTTCTTGTCTAAAAAGTATGTTTTGACCCAATCTCTATTGTTTTGAATTAAAATGATGACCTTTGACAAATACAAGTGAATCACCATTGTTTGTTGCTAAGTGGTATCAATGTTTGACTTTTTACATGTGCATCACCTCTCTTATGATTGCGATTGAATTGGTTGAATTGTGAAATTGAGCAAGCTTTGAATGCTTAGTGTTTGTGGAATTGCCTGTTTGATATATCAATTTCATTTTTTTCATTCATGTGGTGTGATATCTTGGATGAAGTGTTGGATTAATTCTCATGCAGGATGTCTTACGTGGAAAATCATACCAATGACCCCTCTTTGACCCGACTATTCTCCCCCCATCTTCATACCCCTCCGCCTCATAAAAAGATGCCAAAGTGCACATATTAGCCGTGGCCACCTCCAAAAGTTTGGGGTGGCTGCATCTCTATCTCCCCACTTCACTCTATCCACCATATGCCCTATCTACACCAAGGGCAAGAAAGAAAAAAAATGCAAAATACAAAAAGAAAATAAAAGGATGCTCCTGTTTAAGAGCATTCAAATAAAGAAAAGATGAGTGTGTAAAAACACTCCAAAAATCTTACCGCAACCCTTTCTTCCACTTTCATACCTATTGAGCGAGGAAACATCGAACGTAGCTCATTTTGCCCTTTTCCGCAGCCACGTGGGTCATTTGGTGTGATTTGAGATATAAGATTGAATGCAAAATGTGAAACAACACTCCTAGTCATTCTTGATTAACGCCGCCATGAAACGGTTTACCCGGAACTTAATGGAAGAAATATAGATAACTTGTGTATTCTATGCGCTATATTTGAAGTTCATATGCTTTGTGCTTGTTTTCATTATTGGATTGTGAAAGTAGGAGAGGAGAGAGGTGAAATGCATGTACATAGTCATCTTTGATCCCATTCAACAACAATCATCTTTTATATTGCATTTGTCATTTCTTTTTGTGAAAGTTTTGTAGAGAGATTGAGTTGGAGCATACTTGAGGACAAGTATGTTTCAAGTTTGGGGTGGTGATTCAACCCTATTTTAAGACTTTATCTTGTGTCATTTTGCATTTCAGCCACATCTATACTTGTTAGATTACATGTTATTTGTAACACCCCTGACCTGGGTTATACCTTAACCCTAGGTGTTTTGATTAAGAAAGATGATTAAATGCTTAATCTCATCTTGTGTAAGGTAATTATGGTTCAAGAGGAACTTATATTACAATTCTTATCCTTTTTGAACATTGTTGAAATCAATGTTTTGCCTATTTTGGACTAAAGTGCAAATTACCCAAGTTGAGGGGTTTAAGTGCAAATTGTGCATGATAATATGTTCCTCATGTGTTGAAGCATCATGAGAGTAAAGATGATGCTGAGGTATGGCTTATGGAAGCCTAAATACCAAGAAAGACCTGATAAAGCAATGTATGTGCATGAAAACCTAGTTTTGGTGTAATGTGCAATTTACCCAAAACCCAGGGTGTAATATGTAAATTACCACTTCAATAAGGTCCCTAATGTTTCTTGGCATCAAGTAGAGAAAATAAAATGAGAGGGGCGCCTCATTTGAATTAAGTTGGAGGAGAGAGAATCTCGATATTAAAATAATCAAGATTTAATCCTAATTGAAACCCTAATTCTATTTAGTGTAAAAACAAATATAATAATTGAAGGGCCTTCAACCAAAAACGAGATGGTTGAATTTTCTCAAGTGTGAACACATTTGTGACTTTGCTAGGCCACGAAAATATCTCAAGCAAGTGGATAACCCACTCACCATTATTATAAAGAAAAGCAATATCCACTCAAATTGGAATATTATTATAATATGATCTAAGGTGCTTAATTTTCTTTTCTTTAAATTGATGGATAATGAAGAGGAATAAGAGGCAATGAATATAGCCTCGTCCTTAAGGATTTTGAGGGGAATTTGAGGGGGAAGAGGCGGCCATATTTTTGGAATTTAATGCATTTTAATAATGCATTTTCTCTCTCATCAAGTTTCTTATAAAAGTACCTTTACCAAGCCAAAACAAAGGCTATTTCGGATTCTTTTCTTTCCTCTTGCTTTGAAAACGACTAAGGAGCTGTGGAGGAGCAGGAGGACGACCCCAACCTGTTGGTAAGGTCCTTGACCTTCGTTCTCCTTGATTCCATGGTGGAAATAAAAAAATAAATCATTGATTTCTTCTTATTTTGATCTCCTCTTCAACCCTAGGCAACTTTTTCATCCAAAAGCTTGAGGACGAGCTTAGGGGGAGTTGCTAGAGCTTCATCCACCATTAATGGCGTGAGCTTGAAGCTTTGGAGCTCAATTGGAGGCGGGTTTTATAACTCAAACCCTTAATCATTGCTATTGCATCAATCAATTATGCTTTGTTGATTGTTTTCTTCAATTTGATACATACTTGTTTCCTTGCTGCAATTTCCATCAAGAACAGTTGCTGTTCTTGGTTTTTCGAAGGAAGGTGATGATGACATCATCCTATATGCTTATCCAAAGAAAAGTACCAAGCCAAATGGTCTTGATATCTATTCCAAATCGTTTTAAATTGATTGGCTATGCAGTTTCAGAAAACTGTTTTAGGGAAAACGGTTTCAAAACCGTTTGATATGGTTGAACAAGCGTTGACCGTTTGGGAATCTTGTTCCTAATTATTTAGGATAATGACCCTCCAAAATTTAGGGGTTAACTCCAAAGGAATCGTGAGTTGAAGGCCAATCAATTAGATAAATCGAATTGAATTAAATGCTGATTTTCAACCTGATCAACTTGACCTGTTTGGGAAAACGGTTTCAAGACCATTTGAGTGTGTTGACCAAGCATTGACCGTTTGGGATTCCTGTTTATAATGATGTTGGTTAATGACCCTCCAAATTTGAGGGATTAACTCCCAAGGAATCGTGAGTTGAAGCCTAATCAATTAGGGGAACCTAATTGAATTAAGTGCTGATTTTCAATCTGATTTAATTGACCTTTTTGAGTAAACGGTCTCAAGACCGTTTGAATGCATTGACCAAGGGTTGAATGTTTGGGATTACTGTTCCTAATGATGTGGTATAATGACTCACCAAATTTGAGGGATTAACTCCCAAGGAATCGTGAGTTGAAGGCTATTCAATTAAGCAAACCCTAATTGTTTATGGAAGCAATAACTCAGTATACTATGTCAAACATAGTTGTTTGTATTTGATCATATGGTTGATGTAACCAAATCAAGTGGAGAGAATGATAGAAATGAATTCATACATGAGTATGATTCATATGGTGATTTAGGGTAGGATCCTTAGTAAAGAGATCAAGAAACCCTAATTGAGAAGGTTAACGAACCCTAACCCTGATTTAGGGAAATTTTGAGTAAAACCCTAATCTAGGGTAATAGTGTAACCCTAATTAAGGGTAATAGTGTAACCCTAATTAAGGGTAATGACTTGGGTAACTCTAATTTAAGGTAATTAAATACCAAACCCTAATTAGAGGAATAATGAATCCCTAATTTATGGGTAATTGAATGAAACCCTAATTGGGATGATTAGTGAAACCCTAATTGAGGGTGATTCCCTGAGAAACTCTAATTGAGGATGATTCCATGTGAAACCCTAATTGAGGGCGATGTCATATGAAACCTTAAAGCTAACACAGAGTAAAGCTATGTAAAACCCTAAATTTGGGCTATAGTGCATGGAATTCTAATCATGGGCAATATGGTGATAAATCATAACCCTAATGTCTGGGTAATGATATGAGTAAACCTTAATGATGAAATAATGAGTAATACCCTATAATGATGAAATATCTTAAGTGGTTGACTATAGGCAACCTTATAACAAGCAATGCCTTAATTTGAGATGAGTCCATATCATTGAAGATAGTTGGACAATCCTTGTGTGTGATCTATGCACATCATGGTAAAGGTGATAGGTTGGTGGATGAAAGTATTAAGATGTGAAATTCCTTATTATAAGATAAGTTAATAAACTCATGTAAGATAGAAGTGATGAGGGAAGTGATACATTGAGACATGATAGATATCACATTTAGCATTTCAGGGTTGATATACCTTGATGCATCTCAAATCCAATATTTTTGGATAAGATACACAAGGAGAGTGTTATGTAAATAGTTACAATGAAATGTAATGATTTTAACATACTTGATAAGTAAGCTAAAATGAGTATGATGTAATCATACCATGATAAGGATGAGAGATAAACTCATACCTTGTGTTGATGATCATTTAATGATAAATGATAAGAATATTAAATACTTGGAATGTCGATGGATGCTCCTAGACGTATGGAACAATATATTAGGGTTGGATTGATAAAATGAACATGAAACCCTAATTGATGTGAATAGTAAACCCTAACCCTATGGAGGAAATAGTGGTGTTACTATTATATTACATGAGTTAATATGTCATTGTTGTCCAGTGAGAGGTGACAAGATGTTTAATGGCCTTGTGAGCCATATGGTTAGATGTTACCTAGTAAGAGGTAACAAGATGTTTCATGGGCATGATGAGCCCTGAATGATGTGTATTCCTCTTATGTTGATAAGGGTTGATACCCTGTGATATTGTGAAAAGGATTTATATCCTGTGATAATATGATGATTGGTGTAGTCTCATGAATGGCAAGTGAATATTACCATGTGATGATGAGATGAGAAATTATGTTTCATATGTTTTACATCTTTTCAGGTTTTGATATTTATATGCTTGCTAGAAGTGAATTAGGGTTTGTATGTCCACTTGTTTGATGCAGCCTTAATTCACCCAATTGGCATAACTAATCAAGTGCAACTCTAATCATGTAGTGCCCTGTGCCGTAGAACCATCTTCAGTGTCAGAACTTGCTGGATGGTGAAACGAGTATTCCTAAGGGAAACTCGGAGCGCATATTGTTGAATATGCGGGGGTGGCAGGTTGAGGATATATATACTTGTCATCCACAATTACAGGTTATGGAGGATGGCTATGGTCATGCCTCAAATATTTGATGTGATTGAGGACAGCTGCGGTTGTACCTCGGATTAGAGGGTTTTGTATACCCTGTTTTTCTAGTGTCGTAACTTGTACCAAGTACGGACTAGTTGTTATCAGTTGACTATATGTCACTGTTGGCAGTTTGACTGGTATGTCACTGCAGTTTACTCGTACTGACCGAGGGGAAGAGATCTTAGGATGCCGGTACTCCTAGATCTTGTACGGAACCGAATAGCCCTTCGCAGGGGTCGGTTGGACTTTGAATGGTACGATTCAAATTTCCCAGGGCATAATAAAAGATGTAATACAGCCGTATAGCATATCTGTTTAGGGTTATACATGACGCTTCACATTGAATGGAAACCCATGTTTGTTCTCTTTACATAAAGATGATGCTTAGTGCAACTAAGAGATAGTAATTATACTTATGTTGTGGATATGCATAAGACTGTAATTGTGTACATACAATGGTCATGCTTATGTTGATATCTTACTGCTACTGTTGATTATAATCATGATGCTAGATATCTCATGTTGATAGTTATGTTTCACATGCTATCCATGCCTCTATAATTAGAAATACCTGACAGAGGCTTAATGCCTGTAATTAGGTTTGGTTAAAGTCCAATGCCTGGATGTGTAATCAGGATTGGTATAGTCCAATGCCTAAAACATTTATACCTGATTGATATAGTTTAATGCTTGAATAATACATGATGATTTATATAATCACATGTCTGGCATAAGTGAATACTTGTTTAGCAGATTGGCTAAGGCCAGCAAATAGAAACAAGAATGAATCATGGGTGACACATCAGAATAATGAATGACATGAGCAAAGCTTGAGATGTTGAAAATGTATGGTAGATGAATGTTATACATGTTCTTTCTATTTCTTATAAAGAGAATAGATGAATTACTGTTCAATCATAGATATGTGTAATACTTTAAAAGATGAGAATGATCTAAACTGCTTATCCTCTGCTCAGTTTTATATTAATTAAACTACAATAATGATGTTTCTGGCGGAGAGTTATATCTCTCGCTGGGGCAATTTTCAATTGTCTCACCCCCGTGGGAACCAACATTTTTAGGTGGACGAGTGTGAAAGAGACTGATAATATCTTTCGGATGAAGAACATCAGCAGCTACAAGGACAGCAGTGACAACTCAGGTTGAGTGTGCTGTCTATCGTGTTTGGTAGATAGAAGTCCTATGTGTCGTCTCTGTACTCTCAGGTCCTCAGAGTTAGTACTTAGTGCTTTTAATGTATCGTTTTGAGATTTTGGCTTGATGCCTCGAGGTTATTATGTTGTCTGTGTTTAGCTTTTAACAAGGCAGTTGATGTTGTAACCCTTGAAAAGAGATGGTATAAGATATATACTTATGAACCATGATGTAAATGTAATACATTGGTTCTTGTTGAAAGAGTTTTCCTATGATTGGGTCTCTTTGAAAAAGGTTTTAAATTTTTAGTGATTTTCTATAATCCGCTGCTTAGTGAATGCTTCCGCATTAGTTAATTATGTTTTTGTTAGTTGGATGCTACAATTAAGTGGTATCAGAGCTCTAGGTTCGCTGAGTCTACAGAGACATAGGACTAAGGTAGTAGAGTTTGTTCTGGTATCATCTAGTGTATCTGATAATGTCTTCTGCTCATATAAGAGAAGAAGAACTTAAAGATGACTGGGTCACATGAGGAGATTGCTGCTGAGAGCAGCAATATTGCACCAAGAAGAGGTGCATGGGAGCAGGCAAGACAGAGACAATTGCCTAAGAGTCTCCTAGTTGATCCATTTATGATAAGAAAATCTTTCTTTAAGTATTACTGTTGGGTAGATTAGAGCAACAGTAATGCATATAGTGGACTGGATACTAGCTTTACGATCTAGGTTATCAGTCCTTAATACAAAAGTTTGAGCTTTAAAAGAGTTCCTAAATGACTTAGTCATGTTGGAACATAGGAAAGTCATGTGTGTATAATGATATTAAAAGTGAGGAATATGATCGCAAATAAAGTGCATACTACCTAATCTCAGTATTTATATACCCTGGCCAGGTATACAACTATTGATGATAAAGTGAGTATGGAAACTCTTAGATTGTAATCTCTCTGATTGCCCTGATCAAGCAGTCATTCTGATACAATCTAATGAGTATCATGAAATCGGAAATATGGAATGAATAAATGTGTGATATACTAAGTATAAGAAAGAGAAGTCTGAGATAATCTCAAATGAGCATGTTGTATGAGGAACTAAAAGTGTACTCCTCATAAGATAAGGATAAGAATAAGGGAAATGAAACCTGTTCAATAATGATGTAAGTATAATAAATGTATTTTCCCTAACGAAGAAATGGGAAATATGATGAGATCATGAGATGATCATAAACATGCTAAATGGATAATGTCATGTAATCATCCTTATAATTCCTATGCTAAAGGCAAGGAACCTAGGAAGAGCTAAAGAGTAAATGATTCATGAATAGTTGAAAATACATAAATTAATAAGAGGAATATGAATCCTTGTTTTCTTTCCTTTCAGGGACATGACCATCAAGTGGGTCTTAGGACACTTGATGTGCATAAGATAAATGTGTTCATGTGATGGATACTTAGAAAAGTATCAGTTATCTTGGACTTTGGTCCCAAGATGAGGACATATGAAACACATAATGTTCCAAGATGAAAGGAAGAGATATATATGATGTGTTTCCAACACATGTGATAGATATCAAGGTGAAAGATTATGGTATCTGAGAGATATCAGATGGGTTAGGTTGGCTACCTGGATTGGTCAACTGTGAAATTAGTCTGATTATAATAATATGAACATCATATGTTAGGGGTTTATGCTCTGCATAAACATGATACTAATAAAGAATGTATGATGCTTCTCTGAATAAGAAAAGTGTTATTTGACACAAAGTTGACTCTATAGTCAATGATGAGGGACAGTGGGGCATGTGCCTTGTGTGTTGATTCTATGAGAATTTTGTATGGAAACACTTGGTGCTGATCAAAGTTTTATGGTGTATCTATAATAAGGAAATGATATGTGAAAACTAGATAGTATGATGAATAATATACATTTGTCTTCCTTTATCTGGATTTCGAGGACGAAATCCTTGTTAGGGGTTTATAATTTGTAACACCCCTGACCTGGGTTATACCTTAACCCTAGGTGTTTTGATTAAGAAAGATGATTAAATGCTTAATCTCATCTTGTGTAAGGTAATTATGGTTCAAGAGGAACTTATATTACAATTCTTATCCTTTTTGAACATTGTTGAAATCAATGTTTTGCCTATTTTGGACTAAAGTGCAAATTACCCAAGTTGAGGGGTTTAAGTGCAAATTGTGCATGATAATATGTTCCTCATGTGTTGAAGCATCATGAGAGTAAAGATGATGCTGAGGTATGGCTTATGGAAGCCTAAATACCAAGAAAGACCTGATAAAGCAATGTATGTGCATGAAAACCTAGTTTTGGTGTAATGTGCAATTTACCCAAAACCCAGGGTGTAATATGTAAATTACCACTTCAATAAGGTCCCTAATGTTTCTTGGCATCAAGTAGAGAAAATAAAATGAGAGGGGCGCCTCATTTGAATTAAGTTGGAGGAGAGAGAATCTCGATATTAAAATAATCAAGATTTAATCCTAATTGAAACCCTAATTCTATTTAGTGTAAAAACAAATATAATAATTGAAGGGCCTTCAACCAAAAACGAGATGGTTGAATTTTCTCAAGTGTGAACACATTTGTGACTTTGCTAGGCCACGAAAATATCTCAAGCAAGTGGATAACCCACTCACCATTATTATAAAGAAAAGCAATATCCACTCAAATTGGAATATTATTATAATATGATCTAAGGTGCTTAATTTTCTTTTCTTTAAATTGATGGATAATGAAGAGGAATAAGAGGCAATGAATATAGCCTCGTCCTTAAGGATTTTGAGGGGAATTTGAGGGGGAAGAGGCGGCCATATTTTTGGAATTTAATGCATTTTAATAATGCATTTTCTCTCTCATCAAGTTTCTTATAAAAGTACCTTTACCAAGCCAAAACAAAGGCTATTTCGGATTCTTTTCTTTCCTCTTGCTTTGAAAACGACTAAGGAGCTGTGGAGGAGCAGGAGGACGACCCCAACCTGTTGGTAAGGTCCTTGACCTTCGTTCTCCTTGATTCCATGGTGGAAATAAAAAATAAATCATTGATTTCTTCTTATTTTGATCTCCTCTTCAACCCTAGGCAACTTTTTCATCCAAAAGCTTGAGGACGAGCTTAGGGGGAGTTGCTAGAGCTTCATCCACCATTAATGGCGTGATCTTGAAGCTTTGGAGCTCAATTGGAGGCGGGTTTTATAACTCAAACCCTTAATCATTGCTATTGCATCAATCAATTATGCTTTGTTGATTGTTTTCTTCAATTTGATACATACTTGTTTCCTTGCTGCAATTTCCATCAAGAACAGTTGCTGTTCTTGGTTTTTCGAAGGAAGGTGATGATGACATCATCCTATATGCTTATCCAAAGAAAAGTACCAAGCCAAATGGTCTTGATATCTATTCCAAATCGTTTTAAATTGATTGGCTATGCAGTTTCAGAAAACTGTTTTAGGGAAAACGGTTTCAAAACCGTTTGATATGGTTGAACAAGCGTTGACCGTTTGGGAATCTTGTTCCTAATTATTTAGGATAATGACCCTCCAAAATTTAGGGGTTAACTCCAAAGGAATCGTGAGTTGAAGGCCAATCAATTAGATAAATCGAATTGAATTAAATGCTGATTTTCAACCTGATCAGCTTGACCTGTTTGGGAAAACGGTTTCAAGACCATTTGAGTGTGTTGACCAAGCATTGACCGTTTGGGATTCCTGTTTATAATGATGTTGGTTAATGACCCTCCAAATTTGAGGGATTAACTCCCAAGGAATCGTGAGTTGAAGCCTAATCAATTAGGGGAACCTAATTGAATTAAGTGCTGATTTTCAATCTGATTTAATTGACCTTTTTGAGTAAACGGTCTCAAGACCGTTTGAATGCATTGACCAAGGGTTGAATGTTTGGGATTACTGTTCCTAATGATGTGGTATAATGACTCACCAAATTTGAGGGATTAACTCCCAAGGAATCGTGAGTTGAAGGCTATTCAATTAAGCAAACCCTAATTGTTTATGGAAGCAATAACTCAGTATACTATGTCAAACATAGTTGTTTGTATTTGATCATATGGTTGATGTAACCAAATCAAGTGGAGAGAATGATAGAAATGAATTCATACATGAGTATGATTCATATGGTGATTTAGGGTAGGATCCTTAGTAAAGAGATCAAGAAACCCTAATTGAGAAGGTTAACGAACCCTAACCCTGATTTAGGGAAATTTTGAGTAAAACCCTAATCTAGGGTAATAGTGTAACCCTAATTAAGGGTAATAGTGTAACCCTAATTAAGGGTAATGACTTGGGTAACTCTAATTTAAGGTAATTAAATACCAAACCCTAATTATAGGAATAATGAATCCCTAATTTATGGGTAATTGAATGAAACCCTAATTGGGATGATTAGTGAAACCCTAATTGAGGGTGATTCCCTGAGAAACTCTAATTGAGGATGATTCCATGTGAAACCCTAATTGAGGGCGATGTCATATGAAACCTTAAAGCTAACACAGAGTAAAGCTATGTAAAACCCTAAATTTGGGCTATAGTGCATGGAATTCTAATCATGGGCAATATGGTGATAAATCATAACCCTAATGTCTGGGTAATGATATGAGTAAACCTTAATGATGAAATAATGAGTAATACCCTATAATGATGAAATATCTTAAGTGGTTGACTATAGGCAACCTTATAACAAGCAATGCCTTAATTTGAGATGAGTCCATATCATTGAAGATAGTTGGACAATCCTTGTGTGTGATCTATGCACATCATGGTAAAGGTGATAGGTTGGTGGATGAAAGTATTAAGATGTGAAATTCCTTATTATAAGATAAGTTAATAAACTCATGTAAGATAGAAGTGATGAGGGAAGTGATACATTGAGACATGATAGATATCACATTTAGCATTTCAGGGTTGATATACCTTGATGCATCTCAAATCCAATATTTTTGGATAAGATACACAAGGAGAGTGTTATGTAAATAGTTACAATGAAATGTAATGATTTTAACATACTTGATAAGTAAGCTAAAATGAGTATGATGTAATCATACCATGATAAGGATGAGAGATAAACTCATACCTTGTGTTGATGATCATTTAATGATAAATGATAAGAATATTAAATACTTGGAATGTCGATGGATGCTCCTAGACGTATGGAACAATATATTAGGGTTGGATTGATAAAATGAACATGAAACCCTAATTGATGTGAATAGTAAACCCTAACCCTATGGAGGAAATAGTGGTGTTACTATTATATTACATGAGTTAATATGTCATTGTTGTCCAGTGAGAGGTGACAAGATGTTTAATGGCCTTGTGAGCCATATGGTTAGATGTTACCTAGTAAGAGGTAACAAGATGTTTCATGGGCATGATGAGCCCTGAATGATGTGTATTCCTCTTATGTTGATAAGGGTTGATACCCTGTGATATTGTGAAAAGGATTTATATCCTGTGATAATATGATGATTGGTGTAGTCTCATGAATGGCAAGTGAATATTACCATGTGATGATGAGATGAGAAATTATGTTTCATATGTTTTACATCTTTTCAGGTTTTGATATTTATATGCTTGCTAGAAGTGAATTAGGGTTTGTATGTCCACTTGTTTGATGCAGCCTTAATTCACCCAATTGGCATAACTAATCAAGTGCAACTCTAATCATGTAGTGCCCTGTGCCGTAGAACCATCTTCAGTGTCAGAACTTGCTGGATGGTGAAACGAGTATTCCTAAGGGAAACTCGGAGCGCATATTGTTGAATATGCGGGGGTGGCAGGTTGAGGATATATATACTTGTCATCCACAATTACAGGTTATGGAGGATGGCTATGGTCATGCCTCAAATATTTGATGTGATTGAGGACAGCTGCGGTTGTACCTCGGATTAGAGGGTTTTGTATACCCTGTTTTTCTAGTGTCGTAACTTGTACCAAGTACGGACTAGTTGTTATCAGTTGACTATATGTCACTGTTGGCAGTTTGACTGGTATGTCACTGCAGTTTACTCGTACTGACCAAGGGGAAGAGATCTTAGGATGCCGGTACTCCTAGATCTTGTACGGAACCGAATAGCCCTTCGCAGGGGTCGGTTGGACTTTGAATGGTACGATTCAAATTTCCCAGGGCATAATAAAAGATGTAATACAGCCGTATAGCATATCTGTTTAGGGTTATACATGACGCTTCACATTGAATGGAAACCCATGTTTGTTCTCTTTACATAAAGATGATGCTTAGTGCAACTAAGAGATAGTAATTATACTTATGTTGTGGATATGCATAAGACTGTAATTGTGTACATACAATGGTCATGCTTATGTTGATATCTTACTGCTACTGTTGATTATAATCATGATGCTAGATATCTCATGTTGATAGTTATGTTTCACATGCTATCCATGCCTCTATAATTAGAAATACCTGACAGAGGCTTAATGCCTGTAATTAGGTTTGGTTAAAGTCCAATGCCTGGATGTGTAATCAGGATTGGTATAGTCCAATGCCTAAAACATTTATACCTGATTGATATAGTTTAATGCTTGAATAATACATGATGATTTATATAATCACATGTCTGGCATAAGTGAATACTTGTTTAGCAGATTGGCTAAGGCCAGCAAATAGAAACAAGAATGAATCATGGGTGACACATCAGAATAATGAATGACATGAGCAAAGCTTGAGATGTTGAAAATGTATGGTAGATGAATGTTATACATGTTCTTTCTATTTCTTATAAAGAGAATAGATGAATTACTGTTCAATCATAGATATGTGTAATACTTTAAAAGATGAGAATGATCTAAACTGCTTATCCTCTGCTCAATTTTATATTAATTAAACTACAATAATGATGTTTCTGGCGGAGAGTTATATCTCTCGCTGGGGCAATTTTCAATTGTCTCACCCCCGTGGGAACCAACATTTTTAGGTGGACGAGTGTGAAAGAGACTGATAATATCTTTCGGATGAAGAACATCAGCAGCTACAAGGACAGCAGTGACAACTCAGGTTGAGTGTGCTGTCTATCGTGTTTGGTAGATAGAAGTCCTATGTGTCGTCTCTGTACTCTCAGGTCCTCAGAGTTAGTACTTAGTGCTTTTAATGTATCGTTTTGAGATTTTGGCTTGATGCCTCGAGGTTATTATGTTGTCTGTGTTTAGCTTTTAACAAGGCAGTTGATGTTGTAACCCTTGAAAAGAGATGGTATAAGATATATACTTATGAACCATGATGTAAATGTAATACATTGGTTCTTGTTGAAAGAGTTTTCCTATGATTGGGTCTCTTTGAAAAAGGTTTTAAATTTTTAGTGATTTTCTATAATCCGCTGCTTAGTGAACGCTTCCGCATTAGTTAATTATGTTTTTGTTAGTTGGATGCTACAATATTTCCCTCAATATGTGTTTTATTGTCAAAATCACTTATGGATGGTTTTTGCATGTTTTATAGGTACTTTGGCCACTACTTGATGGATTGGAAAGAAGATGGTTGACTTTAGGGTTTCCCTAGGCTTGGAGGAGCCCAAACTGAGGCCAAAACCACGCCCAACCTACCCCAAGTGGTCAAAGAAGGTTTTGAAGCAA
Organism: Alisma plantago-aquatica; assembly: GCA_963693085.1. NCBI lineage: Eukaryota > Viridiplantae > Streptophyta > Magnoliopsida > Alismatales > Alismataceae > Alisma > Alisma plantago-aquatica. The sequence goes on along the minus strand of OY856414.1, from coordinate 396,477,644 downwards.
TACCCTCCATGGATGGCCAAGTTCAACACTCAAATGCAGGGGAAGGACCCCAACACGGTTGTGCTACCATGGAATGGCCGTGCTGGGACATGCCCCAAGCAGCAGAATCATCAAAAATTGACCCAGTTGGCCAGAACGGCCGTGTTACCAAGAATGGCCGTTTTGGCAGTTCCCAGCACGGCCGTGCCACCAGCCCCAGAAACTCAAAATTCCCCTGTTCAATCCATTTTCTCACCACGGCCGTGCTACCCATTGCCCAACACGGTCGTGCTACACATAATTTTACCCGTTTTTCCATTGTTTTCCCCATTTTACCCCTAACTTAACCCTAGACCCCCTAGACACCTATATATACCTAGGTGGTGACTGGGGCACAGGGTTGGCTACCTTCTACTCCCATTTTCGCCCCCTTGTCACCTCCACTCCATTCCACTTCACCTCCACCTCAAATCCACTCCATTTCACCATTTCCACCACATAACCCCCCATATCTAAGCCTTCCATCCACTTCCCACCATCATCCCACTCCATTTCATCCTTGGAGGAGGGAGGAGGACGTCCTGCAGCTACTGGAGAGGAGGATTGCTTCAGCTACACCGAGCTCCATGGCTTCTTCTACCTCTTTCTCCTTTCTTTTTGTATTTTCCATTTCTATGAGTAGCTAGGCCCTTGTGGGTGGGTTGTTTGGGGGAAAATATGTTACTTTGATACCATGTTGGGGGAAAATGACATGTACACTTTGTAATTTCATTTGTTAATGATTATATTCTATTTGCATCTCTTTCTCGATGGATTACTTGTTGGTTTGTGTGTGAAATCACCTAGGAATTTAGGCAAATTGCTTATATGTGTGAATTTTGGGATTTGCCCCTAGGTCCAATTCTTGGATCCCTAGGTTGCCTCCCATGTTCCTACATCTTAATCAATCTCCCTAAACCTAAGTGAGAGATCTAAGCAGCTAGATTATATAATTCTAGTGCAATTAGCATGGTGCCTTCTCAAGGCTAGAATGTGGGGGAATTGGGGTCCAAAACCCTAATCTCACCTCCCCATTACTACCCTCGGCCCCTAATTGCCCTAGGAATGCCTAATCTAGAAACCTAGACTTGATTAGACTCTAATTGAATTAAACCTAACCCCTAACCCAATTGAGCCTCGTAAGGGTAGTAGGGGGTGTTAGGGACTAGTTCCCCTATACACAACCTAGCATATCCATGGCCAGTTAGTAGCTTAGGTTAATTCATTAGACTCTAAGTTGTTGTTTGGTTTGGATAATCTAAATGGAATCATAATGTTCATATGTCACCCCCAACTTAAGTGATAAGTTCATACCGCTAAACAGCCCACACATCTCTTTACTGCTTAAAACCCTAGTTTTGTGCTTGCTTAGCTTAATTAGTTCTTTCCTTGCTTAGTTAGCTTCTTGCTTTGTTCTTACCTTGTTCATGTTAGTTTAGTTCTTTAATTTCTCTTTTGCTTCTCTCTTTCTTGCCTTAGTGTAACTTGCCTTTTCATACCTAGCTTAGTCTTTCCTTGCTTGCTTAGTCTTAATTCAGTCTAGGGTTAACATAGATTTCATTCTTGCCTTTAAATTGCTTGTTTATCCTTAGTTAACAATCAAAACCAACCTTCAAACCCTTAACCCTAGTCTCCGCAGTAGGAACCCAGCAAAACTAAATCTAGCTCTAGCGTCCCCTCTTTTCCCTGTGGATCGACCCTATACTTGCCACCTTCCTATACTACGAAATGACCCCGTGCACTTGCGGGTGTAGTTGTTTTAGTAGATGTAGGTAGCTAGTTTAGGTCTTATAAATTTTGAAAGCAAACCCCCATCCACCGTGCATTCCGACCTCGTGGGGCGCATCTATTCAATCGAGTAGTGTGTTAGCACCTCTAGCGAAATCGCACCAATACTAAACTGAGAGATTTTATATTATGTTTGTATGAATCCAATCATCATTACATTAATATTATTTTACACATCATATACTAGAACCATCACCATAAACAATAAAATATGATATCAAAACTTGTAAAACATATTGAGCCATAATTAGTTGTATAAAAACAATAAAGAGATTCACATCCCATGTAAACCTAAATCTTCCTTTACATGGATTTCTAGTCATTTTACTTCCAAGCTAGTTGACCATTTGGATTTTCTACTTGGAGGTTCTTTAGTTGTTTATGGAATCTTCACTTTGTCATTATTACAAACCCTCCAAGTACCTTCCTCATTGGTGTAAGCTTCCAAATATGTCCTTCACTTTTTCATATCTCCATTATGATATCAATACATCATTCATTTATAATTATAGGAATTAAACCTTCAATGGAGGATGTAGAGAGAGAAGCATGGCATGCAAGATAGATAGATGATACATATTTTGATCACCATAATACCATAAATTTACATGGTTCTGATCACAAGCACCACAACGGCCTAGTTTCCATATTCTTATCCACTAAAAAAAATAATTTCAAAGGTAGAATGTTGGATTATGTAATTTAGATATATTGTATCAACTATGATAGTTGGCGATTAATGTGGATACACATTACACAATTATCCCTTCCCCGACAACATGAGCTTCAAAATCCAAACTAATGTAAAAAGCATACTATGTTGGCTCTAACACCACTGTATGGTTTTGAGGGAAAGGGCACAACAAAAATATCCCAATAAACCCATTGGCCAAAGGAATGCTCACAGGCATAAAATGTGGGTATATTAAAGATATATAAAGGATTTTGAATATATCGGGGTGCACACAAGTTGCCCAACAACTAGGCACAACTTATATAAGTGTAAAACATGCATCTCTGATCTGCATCCAAAGCCATTGTTGTTGTTTTTGTCTTTTTTTATTGTGACAACTTGTCTTATCCTTTTTGAGAAGTTGATTGTTCATAAGCCTATGCACAGGGCCTCATCCTCTAAGCCATTCACCCAAATGTGGGAGGTCTTGGTGCACCACCTTGGTTGCTAAGAGGAAGTATACATAAAAGTTTTTTATATGCTATATCCGCTTGCTCTCCTTCTCCTCCTATTGTGGGTTTTCATCCTTGAGATGAGTTTTTCTCTCTCCATGAGGAAAAATTATTTTGCCCCAATGTGATCTTGTGTATCTCTTCATGGTCTTCCACCCTTTTATATAGGAGACATGGGCTTGTATTTTCAAAAATGCATTCATGTTCCTAATTGCAACTCAAAAGAAATCAAATTTGTAGTAGTCAAACAATATTGCAATTGGTTGGTTAATCGATTACTTAGCCAGATCAAAAAACTCCCAATCTTAATCATGTCACCAATCTGATTCCAAATTGGACATGTCTCTTGTTCCTTGTTGTTTCTTTTCTTTAATCCAATCAACTAATTGGTATACCCAATGGACCAATTGGCCACTTTCCCGAAGTGGTGATCAGTTGATGGATTTATGTTTAATCGACTAGTTAATTCAAACCATTTAGTTGACCAAATTGCTTCAACAATCGACAAATTGGGTAAGAAATTATCATATACATGATTAAAAACTAGTCTAAAAACATGTTTGATTGTGAACATCAATTCCCTAAGTATCCTTTTATGTGTGATGCCAAAGGTTCAACATTACATTGGAAGTGATGCTGGAGAACTTAAAATAAAAAAGAGATATGTAGAAACACATAATTACTACCCAAGTAAATGGTATAAGTGGAGAACAACTTTAATTTATAAGTGGTCAATGTTACCATGACTGTATAATTTCTTTTCACATATTTCCATATTTTAGCTGAGATTGGATATTTTATCCTCTTCACACAAGTTTATGTTTAATGAACTAGGGAAGACTATTGAGATTGTAAGAGGTCAATATCATATATTGACTCACATGAGCATAGGTTGTAGTCTAATTTATCAAGTGGCATGCATATCATTCCAATGAGGGATAAATTCCATCAACATAACCCCCAATAATCCATAATTGCATAGTGTACCAATCACTACTTCTATGAAAACCCTTATTCAAGGTCACATTGGGTAGTATTAAAATACATAGAACAACATGTGATCATTGTAGTGACTTTTTATGTAAGGATCATAATCACCACTATCACACTGAGATTGAACTCTCATTTACATACATGGATGCCATGATCCATTCTCAGAGTGTGTCTATCTTGTACAACTTGTTGTCTTACAAGTATCCATGTATCAAAATTGATATCTAATATCACACCAAAGAGACATAGTCATAATTAATCATATGCACTAGTATTATGTATTATTTTTTCTCTATAATATCCCCAACAATAAATGGTTAGAGACAAAATAAGAACCAATAATCATGGGTATACACATGATCTCAAATTTAGGTCCTCAACTCAAACTATTTGTCATCGAGTTAAAACATTCTTAGGACATTATTACATTGATTCATTATCTCAATAATTCAAAATAAACATAATAAGTGGAATTAACTTCTATTAATAATTAAATCATATATAATGTATTCCTATTACAATTATCACATTTTGGCTCTTAGGGCATACAACCAATATAGTTTGGATCAATGTATAGTAGTGGACGGATGAGTGATAACTTTCAACGGTAAAATCCAACCACTCTCCTACTTGTCCATTTGCTTTCATATAGTTTGGATCAAAGTAACCTCCATCCAACATTTGTTATACTCATCTTCTCCATTTTGGTTTCATATCCTAGCAATATTACAATGTGGTTGCAAAGATAACCATCAAAATTTGTTAGTACATAAGTACACATAAGTGGAACGCATTTTCTGATTGATGCTTTACATGAAAAAATAGGTTGTAGCCAATAATAGTTGATGATCATGATTATAACTCTAGATGTTCCTTATAGACCTACCTCTAATATTCTGGAATCAACCTTGAAAAATTGGCATACATTATATGTTATCCATATAGAGAACCTAAATTCAACCAATAACATATAAAATTACATCAAATGGATAACACATACAAGTTCCAACTCTTAGGCATCAATCGAGTAATTGTTCTAGAGTGGTTGGGTTGACTCCTTTGCACAAGAAACCAACAAAAACATTACTAATTTAGAATCTTGCATTCTTAATCAAGGCTTATAGTTTCACTCATAACGATGTAAGTTATGTGTGTGTGTAACCTTTGCATTAGATGTAAACCATATATTAAGTTAAATATTAGAAGTAATTTTATATTGTAGTGGTGTGCGTTCGTATTGTAAAAAGGAATTTTTGTCCCACACTGGATATGTTAAAATTGGGGACTTCCATTGTATGTGAGAAGGGTAGTGAACTTATTGGCAGAAGGAATAAAGGATCAAACACATTAGCACAATTTATGTGAGGGCCGAGCTGGTGACATGAATCTCGAGTGCATACACAAATTGATAGGTCTATTACCTGGGCATACTTCAGGCATATATCTAATATAACATGTTTAATATTCAACCCCAAATCAAATTTAATTCAATTAAGTGAAATTACCAATTTGACCCTCATTTCAAGTTCCATTCTATTTATTCAATTATGTTTTATGGCACCACTAAGTCTAAAATTTATATTTCTTGTTCCTAAATTTTATATTCCTCTTTGTTTGTAAAATATTTGCAATCTAGTACCTCAACTTGCATTTATAATCCATTATGGTATTATATGACACAATCAAAGATATTTGAGAGTTAATATATTGAATGAACCTCTCTTGGAAAAAATACTCCTGATTTGAGGAAAAATGACTTTAAAATAAGTTATAAATATTATTTTAAATATTTCTTATTTTTTATTTAATAATTTTTTATATAAAATATAACAAACTGATCTATCCATAAATTGGGAGCTAGTAGTTTTAGAAATTAGAATAATAGGATATCAACCAGTTTAATAAAATTTCCTAGAAATCAGTCATACTATAAGAGATATAATTATATGCAACTAATGAGGTTGAGGGATGATTATAACTATTAGGTTGGAATTGGTCTTGTTTAAATGAACGTAAGTTGGGGGAGCATAGTTGTGTCTCCACCATTTAAAATGTGATGTCGTCTTTGGTGGTCAATCATGAGATGTGAGAAGGACAGACACTTTGTTTAGGTGTTTCCTAAGGACACAATGGTGCCTACTAAGAACAAGGTAGATGCCCAAGTCTAATCTATCAACTAAGAAGATGTAGATTCTTCTAACCAGGTGGTACTAGGTACTCTAGATTTGGTTTATCATTATGATACAATGTTATTTAAGGCTGGATGTTTTGTATCATATATAACTAAACTTTTTAATGATAAGTTAAATATAAAGTATGAACTTTTAGCTTTTACTATGGTAATATCTTGTCTTTTAGAAATGTATAACATGTTTAATTGATTCTTGAGAGATGTTCTTATGAAGGTAATGAAAGAAAATTTTCTAACTGGCCTTGTGATTCTAAAGATGAGAAACTTTGACAATATAATGGATACAAGCTATTTAGACTAGGATTTGGGATGTGTTACTTCTAGAGAGAAGAAAATGTTATCTAGACAAACTCTAAGTCGGTGATGATCTTTAAATGTTTGATGCAAAAATATTGTTGACAAATAATCTAATCTTAAAGGCTCACAAAATGTTGATACAAAATTTCTTGGTATTTTATTGAATACTAGATCTTTAGTTACAAATATCAAGGAATTATATGTAGTAATCTAAATCATACCATTGTGAATATCATACCATTGTGCAACCATATGGTAGTGTGGAGTGGTGGCGCTGGGAGTGATAGATGATCTCCACACCAACAATGAGGATGACAACCATGCCTGCCCAATGTTGACCATGTTAAGGTTGTGGAAACATTGAAGGATTGTCCTTCACTCACCAAAACACCAATGAGTGATATCAACACCAGACTCTGTCAGGAATTGATCACTATTGAGGGTGACACCAACATCATCCCCCAAGAGGAAGCAAATACAAATGTAACGCTGTGGAAAAACACACTGGCTAGGTACATCTAAGATATCCAACCACATATCCCAACCCTACAAGATCATCTTTCTGAACATGGAAACTGGTAGGAAATATGGATTCGCTTCGTTATTGAACCTAAGGAAACATGCAAAGCCTTATTTACATAAAATGTGACATCATAGCCTTCACTAGATGTAGTGGAAGGATAAGCCTTCCATTAGACCTCATACATGGGATGCATAAAGATCTTACGGAATGAATGCTATAGATGATTACTCATACTTAGTTTCATTTACTATTAATATAATGATATGTACTCAGTAAGATAGAAACATAAATCTCTTGAAGTGTTCAAGGAGATTATAAATGAGTATGACTTTGATGAAAGGATTATGAAACTTTAGTGAGATCAAATTTTGAAATACTTTACATCGATATGTTGAAGAACCTTCAGGAAGAAATGTGATAATGTATCAGAAATCAAATCCATCTGAACATGATGATGTGTTAGAATGAAGGAATTATACCATGATGAGTCATGATATGATTATGAATTAATCTAATCTTCTTATCCTCATAAATATAAAGCTATCACTAAATGATATACCATATGAATGGTTTATTAGACATCATATATGATATGATTTGGGAATGTCCCAATATGTCTAAAGGATTAAAACCTACATTGAGACAATAGTTTCATGAAGAAGGTTTATCCCCAAACCATAACTGTTGAATATTACTATTGATCCCAATCCAATAAAAAAAGTGTTTTGTTGATAGGATAACTAAGTTCCTAAAGAATTAGTGGGATTAAAAGTAGAACTTGAAATGTTCAAGGTCAACAAAGAGGTACAATGAGAACTTAGAGAATCACAAGTTGTTGTGGAATGTCAAGTTTGTAATATAACACAGAATAAAATAGTTCTAGTAGAATACATATGAGATTGGAGGATTGTGAATCTGACGATTCAAATAGGTTGGTCATCACAGAATTAGAAAACTAATCAACTAGAATCTATTAAGTACCATAATCTGAGTAATGTCTCAAGGACATTATGTGATCCATGTAAACTAACAAGCTATGACCTTAATAGTACTACCTGGGGAGAAAAACCCAAAAGTTGAAGATAGGGTCTTGTGTAAAAGACCTACATGGATAACATAAAAGGACAAATTGGTTGAACATGTCTTCAAATCAGTTCAAGTTGTTGAACATGATAGAAATTCCTTTACCAATTGTCAAGCTTGTTTTTGTAGTTAAAATAGACTAAGAGATTGGAATATGAAGATAAAAATGGTTTCCTTAAAAGGAAAAAATCATAGGATGTGTACGTGACACAACCTAAAAGGTTTTACAACTTCAAGCATGCAAATAAAGTCTATAAACTACAAAGTTCAATCTGGGATTGAAACAAGCATCTCAGAAATGGGATCTTTTGACTTGACAAGATAGTCACAGAGTTTGACTTGAATCAAAATACAAGATGAAATATGTTATTACAAAAGATTTAGTTGGAGCATATATGAATATTCCACATATGATGAGGAATAACATCTCAATTGTGAATATTGAGATCTGGCATGGAAAACACCTTCATCAATAAAGGATTAAGAAGAAACATCTTATAAGATAAGGATCAAGATCTATAAAAATAGTTCTTGAATGTTTCACATTGGAAGTTTAAGCATACACAATAGAAATATGTTGAAAGATTTAAATATGTGAAGGATTCAATGAGAGAGAATCCATATTGGTCTCATCAACCAAATGTTCCAATTCTTGTGAAGAATGGAAATTCGATGATTTAGATGCCAAAGGCTGTAGTAATGCATCGATAATGAATGCTATAAGTGTACTTATCCCATATAGTCTTGTGTGTATTGGACATGACAAGATAAATGCAATAAGGTTTATTGGAAGGTCAGTAAAGATATCCATTAGTACTTGAGAAGTACTTAAGGAAAGATTGCTAGTCTATAAGGATAGTAATAAAAAGAAGAGCTGGATACAAATGGTTACATCGATGCAAGATTCCATAATGATAAAAGTGATCAAAAATTAAAATATGTTTGATTTAAAAGGAGAAATGTTGTTAGTTGGAAGGGTTCTGAACTATTAGCCATGAATTCTATTCTATAATAGAAGTTGAGTATACTTGTGTTATGAACACAAAGTGATACTATATGGATCTAAAAGTTCATATGATGAACCTATAAATGTTCCAACCATTCATGATTTAGTAGTGGTACTATGACAACAATGGAGCTAATTGTTAGGTAAGGAATATCAAGATACCATATTACCGCAGTTCCATCTCATACGAGAAATGTATAATGAAAAGATAAGGAAACATGCAATGTACTGACTGTAAGCAAAGTGTTTCTAACCCGCTAAATCATCACTAGCATAGAAAAAGCATGATGAACATGTTTAGATCACCAAGAATATGATTCATGGGTGATTGGCTCTAAGTGCAAGTTGGAGTCTATTGGTAAGGTATTCTCATAGAGCCAATCATGTGATGATTGACATGGCATATACTATAAAGGATTTGGTTAATAATCATAAAGGCAACCCTCCAATTCATTCGATTTCATTCAGTTATGAGATAATGAGGAAACATTATGAATGTGTAAAGAATGAGAATACTCAATGATGTTTGTCTTTGAGTACGTGACTTGGAAGAATGAGATTATATGAATGTTAAGAGTGTGTACATTCTCATTATGTCGCTAGCCAGGGAGGGACAACTCCTTCAAATCTGCTCTAGTTGAATGACATGAGTTCTAGTTGGTCAATGTAGACTACTCTAGATGTAGGAGACCTTTGGTTGCTTCAAGGAGGATAACTTCTTCCTACAGTCCATGGAGAGACCATGGGAGTCATTGTAGAAGTTGTTGTGTTTGTGATGAAGACCAGGAGATGCATTGCCACCGTCTAAGAGAAACTAGTTGACATTTGCATTGAAAGGAGTTATTGTCGCTGGACTTGATCCTAGACTAGGTCTAACTCGCTAAATGATCCTTCAAGTTTCATAGTAGTTGATGTGATCTTGTTACTATGGGAATATAGATAGATAAATTTTTGTTTTTGTTGCTATACTCTATGCTCGTATTTCTCAACAAATTCCTCATCAACAATTTTGTGAAATGGATGATAAGTCAGTGGAGGAACACGTTCCAGAGGCCACTTTATCACTAGATGATAACCTAATTACCAATCTCAACTTTTTTTAATTCTTTCCCTATGAAGTACAAAAACAACAATCAAGCAAATAAGTAACCAATATGGTCATTGTGCAGGAAGGTTTCCTTAAATATGGAATTTGTCTAATATCCAATTGTCCATGACCAAAACCCTATCCAGATAGGAAAGCTCACCATATTTTACATTTTTGGGTTATGGAACTAGCCATGAATTGGTCCACTCTGGAAAAAACATAGAGGAAACTAAAATGCATAGGAAGAAGAGGAGAGATGACAGATGCTTTTCCAATAATCCTTTCTGAATTGAGAATTGTTTATAAATTTTGGTGATTACAAGACTCTTGATTTTTAATATCCATGACAAACTCAAATCCTATTTCATTTTTCACATCAAATTTTTTATCACTAAGACATGAGTTACTGAGAGAATTAGACATGATGATGTAAGAATTGAAATGGTGAACTCATGAGATTCAGATGGTTTATCATTACTCCAAGGGAGGGAATGATTTCTCAGACATGGGTAACACTCCACAAAGGCCACCTTTGTGGTGGGGAAAGCATTCTATCCAATCTGATTTTTTTTATGAATTGAAATTTTATTAATACATTATTAGAAATAAAGACATCAACCATTCTCTCCACCCTCCACAAGGTTTGTCAAAACTTGCTTGACAAGTCCAACCTTTTTCTCTTTTTGTGACTAAAAATGGGAGTTAGCCTTGGCTCAAACCTGTGACACTCATTCCAATAAAGAACCTTGCCTTTAGAGGGGCAAATTGTTGGAACCAAATTTTACTCACTCAACATAAATTCATGATTAATGTCAATTTTATAATTAATGATGGACTCTATTCTACATTCCACACATTTAATCAATTTCCTACGTTTATCCATATATTTTCCATACTCTTCCACCTATTTAATACATTCATTTTACCCACTTTTACCCGGTTTCTGTATTTGTATATAAGAATCTTATTTTCAAACTAGGAGTGCAAATTTGTAATCACTTTTTATAAGGATTTTAGGTAAATTATTCAGTTGAATTATCCTGAATAAAATATTTCTTTTTTCGATAGACATTCATTTGTTAATTTCCTAATAAATCTGAAGGATAATCATGAATTATTATTCTTTTATTATTTTATTTGGAATATGTTGTTCACAAGAATTTTCTCTAGAATATATTTGAAATGACTATAAAATAAAAAAAATAGACTTTATCTATCCTGGACCACATGAAGGATTGAAGAAATCCACCATTGAAATTTTCAATACTGTGTTGATCCTCGGGCCATGCCTTGAGTGCATCATGGCAATCTATCACCTCATTCATACTTTTTGTCCAAAACCCTAGACCCTAAATTTATCTTATAAATACCCCCCATATACACTATATTCTGGGCCCCTTTTGACTCTCCTAGATCTAGAAATCTATCTACCTCCCACTTCTTTTTTCTAAATTATTCGTGAGCAAAGGATCCTTCCTCTGTCACCACCTGCTTATGAACATTGTTAGGCTACGAAAATTAGTAGTTTGAGTGGATTTATAATTGCTTGTTTGATTTCTCCTAACTTCTCTTACTGAATATAATTTCTCATATTTTCTAAAATTGCTCATCTGATATAAACATATCTCTTCTCATCTGATCTCATAAAAGACTAGATCTTCTGTTATAACCTCATTTTCCAAAACATGTAATGAGATTTGTGAATCTCTTTTAAAAGATAAATAAGATCAATGTTTGATTTCATGGTTTGATTTGAATGAATTTCGTGTATGATAGCCTTGCATGCTTTCTTGGTGGGCCTTATTGGCCATTAATCCCAATTGAAAGAAAAAGAAAAAGAAATTAAAAAGGAATTCAATGGGATAATGGGACATATAAGAAAATGAATAAAGGATGATTAAAATTCTAAAAGATATTTTCCCAAAAATAGAATTTTGAGTTATAAAGGTTCCTTGGGGTTCAAGGAACTCAGGATAATTATATAATAGCAAGGGAAATAAAGAATATGCGGAAAATATGAATAAAAAGGTGTTTTCATGTAACTAAAGAAAAGGAACCGTTTAATTAAGATAGTGATCCCAATTTTTGCAAGATGAAATATAAAACCATAAAATAGGTTCCCTTAAAATTTGAGGCAAAAAGGAGTTAAGAGTTGGGAGTTATCGATTTTTCAAGATTATCTTCAAAATAGGATTTTCCTTGAGAATTTGGGAAATCTTTCCCTTTTCGTTTAAGCGCGGTTGATAGAGGCCGTTGGATCTTGATCCAACCAACCTGACTCATCGTCTAGAGTCCCCGAAGGACACAGACTGTAGCTCGATTAGGGGGGATTTTCCTCTCCGTTTCCCAATGGATCCAGCGCATGAGCGCGCTTGGAAGGTGTCCCAACGACTTCGGCTTGAGGATACGAACCTTCCAGACCCTATTTTGATGGGTTAAGAAACCCTAGGTAGAGACCCCCCATAGCCTGTAAATAGGCCCTCAGGTGGTTTATCTCACCCTCATGATCTTTGGCGGCAGATTCCTAAGCCCTAGCACCCTCTCCCTCTCTCAATTGCTCGTGCTCAGGCGAGGTTGCCACCGCGGCATCGCCGCCTTCTGAAGAACAAAGAAAGGAGAAAGAGTTGAGCAGTAGCCGCAGGATCAAGGACCACAATGTCCCCGCGCAAGATCCAACGCTTCCTGAGCAGCGAGCCTAACTTGCTGGAGTAAGTGGAGTGGGTCAACGCGAGGCGTTTGATCGAGGGTCCATCATGGACCAAGGAGATCCAATAGACCGGGCCTTGGCGGCGCACGCGCATTAGGGTCAGTGGGGGTGTTTGACAATGAGCATCAGAGTCAAAGGAGGTCCATAGGCGCATCGATCCAACGATCCAAGAATTTCAATAAATCTTTCTCTCTTCCAAATAATCAAGAAAATTGCTTTTGCTTGCTAAAATCATAGTAATAGCTAGGAACCGCATATGAAGAAACTTTATATAAGAAAGTCAGGTAGAAAAATGCAGGGAACCTGATAAAAATGATTGGAGAACCTGATTCTAGTTCGTTTTGCAAAATTGCCTTGTTTTCTTAGAAAAATGCATTACAAGTTAATTAGAAACCCTAATTGTACATAAAGAGTGATTCTTTGTAACTTAATAGGTTAAATTGAGGATTATCAACATGTTAATTGATAGCATGGAGTTTTCATCCGTTTTGAGTACAAAGATGGTTAATTTAGGGTTTATGTCTATAAATGAAAGACAATGTACATGAAAACCCTAATTTAGGGTAAAAGAAGAAGAAAACCATGTTATTTTAGATTACGGAAGTGAATTGCTAAATAATGATCCTAAAACTGTTAGGAATATTAAAAGGAGAGGATTTAAAGGTTTTAAGTGGATTTGATGAATTAGGGTTCATAATAATTAAGAATGAAGGAAAAACCCTAATTTCCAAGGAAACCCTAAAATTGGAACAGAAACCCTAAGGAATAAGAAGGAATTGGATAAGTTTTGATAAAATGTTGTTGGAATGTTTATTTCAGGGTTTCTGTGCAATTTGCTTGATTGATTGGATTTTCACTCTCTACAAAGTTATTTCTGTATCTGAATCTGCATAACAGGTATGTGGTTACACTTATGATTATCCCGACTAGTTTTCTGAGGATTTTATCGACGTTTCCCTCATGGCTGAAATAAACTGTTGGATGCTTTTATTTCATGAAAATGTAGAGTGACTATGATTACCACTATGATTATACATATATAACTGGCTAGATCCGGGTCCACCCCTGTGGCTATACAAGGGCTAAAAAGGATAACCTAGAGTAAGGTCTAGGCTATCATGAGTTAGAAACTGGGCTACACATGTGTAGTGCCTCGAGACTCTTACCTTGCCATGAGTTAAGGAGTGGGCTATCTACGGGTAGTTCCATGTGACTCATCCCTAGAAACTGATTCACCTGTTAGGTGAAATCATGAGGGGTATAATGGGGATCTACCTTAAGGGTGGTAGTTTCCAAGTCCACTGCAGGAACATGGCAGGGGATAGGGTACACATGGATCACATAGTTATATTTAAAACGTAAAATTGCTTGTTAAAATGTAATTGATTGCAATACATTGTTACGAATAATTGCATGATTAGTGTTTCCCCGACATACCAACTTTGGCTGACCGACGTTTTGTTTGTCGGCGGTTTAGGTACAAAACCAAAATGACAAATAGTAAGTCGTCATATTGTGAAATACACAAATTAAAGTTCAAGGAGAATTAGTTAGACTAGTTCCAGTTCTGGATAGCATTTTAGAAATTCTAAATTTTCAAAGGTATGCAAAATTTTATTTATTACAACTTTTCAGTATAGTCTAGTAGAATTTAATAATTGTTACCAATTAATTGCTGAACATTGATCCGAAAAATCGGATAACGGCACCGACCATTCAGTTACTAGAAGGCGGGGTCGTTACATTTGGTATCAGAGCCAAGGTTCTCCACTTAATTGTTAATAATTATTAAATTTTACAAACTCTGTAGTACCCAAGGGAGTTATTAGAGGATTTCACGAAAGACTGAGGTGTCTAGAAAAGGATACCTTCTGGGGGCTGGCAAAATTTTCCTCCGCACCACTAGTCAGAATACGAGGACTCCCAGATTGTGTGACTACCTGGTCGATGTCCTAGGATCTGAATTGAAATAAGTTACCTTAGGACTCTCTCATCTTATTCATCCCTTCTCATCACATATTCTATTTAGGACTTTAAGAGTTAGGGTTTTCTCTCTCTTCCTCACCCTCATGTGGTATGAGAAAGTAAGTTAAGAATTAAGGAATCCCCCATCAAATTAATAAAAGATACATAATGAGATGTTACTGACATAAGTATAATTATTTTAATGATAAATTAAAGGTTTTTTTGTTATGATTATGTAGATGGCTTGTACAAAGACAGTTGCTATCCCTGAGGGTAGTGGGAACCCAGCTAGGAGTGCTTGGCCTCCCCACAAAGGAAATGGTGAATCCTCTAAGAAGAGAAAGAGGCCTGAAGAGAATAGGAAGAAAAACCATGATGGTGAATCCTCTAAGAAGAGAAAGAGGCCTGAACAGACCACTCATGAGGTCCCTAACCCTGACCCAATACCCTTCGACAACCTTGATCAAGAGTAGGACCAAGGGTATGAAGAGCAACATGTATACGAGGAAGTAGACCAGATGGAAGAAGACCAAGCTAGAGGTCCAAAACCGACCATGATGATCCACACCCCTGAAGCCTTGTAGATGGAGCAACAGAAGAAGTTAATTGAGGCCATCAATGCCTTGGCCCTCCGAGACCTAGCCAGAGCTGAGAATGGTGAGCCACTTCCGGTTCTTCCTCGACTAGGAACCACTATCCTGGACTTCGTCAAGTTGAATATTGAGAAGTTATGGGGAGAGGATAAGACATAGGTAGTCGACAAAGTGGAAGCTTGGCTGCTTGCAGTTGAGAATGGATTCCGCATGATTGAAGTTCAGCCGAGCAAAAAGGTGCTCTTTGCTGCTCATCTCCTGGAAGGAGCAGCCAAGATATGGTGGGAGACCCACATGACTGGCCGGGATTTGACAGAGGAACCCATAGTCTGGGCTGACTTCAAGATGATCTTCACCGCCAGATTCATCCCAGTCTCAGTGAAGAAGTAAAAGGAAAGGGAGTTCACCAACATGACCCAAGGAAGCTCCTCTATGGTAGACTTTGGGTGCAAATTTTGAATCCTAAAGAGTTTTGGGTATAATATGGATGAGGAAAGAAGGGTGGAACACTTCATAGAGCGTCTTCACCCTGCCATCAGGCCCCATGTGATGGCAAGCAAGCCTAAAACTTTTGCCGAAGCCTACAACATTGCTTTAGACATGGAGAGGACTGTGATGCCTGCCCAGTTTCCACCCAAGGCGTAGTTGGGTTTCACTAAAGGAGCCCAAGGCCTGAGAAACAACCACAGGAAGGGTCAAGGACGTCATCAAGCTAAAGGAAAACATGGAGGAAAAGGGAAACCCCATCAAGAGAAAAATTGACCTCCTTGCCGCACCTATGGAAAGGGGAACGCTGGTGAATGCCGCTACAAGAAGAAGACATGCTTTCGATGCCACCAAGAAGGACATTTGCAATCCGTTTGTCCTATGACAGATCCCAGAGGACCAGGACAGGTGGCAGCCCCACCTGTAGCAGCCCCACCTGTGGCAGCCCCACCTATAGATGTAGCCCCACCTACAGGATAGAGAAGACAAGATTAGGTGTTTTCCATTGACAATGAGAAGGCTCAAGTTAATGCCAATCGGTTGATCAAGGGTAATAACCCTTAGGGTTTTCTTTTATGTTTTAAGTTAAGCATGTAATGGTCTAATGCATGGTGAACAATAATGTAGGCATGCTTGAAGTCATGGGACATTATTTTAAAAGCTTTGTTTGATTCTGGATCTACTAATACTTTCATTTTGAGAAATCTTTAAACTATGCTTTGTTTCTATATCAAGGATTTAGGGTATGTCCTAGATGTTACAACCCCGAGTGGTTGAATCTTTACTTCCCTTTTGAAAACTTTGGTGATACCTGTGAAATATCGAGATCATGAGTTTCCTACAGACTTTATCCTTCTTGACATGAATGACTTTGATGTGATCATTGGCATGGATTGGCTTTATACTTATAGGGCCAACATTGAATGTAGGGAGAAGAAAGTGATCATTAAAAGACCAGGTCACCCATCTTTTGTCATTAGGGGTAGGAAGGATGCCACCACCAACCTGTATGTGTCAGCCTTGAAGGCAGAGCAGATGATGAGTAAAGGATTTCAAGCTTTCTTAGCAGTAGTTACTGAGCCTAAACCCACGGTGCAACCCTTAGAGGATATAGAGGTAGTCCGAAGCTATGAAAATGTTTTCCCAGATGATGTACCTGGGATTCCTCCCGAAAGAGAGGTGGATTTCTCCATAGAGTTAGCTCCTGGTACAAACCCTATTTCACAAGCACCTTATAGAATGGCCCCTGCTGAGTTGTTTGAGTTAAAGAAGCAATTGCAGGATTTGCTAGACAAGGGTTTTATCCTCCCTAGAATGTCACCATGGGGAGCACCGGTTCTTTTTGTAAAGAAAAAGGATGGTTCGCTCAGAATGTGCATAGACTACCGGATAATCAACCAGGCTACCATTAAGAACAAATACCCTTTACCCCAGATAAATGACTTGTTTGACCAGTTGAAGTCAGCTCGAGTCTTTTCCAAGATCGACTTGAGATTGGGTTACCACCAGTTGAGGGTCAAGAGTGAGGACATCCCGAGAACAACTTTTAGAACCCGGTATGACCACTATGAGTTTGTGGTTATGCCTTTTGGGTTGTCCAATGCACCTAGTGTATTCATGAACCATATGAACAGTGTGTTTCAACCTTTCCTTGACTCATTTGTCATAGTGTTCATAGACGACATACTGGTTTATTCAGATAACATAGATCAAAATTGAGACCACCTAAGTAAAGTCCTTGATATCTTAAGAAAGTAGAAGTTCTATGGGATGTTCTCTAAATGCGAGTTTTGGATAGACTGAGTCATATTCCTTGGACACATCATCTCAGGAGGAACGATCACCGTAGATCCAGCTAAAGTGTCGGTGGTTCAAGACTGGCCAGCACCAAAGAACCCATATGAGATTCGAAGCTTCTTGGGGTTAGAAGGATATTATCGGCGCTTCATTGCGGATTTCTCAAAGACCACCTTGCCTTTGACTACGTTGACTCAGAAAGATGTGAAGTTTGTGTGGTTTGATGTTTGTGAGGCTCATTTCCAGGAGCTGAAAGAGAAGCTAACCACTGCACTAGTTTTGACTCTACCATCAGGCAATGAGGGTTTCATGATTTTCACTGATGCATCTAAGATGGGACTTGGCTGTGTGTTGGAACAAAATCGGTTATGTGGTTGCATATGTCTCCCGACAACTCAAGCCCAATGAGGTGAATTACCTGACACATGACCTGGAGTTAGATGCTATCATCCATGCCCTGAAGATTTGGCGGCATTACCTTTATGGTGCTACTTTTGAAAACAGCATAGACCATAAGAGCCTGAAGTATCTTCTGATGCAAAAAGACTTGAACCTACGACAACGACGATGGATGGAGTATATGAAGGAGTACGACTTCACCATTGCCTATCATCCGGGAAAGGAGAATGTCGTAGTTGATGCTTTAAGTCGGAAACAACTAAGGTGTGCAGATGTGTTGTCCAGACAGTGGAAGAGCTTAGAAGAGCTAGTGGAATGGTCACCTCAACCGTTAGATGATCGAGTTTGATTGGCCAACATCCAGATACAATCTGAATTGTTGAGTGAGATTGTCGCAGCACAATTGGACAGTGGAGGACTTGACAAGATGAAAGGCTTGATGCAGAAGCCTCAGACCCATCTTTCATTGGGAATAGATGGAGGAATCCAATTTGAGAATCACATATGGGTTCCTGAAGATTCACCGTTGAAGGAACGTATCCTACAAGAGGCTCATGGTTCTAAATACACAGTGCACCCAGGGACTACGAAGATGATTAAGGACATGTAGAGGTTTTTCTGGTGGCCAGGAATGAAGAGAGACATTGCAGCTTATGTTGCCAGTTGTCTTACGTTCCAAATGGTGAAGGCTGAACACCAACGACCCAGCAGACTTTTACAATCAATAGAGACTCCAGTGTGGAAATGGGAGCAAATCACCATGGATTTTGTGGTGGGTCTACCCCAGACCAAGAGAGGTCATGATGTGATATGGGTTGTGGTAGATCGCCTTACCAAGTCAGCACACTTCCTTTTCCTAAAGACCACTGCCAAGGTGTTAGATTTAGCTGAGTTGTATATCAGAGAGATAGTGCGCTTGCATGGCATACCTGGTTCCATCATCTCAGAAAGAGACCCAAAGTTTACTTCCAAGTTGTGGAAGCGGGTTCAAGAGGAACTAGGTACAAGGTTGAAGTTCAGTACCGCTTATCACCCCCAGACAGATGGTCAGTCAGAAAGGACAATTCAGACCTGAGAAGATCTGCTGAGAGCTTGTGTGCTCGATTGGGGTGGATCATGGGAGCAGTACCTACCTTTAGCCGAGTTTGCTTTCAACAACAATTACCAAGCTAGTATCGGCATGGCTCCATACGAAGCTCTATATGGGAGACCGTTTCGATTGTCACTTCACTGGGATGATGTTGGTGAAAGGACCTTATTGAGGTTAGATTAACTCCAAGTGTATGCTGATAAAGTCACTTTGATCAGACAAAGGCTAAAGAGAGCCTAAGATTGACAGAAGTCCTATGCTGATGTGAAGTGAACTGATGTGCATTTTGCGGTGGGAGAACATGTTTTTCTAAAAATCCGACCGCTCCGTTCTATAGCTAAGAATAGAGGAAAGTTGAGTCCCCGATACGTGGTCCGTTTGAAGTGTTATAATAGATTGGTGAAGTCGCATATCATTTGGCGTTACCCCCTCAATACAGTATGATGCATGACGTGTTTCACGTGTCCAATCTGAAGCGATATGTGCAAGATCCAAGCCATGTGATGAACATTGAACCTATAGAGCTTCAAGGAAAGCTAACTTATGCTTAGTTGCATTTGTGGATTCTAGATACCAAGGTAAAAGAACTCAGAAATAAGAATATAGAGATGGTAAAGGTTCTTTGAAAGCACCATGGGGAGGATGAGGCCACATGGGAGCTGAAGATGGACATGGAAAAAGCATATCCTGATTTGTTTATTTGATTGTTGAATTTTGAGGGCAAAATTCCTATAAGGAGGGGAGGATGTTATAACCTCATTTTCCAAAACATGTAATGAGATTTGTGAATCTCCTTTAAAAGATAAATAACATCAATGTTTGATTTCATGGTTTGATTTGAATGAATTTCGTGTATGATAGCCTTGCATGCTTTCTTGATGGGCCTTATTGGCCATTAAGCCCAATTGAAAGAAAAAGAAAAAGAAATGTAAAAGGAATTCAATGGGATAATGGGATATATAAGAAAATGAATAAAGGATGATTAAAAGGATAAAGGATATTTTCCCAAAAATATAATTTCGAGTTATAAAGGTTCCTTGGGGTTCAAGGAACTTAGAATAATTATATAATAGCAAGGGAAATAAAGAATATGAAGAAAATATGAATAAAATGGTGTTTTCTTGCAACTAAAGAAAAGGAACCGTTTAATTAAGATAATGATCCCAATTTTTTCAGGATAAAATATAAAACCATAAAAGAGGTTCCCTTAAAATTTTAGGTAAAAAGGAGTTAAGAGTTGGGAGTTATCGATTTTTCAAGATTATCTTCAAAATAGGATTTTCCTTGAGAATTTGGGAAATCTTTCCCTTTTCGTTTAAGAGTGGTTGATAGTGCCCGTTGGATCTTGATCCAACAAACCCGGCTCATCGTCTAGAGTCCCAGAGGGATGAGGATAGTAGCTCGATCAAGTGGGATTTTCCCCTCTGTTTTCCAATCGATCCAGCGCATGAGCACGCTTGGAAGGTGTCCCAACGACTTCGGCTTGAGGATACGAACCTTCCAGACCCTATTTTGATGGGTTTTTCTCGTGTCTTCAAGAAACGCCCAATTGGGTAAGGAACCAATGGATGGCGGGGTTAAGAAACCCTAGGTAGAGACCCCTATAGCCTATAAATAGGCCCTCGGGTGGTTTCTCTCACCCTCACGATCTTTGGCGACAGATTCCTAAGCCCTAGCACCCTCTCCCTCTCTCGATTGCTCGTGCTCAAGCGAGGTCGCCGCCGCGGCATCGTAGCATTCTGAAGAACAAAGAAAGGAGAAGGAGACGAGCAGTAGCTGTAGGATCAAGGACCATAGTGTCCCCGAGCGAGATCCAACGCCTCCTAAGCAGCGAGCCTGACTTGCTGGAGTAAGTGGAGCGGGTCAACGCGAGGTGTTTGATCGAGGGTCCATTGTGGACCAAGGAGATTTAATAGATCGGGCCTTGGGGGCACAGACACATCAGGATCAGTGGGGGCATTTGATGCGGAGCATCAGATTCAAAGGAGGTCCATAGGTGCATTGATCCAACGATCCAAGAATTTCGGTAAATCTTTGTCTCTGCCAAATAATCAAGAAAATTGATTTTCCTTACTAAAATCATAGTAATAGCTAGGAACCTCATATGAAGAAACTTTATATATGAAAGTTGGGTAGAAAAATGCAAGGAACCTGATAAAAATGATTAGAGAACCTGATTCTAGTTAGTTTTTCAAAAGTGCCTTGTTTTGTTAGAAAAATGCATTACAAGTTAATTAGAAACCCTAATTGTACATAAAGAGTGGTTCTTTGTAACTTAATAGGTTAAATTGAGGATTATCAACCTGTTAATTGATAACATGGAGTTTTCATCCATTTTGAGTACAAATATGGTTAATTTAGGGTTTATGTCTATAAATGAAAGATAATGTACATGAAAACCCTAATTTAGGGTAAAAGAAGAAGAAAACCATGTTATTTTAGATTAAGGAAGTGAATTGATAAATAATGATCCTAAAACTGTTAGGAATATTAAAAGGAGAGGATTTAAAGGTTTTAAGTGGATTTGATGAATTAGGGTTCATAATAATTAAGAATTAAGGAAAACCCTAATTTCTAAGGAAACCCTAAAATTGGTATAGAAACCATAAGGAATAAGAAGGAATTGGATAAATTTTGATAAAATGTAATTGGAATGTTTATTTCAGGGTTTCTGTGCAATTTGCTTGATTGATTGGATTTTCTCTCTCTACAAAATTATTTCTGTATCTGAATCTGCATAACAGGTATGTGGTTACACTTATGATTATCCCGACTAGTTTTTTGAGGATTTTATCGACGACCCTCATGGCTGAAATAAATTGTTGGATGCTTTTATTTCATGCAAATATAGAGTGACTATGATTATCACTATGATTATACATATATAACTGGCTAGATCCTAGTCCACCCATGTGGCTATGCAAGGGCTAAAAAGGATAACCTAGAGTCAGGTCTAGGCTGTCATGAGTTAGAAACTGGGCAACACATGTGTAGTGCCATGAGACTCTTAGCTTGCCATGAGTTAAGGAGTGGGATATCTATGGGTAGTGCCATGTGACTCAACCCTAGAAACTGATTCACCTGTTAGGTGAAATCATGAGGGGTATAATGTGGATCTACCTTAAGGGTGGTAGTGTCCAAGTCCACTGTAGGGATAGCGCAGGGGATAGGGTACACATGGATCGCACAGTTATATTTAAACCGTAAAATTGTTTGTTAAACTGTAATTGATTGCAATACATTGTTATGAATAATAGCATGATTAGTGTTTCCCCCACATACCAGCTTTGGCTAACTGACGTTTTGTTTGTCGACCTTTTAGGTACAAAACCAAAATGACAATCAGTAAGTCGTCATATTGTGAAATACACAAATTAAAGTTCAAGGAGGATTAGTTAGACTAGTTCCAGTTCTGGATAGTATTTTAGAAATCCCAATTTTTCAAACGTATGCAAAATTTTATTTATTACAACTTTTCATTATAGTCTAGTAGAATTTAGTAATTGTTACCAATTAATTGCTGAACCTTGATCCGGAAAATCGGATAACGGCACCGCCTTTCGGTCTCCCTTAATTGGGGGTTACTGGAAGGCAGGGTCATTACATTGTCTTTTAGTTCATATCTTCTTATCAGCCTTTAAAGCTTCATGTGTATGGTCCTAATCACCTGTGAGGGCTCTCTACCATGGGAGGACTTGAGACGATTAGGAACCTGATTCACCTAAATTTAAGAGCTTTAGGGAAATAATGGCAAGAGGTGAACATATCATGCTCTGAAGGCCCTTCCACAAATAGAACATTGTTTATTATTTTACTTTTATTTTTTTTACCTGTAAACACCACTTTAGCTCAAAATACTCCAAAATGGGTCAATACCAGTTTATTGAGAGAGACAGGGAGTGTTAACCATTCTCCACTTATAACAAGATCGATGGATTATCAATTTTCTTTTATTCTTTTTCTATATCTAACTCGGATGCTATATCAACTTTCCACCATGGCTCATAAT
Source organism: Alisma plantago-aquatica (assembly GCA_963693085.1). NCBI lineage: Eukaryota > Viridiplantae > Streptophyta > Magnoliopsida > Alismatales > Alismataceae > Alisma > Alisma plantago-aquatica. Next base: position 396,454,427 of record OY856414.1, on the reverse strand, counting down.
GTTTAATCATTTTTCCTTGTTTTCCATATAAAATGTTATGGCAACTGTGGCATCCCCATATTTTCTAAAACTTAATCTGATGTGTGACGTCCAAATTGAAACACTCACCTCAGCAAGAATCCCAATTTAAACATCCCACACTAGGCTAAGAAGAAGAAAATAAGAGGAAGTCAAAAGGAAACACAGTAGCACATGTACATGAGCAATAATAAAACCATACACACATGTTCACCATTCAACATATAATTACAACATGAGTTGTTACAACATTTGATATTACATATTGAACAACAAACTTATACATATACATGTAATACTACTAAATTACAGGATCTTAACACAATAGGTCCACCTGTACATCAGCTCACCACACAACTCTCATTATCCTGGATCTTCAAGAGCATAACCACAACCTAAACGAAAGATTACATGCGGTACACGTCAGCAAAATATTCAAGAATATTGTACTGAGTACGCCTATGTGTCTTTTATTTACCTCTCATCATATCTTGGCAATAAGATAAAACTAATATACTTGGCAGTAACAGAAGAATATAAGAAAAGCATATACTTGCATAAGGATATTCATTAACAAAAGAGAACACATATTTTAAGCACATTTTCCATTATATATCCATGCATTTTCCACCTGAGGGAATAATGCATCATCTCTGCTACCAAAGAGAATGAGATGTAAGGCCTTATGATCTACTACCAAAGAGTTAGATCATTATACAATGTGATCTGCTACCAAAGAGAATGATCACTTTCCATCACTATGCTACCAAAGAGAATTAGTGCTTTCATATAATGGAATAGATATATTATGTTTGATGTGTTCATAGCAATAGGTATGAAAAATCAAGCAACATATCATACAAGAACAATCATATCATCCAATATCATATGCCAAGTATTTTACTACACATTTAACACGAGCATATTGTATAATAAGCCAAGTGAGAGGTAATGGCGTACCTTCCAAAGAGATATTCCTAATCATCACATTCCTCATGTCAACTCTAACCTCTTGGTCAAACCCTGATTAAGACAAGATCATATGCTATCATTAGGTTCTCATCATCTTACATCTCATATTAACCCTAATTATATCCATATTAGGGTTTAGCTTAGTTCATATTAGGGTTTTCTCATTGTTACTTGTATCCTTTTCTTGGGATTATTTTACTGATCTCATATTCTAGATTATTGTTCAATAACTGATAATCGTTTTTTCCATCATTAGGTGAACATATTAACATTATGTCACACATTAACCCTAGGTTACATTATTAACGTAATTAGGATTTTAAACCATGTATTAAGGTCAACTTCATATAACATAGATTTCGTGTATAAAACTGATCTCAGATTTACATATTAGCTTCTAGTTACAGATATAAGGTTGTTCCATGATTTTCATCACTTATTGAGCATGTATGCATTTATAACATTTTATTTAGGGTTATTAGCCCGAGATAGCCATTCTAAGCAAATTACATAATTTCGAGCATCAACATGACCATATCTGACATCATATGCATTCCATACATAATTATGGACTTACTAATATTTTCCATAATTTTATGTCATCATTTAATATTTATTACTCAATAACTAAGCATTAAACATATTACATGATATCACTGAGATTAATGCTCCAAAATCCTGATATTATAGTTCTCGTGTATTATACTCATTTTTCTGAGAATTTGGGTACCTTATTTGTATTTTTCTGACATCGGAGCTAATTATTACGATTTATCTAAGATCTGCAAATTATGAGAATTTTACCTTTTCTCGGCCACTCAGAACTCGCCACGTGGTCTCTAGGGTGCGGCTCAAGGCTTGGGGGTAGGAGGGCCGTCTGGTTCTCGTCTGATGAACCCGATTCAAATGAGTTTGGCCAAAATGCCGTCTTCTCTGTCTCGCATCTCACGATCCTTCTGATCATGACACCGTTGCGGTCTTCTAACCTATTCTACCACTGCCATGGCCTCAGATCCGACATGCGATGGTCTCAATTTCCTCTGCTCAACCCTGATGCTTGCGTGCATCACCCACTTTCTGGTGCGATCTCCTCTTTCACCCATTGCGTGAAGTAATTTTGTCTACTGAGCACCTGTCATGCGGCAGGAAGTAGCAAGCCGCCGCCGTGATCCTCCTCTCTAGCGAGCGACTAGAGGAGCCAAGGTGCTCCTTGTTAGCTTTTTTGGGGTTCCATCATCTTCGGTAGCCTCTCCCGTAGGTCGCCGCCGTGCTGGTTCGGCCGTGGAGCTCCTTTTCCACTAGGTCACCGCCGTGCTGGTTCGGCCACAACAGAGCACGAAGAGGCGGCTTGCCTCTACTCATCCTTGTGTCAGTTTGAAGCTTTAGAAAGATTCACAAGACCTCCACGAACTCGTCCACCATCTCCACTTGCGGTGAGAAGCTCCAGAGTTCATCCACGAGCCTCACCTTCATCTGGCAGCGAAGTGCTCCCCATCCATCTTCAAAACTGCCGCAAGGGTCTATGGGAGTAGCTGGGTTGGACTCCCATGACCTCGACCTTCATTCTCGCCTACTTATCTTCCTCCGATCATCTGTATATCTCCCCTCTCATCTCTCTCCAACCTGCTCTATAAACTATACTGGAGACTAGGGGTAAAAGGAGAGTCCGGTCTCTCTCTACTCCCGTTCTTGTATTCACGAAAAGAGGGTTGTGCAGGTAACCCACGATCAGGTCAAGATAACCACTCAGCTGAGATCGTGAGATAGACCACTAGTCATCCCATAGTCCACGTCGAAGCAACCACTCACTGACCCTCCATGACTCCTTAACTAACATGGGTTGAAGATGGCAAATCTACCATTGAATTAGGATATCCAAGGTTCCACAATAGGGCAACAAAGGTCTTATCTGTGGCTCTCCCTAGTACAATTGTGGCCCTACACTGAACAAGCTCGTGACACTAAGCTTATCAAAGCCTAAGTTGCTAAATATGAAACATTGTTCTAAAGTACATCAAAATATTAATTATTGAGCTGACTTCAAACTTAAATATCTCCTTTTAGGAACACGATAATATTATGTAACTTTAACCATGACTTTGATACAACTCAAGGTGCTTCCTATTGAAATTTGGTGCCATAACTCAACTCTTTTATCATTCAATTAAATTCCTCAAATAGGTATAACTTACAGATACAAATCATTATATCAACCTCAATTAACACTCAAACTTTACAAAAACACTTGAAACTCTCGTTTTAACTCAAGATATGGATTCTAAAATTCCACTCCGTCACAACAACTCCAAGCATCATTTTTTCTATTTTTCATGCAAATGTTGAACGAAGTTTCAAAACCAAGATATATGTGGAATAATTATTTGGTTTGGCTAGGTTATGATAGTAAGGATTACATACCTTAGACTCAACATTGTTGCATATCTTTCAATATACTTTAGTTGACTATACATCTCTACCCAAGGATTCCTCTCACAAAGGTTTTCACATTTACAGTGTTGTAACTATATTTTAGTATATTTTTTCAATTATTAACTTGTTATTTGTATTAGGTAAGGTAATTTGTTTCATGCCTTAATTTCATAGAATTCCATCATATCCTGTTCCTCAGAGTTTAGGTCCTTTCGGGATATCAAGGTTACCTCAAACTCAACAAGGTTGGTCAACTCACCCTTCTAGGGATGATCCTAACCTAGGTTGCCTTCTTATCTTTCAACAGGATGTTTGGCTCTTTAGCCACAACTTGACACCACAACTTTAGGTTTATACCTCCTTCATAGGTCTTTTCTATAACACCCCACCATGCTAAACATGATTATTCAAAACAAAACATACAATTGACATCTAATTATCCACATTACCATAAAAGGGTGTAAATTAAAAATGATTTCAACATTACCGTCATGTTTAGAAAACATTACATAAAGGCCCAACAACTTGTATCACATCACTTACCATACCAAGTATTTACATGCATGTCCAGTGAAATCAACCACAACCTATATACAGATATGTTCCACATATACATGTCATATACAAACATAGGCAAACTTCCAGAAAACACATGTCAATATACATATCACCTACAAAACATCCCATGCCCAGACCTGAGAGTTTAGGGACAACTCTAGGACTCTACAACAACTAATATCCAACCTAAAACTCCTACTGCTCTCCAAGATGCTCTTCCTCAACAACATTATCCTGACCATGCCGTCGACAACTACCTAACAAGATGTGGTGACCTACGAGGTGAGACCCATGTCCCAATGAGAGATATAACTCTCAACCAAAAGTTATTGATTACAACAAGTTATACTATTAAGAAATTTAAGAAGATTAAGAAGTTTAAACATATTAGAACAAGTTAAGAAGGCTAAATAACTAAAATAGGTAAATCATAACTAGCAAAGTATAGAGAGGATCACAGTAACAACCAATGTGAATCGTGTTTAACCCTAAATAGATAAACTGCAGTGTTGTATTTCATATTTTATAAAGCCTTGTGGAGTTGAGGTATAGCTGTGAGAACTCGTTACACTAAACGAGATTACTCAAAACATAAAACACAATAAATCACTAATTAATCACATACCCAAAAATATGGGTAAATTAAAACCGATTTCAACGTCAGCACCCGCTCTGAAACATTTGCATAAGAGGCCAGCATCTTACTTATATCGATACTATGCTAAGAATTTGATACTAATTGTTCTATTGCCTTAGCCAAAACATATATACACAGGAGAAAAATATTCATATATGCCACACAAACAAGTATTAATATGCTAACAAAAGTCTGATTTGTTTGAAACACCATATACAAAATTTTCTCGCCCGAACCTAAGAGTATAGGGATAACTCTAGGACACACTAGACATCTAATCAACATTCTCATAGATTCATTACCATAGCTCCTCTGTAACGACCCCACCTTCCGGTAACCCCCAATTAAGGGTGACCGAGAGGTCGGTGCCGTTATCAATTTCCGGATCAAGGTTCAGTAATTAATGTATAACAATTATTAAATTCTACTAGACTAAACTAAAAAGTTGTAATAAATACAATTTTGCATACCTTTTCAAAGTTGGGATTTCTAAACCTCTATCCATAGTTGAACTAGTCTAACTAAAGCCTCCTTGTTCTTTAATTCATGTATTTCACAATATGACAATTTACTATTTGTCCTTTTTGTTTGTACCTAAAATACCGACAAACAAAATGTCGGTCAGCCAAAGCTGGTATGTGGGGGATTCACTAATCATGCAATTATCTATAACAATGTATTACATTCAATTATCTTTTAACAAACAATTTTACGTTTTAAGTATAACTACGCGATCCATGTGTACCCTATCCCCTGCGCTACCCCTGCAGTGGACCTGGATACTACCTCCCTTATGGTAGATTCCCATTATACCCTTCATGACTTCACCTAATAGGTGAATCAATTTCTAGGGCTGAGTCACATGGCACTACCCGTAGGTAGCCCACTCCTTAACTCAAGGTATGCTAAGAGTCTCACGGCACTACACATGTGTAGCCCAGTTTCTAACTCATGATACCCTAGACCTTGCTCTAGGTTATCCTTATCCTTTGTATAGCCACAGGGGTGGACTCAGATCTAGCTAGTTATACATGTATACTCATAGTGATAGTCATAGTCACTTTATAGTTGCATGAATTGAAACATCCAACAGTTATTTCAAGCATTGAGGGAAACGTCGATAAAATCCTCAGAAAACTAATCGATATAGTCATAAGCGTAACCACATACCTCTTAGTGCAGTTTCAGATACATAATAATATATGAAGAGAGAGAATATCCAAGTAAGCAAGCAACTTGTGTAGAAACCATGAAATAAACATTCCAACTTCATTTTATCAAAATTTATCCAATTCCATCTTATTTCTTAGGGTTTCTATTCCAATTTTTAGGGTTTCCTTGAAAATTAGGGTTTTGCTTTCATTCTTAGGTATTATGAACCCTAATTCATCAAATCCACTTAAAAATCTTTAAATTAACACCTTTAAAAAATTCCTAACAATTTTAGGATCATTATTTTGCAATTTGCTTCCTTAATTCACAAATAACATGGGTTTCTTTTCCTTTTTCCCTAAATTAGGGTTTCCATGTTCCTTATCCTTCATTTATAGTCATAAACCAATTAACAGGTTGATAATCCTCAAATTAACCTATTAAATTACAAAGGATCATCCTTTACGTACCATTAGGGTTTCTAATTAACTTGAAATGCATTTTACTAGCAAATTAATGTACTTTTGCAAAACGAACTAGAATCAGGCTATAAAACCATTTTTATTAGATTCCTTGCATTTTTCTACACAACTTTCATATATAAAGTTTCTTCATTGGATAATCCTAACGTTTTCTATTAATTTTGTAAGAAAAAGCTATTTTCTTGATTATCTGGCAGAGAGAGAGGTTTACCGAAATTTTACAGCCATTTGATCGGTGCACCGATGTGCCTCGCCTTGATCTGACGCTCCATGTCAGTTGTCCCCACTAATAGCACACTCTTCCTCTATCGATCATCGATGGTGCTCGGGTCCACGGTAGACCCTGATCCCAAGGCTCGCGTCAACGCGCTCCACTTACTCTAGTCAGTCAAGTGCGTTGTTCATGCAGCGTTGGATCTTACGTGGGCACATAGTGGGCCGAGATCTGATGATCCCCACTCGTCATCCTCCCTAGTCTTCTAATTAGAACTAGCAGCGGCACCGCGGTGGTCTCTCGTCAGAGCTAGGCCAATCGGGAGAGAGAGCTCTGAGGGTTAGGAAGTAGCTGTGACGTCCCCGGATTTTGGCTTCTCAAAACCCTATTGGGAATGAGAGTTCAAAATCCAAGAACATCATCCAATCATATCAGAGAGCGATGCAGAAGAAATATGCGCATACATGAACATACAACTATAACATACACCATAACATTTCTCAGCATTCAACATGTATATTACAAAGTGAATTACATTTACATATTAAAAGAAGATTTACAAGTCTATGAACATGTATGCTAATTCAGGATCTACACAATAGGTACAACCTGGACAACTGCTCACTTCCTTTCTTTTTCTCCCATGCTAGCTCTGAATCTAAAACATACGTGAAACAACGAATCAACACACAAGGTGTTGTGTACGTGGGTAGAAAGATACATACTAATATGTTTGCATTATTGAAATAACTTGAGAAAGAAAGAGTAAAAGAAAACATTATTTAAAGTGATAATCAGGTAAACATTCCTTTTATTGCTTTCACTTTGATGTGGTTGTATTACACATACTTGCACTTGACTTACATCTAGTGTGGGCAATATAACATCATCATACATCTAACATGGGCCAAGGAATCATACATCCATGTTAGGCAACATACATCCACACTAGGCTATGTGCTCTAGTAGCTACAACCCATCATACTCATTTATGTTCTATTAGATTTGGCGAAGTATAACTCATACTAGTTCAACCAAGCAATCATATCCAAATACGAGCATTCAAGATATTGCATATCATAGGCAACCAGAAAACTAGTCTTACACTTAATAAATCACACATACCTGAGTTCAGAGATTTCTAATACATCCATGGTCATCTAGATAATCTGTTCATCACCTGGTTAAGACAAGACCACATACTATCATTAGATTCTCATCATCTTAACCCTAGTCGTGTTCATTTTAGGGTTTGCTTAGTTCATTAGGATATGTGTATCATTACTTGTATTCTTATCTTATGACTGTCTCACTGATGTCATTTTTTTCAGATTACATCTCATTATCAAAGTTCATCATCTGAACATTAGGTTCCAAATCCTTTTTGTGCACATATTAACCCTAATTTATATACATTAATCATATTAGGATTTATATCACATTAAGAGCAAACATCATTGTATAACATAGATTATGGGTATCATCCTGATCTCATATTTAAATCTAACGTTCCACATACTAATATGAGCTTATTCTGTGAATTTTCATCAATTATTGAGCATGTATGTATTTACTACATTTTAATTAAGGTTATTAGCACTAGTTAGCCATATTGAGCATATTATATGCTTTTGTTCATCAACAAGATCATATCTAACATCATATGTATTATAAATAGGGTTATGGACTTACTGACATATTCTCATAATTTTGGGTCTTCGTTTATTATTTATTAGACATGAAAAGACCATTTTACATATCACATAATATCACTAATAGTAGTGCATCAAAAGCCTGATATTACAATTTCATATTATTCTACACATTGTTCTGAGAATTTTGATACCTTATTTGTATTTTTCTGATAAGCGGGCGATTTCCTATGAATTATTCAATAACTGAGCAATTTCTGATTATTTACCTCATATGGCCACTCAGGTGTTGACACGTGTTCACCAAGGGCACGACTGGTTCAGCTTTGGGATGGCTGGTTTGACCGCTGGTTGACTCAGTTTTCTCCCTCTCTTGCGGATCGCGTTCTCCACGATCACAGAGTGATGCCCGCCTACGCCGCTGCCGCACGGGCGATCTCCGACGATGAACTGTCTATTGTGATCTCCTCCTCCATGTCACGGACTCACGGGTGACTCTGTTTGCTCTGTGAAACAGAGCACTGCCCAAGCAGGCTATCCTCAGGCAATCCTCCATCTCTCTCTTCCGCGTGAGACTCCCGTGGGGCTCAAATCTCCGCCTGATGCATGTGTTCCTCTGTGGACGCTGCTGCTGGGTGCTGCTAGGTCGCAACAAAGGCAAGAGATCAGCCGCTTGGTGTGCAGCCGGTGTAGGAAACTACTCCAGCAACGCAACCGCCGCTACTAAGCAAGTCAGCGGTGAGGAACCAATAGTCGGTTGGAACTGGGCTCGGTGTAGCTCCTATGCATGTGTCCCGCCGCCGGCCTGCTTCTCCAGCATGGTTTGGCTGGCAGTGGCTCCTCCTCTTCACCCAAAACCTCTACTTCTCTCAAGATGCATGTCCATGAGCCATCTGTGATGGCTGCCGCTACCCCAGGAGATTGCTCAGGCAAGAAGAAGGTTGTTGCTTAGTGCTCGTCACCGCCTCCGCCCTCTTCAGATCTTATCCTCCCATCGAGCTATTTGCAAAACAGGAAGAATATGTACAGAGAAGCACCTGACTGTGCTTTCTCTACTAAGACCCAAGCAGTCTATCCTAGGACTGGGTGCACTCCTCCGATCAGCCAGAATAATTCCCCTACTTAACGGATGAGACCACAAAGATCGGTAACAGCTATGGGTACAACCATCTCCTTTGACAAAATCAACCCCGCAACTTGAGGGGAGACTGAAGACAATACGTGAATCCTTATATTATCGTACGGTTAGCCACCATCCAAAAAGTTATTGACCAAGGAACGTAGGCATATATGCATCCTGGCTTTCATTTATGGGTCGTGTGACATGTAGTTTCACATCCTTAGATTGACAAAAACACAAGCAACGATGTTTATTGTATTCATACAATATTTTAAACAAGTTCTTTAAATAACCTCATACCCAATTTAACAAACCATGTGTTCAATTCAACTAATCCTCGAATCCATATTAAATGAGTTTTTACTTGCATAATTTGACCACATAACACCTCAAAATAATCATTCAACATTTTGTCATAGGTACGCCCTCGAATATTGTATTATATATGAAACTCCAAAAATCAGGGTCATCACATTCACCCCACCTTATATGGAATTTCGTCCTCGAAATTCAATTGAACATATACTCAAGGTGATATCAAGAATTCCAGATTCATATAGTCACCACTCCTAGGTATTAAAACCATCATCATTTCGGATGTAGCCTAAGTTTTCATCTTTAGTTCATTGTATCTAGGGCGTACTCACCCCACCTTAAATAAGAATCATCATCACTTAATGTCTTACTCATATCAAGACATTCTAGTATTTTAGGATTTACATCTCTCATTACCCCTAAAATTTAGAGTTTCTTCTTACATATAAAGGCTAGAAGGTATTACTCAACTTTCATCTTTCACCCTTCTCATCTTTGTAAGGCGATATCAAGATTTCATATCATGAATTACTGGACTTATCACACATAAGATCATTAGTGTGGGTTATGATCAACATCATACTAGGATTTCATTAATAGAGAAGGGTGCTATTACATGCTTGAATATTAGGGTTTCACCCTACTGTGTGAGATATTCATACTCAACTTAGAAGCATACACTGAGAAGGATCAAAGTTACAAATTATATTTCTGATCATATATCCTATGATAAAAAAAATGTCTTTATATCAAGTTCATGAGTTCAAATTTTTATGTTTTACATGTAATATGTGAAGGGAAAAAGAGAATATACTAAGTTTATCCCATGATCTCAACATCATATCTTTCGTATTTCATATGAAGGAGAAGAGAATATTTTAAAGTCAAACTTATCATGATTTCAATCTTTGGTACTACATGTATGATATGGGAGGGTATAGAATAGGTCAAGCTTATACGAGTGTCTCCTCATATATAAATCATCTATATAGATCAAGTGAGGTTTCTATCATCATATATTAATAAAGAGAAGAAGAAGGGAGAACATGTATTTTGAGTATCTTTTGCACAAAGCATCATACTCTCATAACTAGAGTTCATATATTACCTCACTTGCAACTAATGATGAGATTCACAAAATATGTCACTCCAGCTAGGACCTAACTCAGCCAAAGGATTGAATTTATCATATGGGCCATCTACCCATCCTTTTCTTTTACCCGATTCTCACATATAGATTTGAATCATGCATAAGGACTCAACTCAACACTCAAGAGTAATCTAGTGTAGGACATTTTTTTAACACATATCTCATATATTGGAGGCTAGGTCCTATGACCTTCTCCTTGTGGGTCTTACTCTCTCTAGAGTTCACCACATATCTCATCCTACTACTAGACGTCCTCCTTGTATATGAGCTTGAGGTTCATGCACACTCATCTCTATCTTAACTTAGCTTATCTTAAGAAGAAAAAGGGAATTTACTTTCATTATCAATATTTTGCATAAATTCTCCAAAATTGGATTCAACTAATATACAATTTGATCCTTTATAAGGAAACTTATACTATCATAGATCAACTTAGATAAGATTATATACACTTATTTCCTTCATCTTTGTTTTGTCTATCTATCTATCACATAACCTTATGAGGCTCTAGACTTCTAATCTAGATTTATTCTCTCTTCTAGACTGATGTCACTCCCTTTCACTTAGATTGCATGAACACCCACTACTCTCCTGTGTGAGGGACACATTTTTATATTTACATATATCTAATAAAATATTATATAGTTTTTCTCTGAGAAAGAAGGCGTCAGAGAAAACTGTCGAGGTGCGAGCCGATTGGAAAACAAAACCAAACCAGCAAACTCGAGTGTCCCACACACAGTAGATAGTCCAGTGCCATGTCACCTAGTGAAATGGTGAGAACATGGTGTAGATTAGTGTAGCTACCCATTACATATGAGCTCTATATGGAAAGGGTTTCTCACACTTGTCTAAACCTAGTTCTCGAACATCTAGGTTCTAACTTAGAGGCTAAATCAAACCTTATTCCTATAGAACAACTTACTACGTTTCTAGGGTTTAAAGTGAAAGGTGAAATTTAGATTACATGTTTCACAGTGAGAAATTGTTAGGTGTAGATAATGTTCATGCTCTGATACCAACTGTGACATCCTCGGATTTTGGCTTCTCAAAACCCTATTGGGAATGAGAGTTCAAAATCCAAGAACATCATCCAATCTTATCAGAGAGCGATGCGGAAGCAATATGTGCATACATGAACATATAACTATAACATACACCATAACATTTCTCGGCATTCAACATGTATATTACAAAGTGAATTACATTTACATATTAAAAGAAGATTTACAAGTCTATGAACATGTATGCTAATTCAGGATCTACACAATAGGTACAACCTGGACAACTGCTCACTTCCTTTCTTTTTCTCCCATGCTAGCTCTGAACCTAAAACATACGTGAAACAACAAGTCAACACACAAGGTGTTGTGTACATGGGTAGAAAGATACATACTAATATGTTTGCATTATTGAAATAACTTGAGAAAGAAAGAGTAAAAGAAAACATTATTTAAAGCGATAATCAGGTAAACATTCCTTTTATTGCATTCACTTTGATGCGGTTGTACTACACATACTTGCACTTCACTTACATCTAGTGTGGGAAATATAGTATCATCATACATCTAACATGGGCCAAGGAATCATACATCCATGTTAGGCAACATACATCCACACCAGGCTATGTGCTCTAGTAGCTACAACCCATCATACTCATTTATGTTCTATTAGATTTGGCAAAGTATAACTCATACTAGTTCAACCAAGCAATCATACCCAAATACAAGCATTCAAGATATTGCATATCATAGGCAACCAGAAAACTAGTCTTATACTTAATAAATACCACGTACCTGAGTTCAGAGATTTCTAATACATCCATGGTCATCTAGATAATATGTTCATGTAATGCCCAGACCCAATGCCTAAGGCTCTAATAGAGTTTCAAGAATGACGACTGGCCCCACAAACCACCACAAGCCTTAACTGCGCACTTTCTCCACACTGACGTGCAAGCCAGGATAACCTTCCCGACTGGTCACCCATCCTAGTACTACTCCAAGATGAGCACGCTTAACTATGGATTTCTTTAGTGATGGGATCCTGGAAAAGGAGGTGCACCTTGGTGATTTGGGTAGTCCAATCATTCCTTTTAAGATCATGTTATCCGAGGCCTCAAATCCTGGGATGCTACAATCTCCCCCACTTAGACTCTTGACGTCCTCGTCAAGGCTCAACTATATGCCTCATAATATGACCCCATTTCAGTGCAGACCCACAATGGCCCATGGACACCCAACTCCCGTCCACGGCTACCAGCGCAAGGGCGGCTCCATCTCGTCTCTACGGATAGCCCTTTCTAACTTGCCTAGACCACACGGCTCAATACTGGCATGCCACATGCCCATGTGGGGCCCACCTATTGGAGGGGTTATGGCTCTGATACCATTTGTAACGCTTGGCCCCATTTCCCAAGGCTCTAGTAGAGTTTCAGGAATGACGACTGGCCCCACAGACCACCACTAGCCTTAACTGCGCACTTTGTCCACACAGACGTGCAAGCCAGGATCAACTTCCCGATTGGTCACCCATCCTAGTACTACTCCAAGCTGAGCACACTTAACTATGGAGTTCTTAGTGGTGGGCTTCATGAAAAGGAGGTGCACCTTGGTGATATGGGTAATAAAAGGAAATTGTATAATTGTTTCAGGATCTTATTGAATGCTTGCTTGCTCGTTGTTGTTTGGATTAATCCTGCACCTGAATCTACATGTACAGGTATGTGGATACGCTTATGACTACCCGAATTAGTTTTCCGGGATTTTATCGATATTTCCATCGTGGCTTGAATTAAACTGTTGGATGTATTTAATTCATGCAAAGTATAATGTGAATATGACTATCACATAAGAAATATGCCTACTAGCTCAGATCCTAGCCCCCTCTGTAGCTATATAGATTGACCTAGTAAATGGGTACCAATGAGGGTAGGTCCATCAGGTCATCATGAGTCAAGGATTGGTCTACCTTTGGGTAGGACCATGCAACTCCATAACCCTAGGTATTGGCTACCTGTGTGGTAGGGCCATGGGGGTAAGGATCTACCATATGAGAGAGGTGGTATCCATGTCCACTGCAGGGACGTTACAGAGAAAGGGGATAGGCAAGGATTGAGTAGTATTGCTTAAAACGTAATCTTAGTTGTTAAATGATATTTGGTTGATTACATTGTTAACATAGTTGCACAATTATTGTTTCCCCCACATACCAGCTTCGGCTGACCGACGTTTTGTTTGTCGGCGTTTTAGGTACAAATGAAAAGAACAAATAGTAAAGTGGCATATGCAGAATTAAATGAGAATTAATGTGCACATGAGGATTAGTTAGATTGGTGTCTTCATTGATAGAAGTTTAGAAATTCCAGTTTTTAAAAGGTAAGCAAAGTTTTATTTTATACCAGTTTTTAGTATAGTTGGTAGAATTTAATAATTGTTATTGATTATTTGTCGAACCTTTGATCCGGGTTATTGGTTAACGGCTCTGACCTTTCGGTCTCCCTTAATTGGGGGTTACCAGGTGGCGGGGTCGTTACAATTGGTATCAGAGCATAGGTTCCTCAAGTAATCTTTAATAATTATTAAATTTTACAAATTCTATAGAACCCAAGGGAGTTATTAGAGGATTATCTGAAAGACAGAGGTGTCTAGAAAAGGATCACGACCGGGGGCTGGCAATATTTTCCTCTACACCGCTAGTCGGAATACGAGGACTCCCGGATCCATGTGACTGCCTGGCCAAAGTCTTAGGGTATGAATCAAAATAAGATACCTTTAGGACTCTCTCATCTTGTTCATCCCTTCTCAACTCAAATTTTGTTAAGGACCTTAAGGATTAGGGTTTCCTCTCTTCTCCTCACCCTCTTGAGGTATGGGTAAGGTTGATAAGGATTAAGGGATCCTCCACCAAATTAATAAAAAGCATGTAAATAAGATGTCATGGACATAAGCTTAATAGAGTAAGCATAAAAGGATAGATACATGCTTAGGTTGTATGACATAAGTTGTCTTTGCCCTCGGGAGAGACCTGAGGCTAGACATTCTTGTCAGGAGGATGAGTAGAGAAAGTGAGTCTTGGAGGTAGAGATCTCCATTAAAGTAGAGATCTAGCACATCCTCTGAGGATGATGTGAACCCTAAACCTAAGTGAAAGAGACGGCATGATGAGATTAGACCAGGTGTTTGGATAAACATGCCTTGGATGCCATATGAGCCATGAGAAGTTGATGACCTAGCACTTTTGGCAACCCAACCCTAGGAAGGGTCGTGCAGGTTTGAGCGAAGGATAGCTCCTTCATGGATGAAGTTAGAAAGGAACCTATAGAACCCTATGGGCTTGTGCAAGTAGGGTGTAGCTTGCACCCAGAGTACTTCAGTAGTGCCGACAGTAGGATGAAACCCTGGATAAGGAATCATGATGGATGTGGAGTTAGATCTAGAGAGATAAAGCATGACCCAAGAAAGAAGGTTGGAAGCTTAGATTCTGAGACATGAGGAATAGTGGATGCTTCTAGTACCTATGGTATACGTGATTACCTGCTGGATGAGATAAAGAGTGCTTTAGACCCTGAGAAGGTTTAGGTAACCATTTGTGAGGCTTTATACCTAGTTGGTTGTCCTGTAAGAGGACTCAACTCTGAACTATTGCTCGAGTAGAGGGATCATGAAGGTACATGACTTACCATGGCCCTGCTTGATTCATGGTTAAGAGATTGAGCAGGCAAGTTGGATACCCAAAAGAGAACATAGGGTTCCTAGGCCTAAGAGGGGAAGCAGTGTACCTGATGCTCATGATAAGATTTGATTCTCTATAGTTTTGAGCATGGTACTCCTCATGTGTAGAGGTAAAGGAAACCCCTTAAGTTAAGGGTATGGTTGATGAATCTCTCACAACTAAGTTGATGACATGAGAAGGTATAATCTCGATCCAGCATTGAGGAAAGAGAACAAGTATGACCTAGCATAGTTAATAGGTGGTTTGCTTGTGCCTTAGTAGTTGTTGGGTTAGGCATGCTCATGAGAATGTAAACCCTAAGGATGCTTGTGACCTTTGTTATCAAGGTGTAGTTTCCTCCCATCCTGGGAGAGCGACCCTTTGGTAGGGAGTTTACCAGTTTGGTTGGTGTTGAGGAAACCTAAGGAGGTTTCATAGGATCTTGAGAAGCTAGGTGAAGAGTACATGACATGAGAATGAACATGTAGACCCATATATAGCCATCTCTAAAGTGCATCTGGATGTGTTACCATGGAGGTTACCGGTATGGGGCCTGACCAAGGTAGGCAGGTTGCCATGACCCCTATGAAGGGATGAAAGTCGGTCATGAATGCAGAGAGAGATGATGAAGGCTTGGGTAAGGTTCTAAGTTGGACATGTACTATGTTATAATCCTAAGTCTATCCAAGGTTCAGGTAGGTATAAGACCGATGGAAGAAGGAGTTGCCTAATTCCCTAGTTGCACATGACCATAGGGTCGGGAGGAAACAACTATCATTGTCTGAGGGCCATGGGTTAGGAGATTGATCACCTTCATAAACTCATGGGACCCAAAGGGAGGATGAGTAGGGCACTCTCTGATGCATGAGGGAAGAGGGATGACCCCAAAAGTGACGGCACCCTATAGACCTAGACGAGATGACCAAGGATTGTGTAGTAACCCAAGTAGGTTCGAGACCAGTTTCCCATGGAAGTAACTTTGATATCATGATGTTTGTGATGTAGAGACAGGTGAGGCACATTTCAAACTCAGCTTTAGAGGTGTACTGGCAAGGTGGGATGTACCATCTCTACTCTTGGAACAGGAAGAACTCTGTATTTGGACTGCAGCCAAATGCTTATTTCCTCTTGATATGGGAGTGAGAGATAGGACAGTACGCATGCCATACACCAAGGATAAAAGATAATGTGGTTTGGAATGTTGCCACGAGATACGGGGACAAAGAAGATAACATACCCTGGTAAAGTGAATGATACATGGATGGTTTACAAACACTAAAGAAAAATAAGATAGCCATCTTATAAGGATGTTTTTAGCATGAGCTATGAGTTACACCAGGTTGAGGTTGAAAACCAAAGGTATAAACTCAAAATATTCTTGATGAAGATGGACTTAGGGCTAAGATGAGATGATAAGTATAATACATGTAGGGGTATGTTACCTAATACCTAAGGATAAGAAGTGGTGATGAATGCTCTGGTTGAGATATAGTGCCTAGTTTAGCGGGAAGCTAGAAGAAGTTGAGGTTGTCAGGCCAACCTTAAGTTGGAAAAAAGAGATAAGTTGAACAAGAATGGTGGTTTTTTGGAAAGCCAGAAGAATGGTTGTGAAACCCCAGATGCACTCCTCTGAAAAGAAAGGTGATGAAACCCTGATTAGAGTGGTGTAGGGTTTCTGAGGAATCATCTTGAGGAATCATGAAACGCTGGAGATCATGATTTTAAGATCATCATATACCATGATATTACTGAGATAATAAGAGATATTAGCACTTTGGATGCTTAAGATGAAGATGCATGTGGCATGCGGCCATACATAGAAGTGAAGGACGAACACCAGTAACCCAGTGTATCGATATAGAGGATAAAAGAGTCCCCAAGAGAGAATGGGAGTTCATTACTATGGATGTTGTGGTAAGACTCCCCTAGACCAAGGAGGTTCGAGGTGCAATATGGGTTATGTAGATCGCCTTACCTAGATGACATGAGAAAGGAAGAGTGTTGTCACGAGACAGATTTGGTTGAACAACTTAAGGGAAAAGATGGTTCAACCACACCAATATGTGAGTTCAAAAGTTGTTGGATATGACCAAGGTTCACTTCCATGAAGTGGAAGTAGATACATGACAAGCTTGATGATAGTATAGTTTATCACCCCTAACTAATGGTTAGTATGATCCAGACTAGAGGGTCTAATGAGAGCAAGTGTGCTTGTTCAGGGTGATACCAAGAGACAGTTCTAACGATGTGATGTTAACCACCATAACCTTTATCGGAATGCAAGAAGTCTTATAGAGAGGATGTGTCGGTCACCACTTCAGTATGATGATGTTGGTGAAGGAGGCCTCGCGAAGGTCAAAAAAGAACCACAGTGTGTGCAGATGAAGTCACTTTGATCGTGCAATGGCTGAGAGAGAGAGCCCAGTGGTGACATGAGTCACGAGCTGATGCAAAGAAGGCTGACATGCAGTTCACTGTGGGAGAATATGTGATGTGAAAATCTGACCCCTCTGAGATACAACTAAGAAAGCTGATGTCCCTGATATATGGGTCCATTTGAGATGGATTGGTGGATATGGTTGTGTTTAGCCTTGCCCCTCAGGATAACATGATGTATAATGTGTTACATAAGTCCGATCTAGAGCACTATGTGAGGTACTCAAGCCATGTGTTGAGCCCTGAACCTATTCAGCTTTTGAGAGGCTGAAATGTCCTGAGTCACCTATGAGGGTACGATATACCAAGGTAAGAAGGAACTCAGATGGAAGAATATGAGATGATGAAGGTTCTTGGGAAGCACCATGGAAAGGGTGAATCCACATGGGAGCCATGATGGACATACGAAAGGCTTATCCTGTTTGTTTGCTTGCTTGATGGAATTTTGAGGACAAAATTCTTATAAGAGGGGAAGGATGTTACAACCCCAATTTTGGGTTCCTTAGGAGAGACATGTAATTTCTCATTTTAAAGATATGATGATATAATTTGTGTTGAATAAATGAGTTTTGTTGAAAATAGCCTTGTTGTTTGATTTGTGGGCTTTATTGGCTATTGGGCCCAATAACAAGGAAATTTAATTAATTAATGAATAATTGAGTTTTTGAGAAAAGAATGAGATAGAAACCTTTAGAAGGAAAATTCAAAGAGGAATTTCGAACCTCTTGGGTTCCTTGGGTTCCAAGGAGTCCAAAGTTGCAAAAGAAAAGATGATAAGAAAAGAAAAGATCAATTAAATATCTCTTTACTAAGAAAGAAATTGAAAGTAATGATAAAATATTGGAAATAAGTGGAAAAAGGTATTATTGAGTTATTCTTGGTGGAATTTCGTATTCCAAGGATTGCTAATATTAAAAGGAATACCACAAGGAAAATAAAAGAAAGATAAAGAAAAATCCTAAAAAAAAAAGATATTTTTTTTAATAAGCAATGAGATAATGAGAGATTTAGGATACAAGAAAGAGGGGGAAAGAAATACTTATTTCTTTTGAGATCACGTAGCCATAAGGCAATATACAACAGAGTTGCTGATTAGTTAAAGAGTAAATCCTTTCCATATCCAGTGGAGACCATAATTCCAAGAAGGAGGAAGTAATAGATATACCTCTCTTCTCGTAGTTATCCTCTCAACCCTAACGCCTTGCCTAGGGTCATAAATATATAAATAGGAGCCAACCTTCGGCAGAGAACGAGACTCCCCACATACAGATTTTGCCGCTTCCACCCAGTCACTGCCTGATGAGAACAACGTAGCCCTTGCTTAGGACGGAAGACCGGCAGACAGGAGGCATCCAATTGTGTAGTAGGGTGAGGCGCAAAATCCACCTCATCCCTCTAATCCGGTGGGGCACATGGAGGCAACGACAGACTGGTCAGGTCCATGCTCTCTGCATCGATCTTCAGCGACAAAAGTTGAAGGAGTTTTGGGGGCGGTGTACTCGACTATGAAGTCAGGTGCTGTGGCTTGCCACAGCGGTAGCGCTGTGCAGCGGAGCGCACAGGTCGGGAGACGGTGGTTATCTGTCTGAAGGGGAGGAGTCGTCTAGCATCAGGAGGGGTGAGCGCGGTTGTTGGTGTCACCCGCCACACCAAGAGGAGCACTACAGGCCGGTGTTCGAAGGGTGTGGCGAGCCGACAATGGAGTCGGGCAGACTAGCAAGAGGCCATGACGTCGGTCTGACCGCAGCGCTGCGACGTGAGATAGCAAAGCGGAGGAGGGTGTTCGGGGACCTTGGCACCGGCAGCCGCTCTGTGAGAGGCATCAGGGTGTGACGCTAGCAGCGGGGTGTGCAACCGGGACTTGGGGTCCACCTCCGTCGAAGGACGCAGGACGCGTCACAAGGTTGAAGACGGGTTACATATTTTAGACGATTATACCCATAGATGCACAACAACCCGAGCCATCAGGGGATGGGAAAAACTGACCTTTTGTTATGAATTAATTTTCCCCATTTCGCTGGAGCAAAAGGGCGAGCTGGCCGCGGGCCTACCGAGATAGCACATGCTAGGATGACGTGGCATCACCTGATTGGGTGGTAAGTGCATCAACTTGAAATAATTATAGTTAATTATTTGTAGCTCTATTCACAATAAATTATATATGAATTTTGCTCAGAAAAATGAGAGGAACACAAAGAAATTATATTTGAAGCCTGATTCCTTATGCAATTCGAAAAGTAATGAAAGATATCAACTTTAATGTATTAATGTTTAAAGAACCCTATTTTGGTATGATTAAAGTGATTAGTAGGGTTTATTAGACGATTAAAGTTGATATTAGCCTGTTAATGATAAAAAGGAACACTAGGAAGAAAAAGGATGGACTTTTCATATAACTAGTTAATTAAGAGTTTCATATGCATGAATATACTTTAATGGGCCTTGAAACCCTAATGTTGACTATTTTGACTATCAATGGATTTAATTGATTAATTTCATGATTAAAGGTGGAGTTAATTGCAAATCGAGTTCATATGTTATTTGGATCATAATGAACTATGAATTAATGATAAATGTGTATAATGATCTTGTCGTAGATTAAAAGGATAAATATAGTAACTTTAATAAAAGAGGCTTAATGAACTTAATTAATGGTTAATTATGTCTTTAATCCAGAATTGAGGATTAGATGTGGAAATAATTAGGGTTTGTGATCAATTGTGTTAAATTAGGGTTTCAAATAGTAAAAGATGAAGGGAAACCCTAATTGTAATGGAAACCCTAAAAGTGGATTAGAAACCCTAAGAAGCCAGTTAGATTTAATAGATCTTAATGACATGAGTAATAAAAGGAAATTGTATAATTGTTTCAGGATCTTATTGAATGCTTGCTTGCTCGTTGTTGTTTGGATTATTCCTGCACCTGAATCTACATGTACATGTATGTGGATACGCTTATGACTACCCGAATTAGTTTTCCGGGATTTTATCGATATTTCCATCGTGGCTTGAATTAAACTATTGGATGTATTTAATTCATGCAAAGTATAATGTGAATATGACTATCACATAAGAAATATGCCTACTAGCTCAGATCCTAGTCCCCTATGTAGCTTTATAGATTGACCTAGTAAATGGCTACCAATGAGGGTAGGTCCATCAGGTCATCATGAGTCAGGGATTGGTCTACCTTTGGGTAGGACCATGCGATTCCATAACCCTAGGTATTGGCTACCTGTGTGGTAGGGCCATGGGGGTAAGGATCTACCATATGAGAGAGGTGGTATCCATGTCCACTGCCGGGACGTTACAGAGAAAGGGGATAGGCAAGGATTGAGTAGTATTGCTTAAAACGTAATCTTAGTTGTTAAATGATATTTGGTTGATTACATTGTTAACATAGTTGCACAATTATTGTTTCCCCCACATACCAGCTTCGGCTGACCGACGTTTTGTTTGTCGGCGTTTTAGGTACAAATGAAAAGAACAAATAGTAAAGTGGCATATGCAAAATTAAATGAGAATTAATGTGCACAGGAGGATTAGTTAGATTGGTGTCTTCATTGATAGAAGTTTAGAAATTCCAGTTTTTAAAAGGTAAGCAAAGTTTTATTTTATACCAGTTTTTAGTATAGTTTGTAGAATTTAATAATTGTTATTGATTATTTGTCGAACCTTTGATCCGGGTTATTGGTTAACGGCTCTGACCTTTCGGTCTCCCTTAATTGGGGGTTACTGTGTGGCGGGGTCGTTACAGTTCATCACCTGGTTAAGACAAGACCACATACTATCATCAGATTTTCATCATCTTAACCCTAGTCGTGTTCATTTTAGGGTTTGCTTAGTTCATTAGGATATGTGTATCATTACTTGTATTCTTATCTTATGATTATCTCAGTGATGTCATTTTTTTCAGATTATATCTCATTATCAAAGTTCATCATCTAAACATTAGGTTCCAAATCCTTTTTGTGCACATATTAACCCTAGTTTATATACATTAATCATATTAGGATTTATATCACATTAAGAGCAAACATCATTGTATAACATAGATTATGGGTATCATCCTGGTCTCATATTTAAATCTAACGTTTCAGATACTAATATGAGCTTATTCTGTGAATTTTCATTGATTATTGAGCATGTATGTATTTACTACATTTTAATTAAGGTTATTAGCACTAGTTAGCCATATTGAGCATATTATATGCTTTTTTTCATCAACAAGATCATATCTAACATCATATGTATTATAAATAGGGTTATGGACTTACTGACATATTCTCATAATTTTAGGTCTTCGTTTATTATTTATTAGACATGAAAAGACCATTTTACATCTCACATCATATCACTAATAGTAGTGCATCAAAATACTAATATTACAATTTCATATTATTCTACGCATTGTTCTGAAAATTTCGATACCTTATTTGAATTTTTCTGATAAGCTGGCGATTTCCTATGCATTATTCAATAACTGAGAAATTTCTGATTATTTACCTCATATGGCCACTCAGGTGTTGACATGTGTTCACCAAGGGCATGGCTGGTTCAACTTTGGGCTGGCTGGTTTGACTGCTGGCTGACCCAGTTTTCTCCCTCTCTCACGGATCGCGTTCTCCATGATCACAAAGTGATGCCCGCCTACGCCGCTGCCGCACGGGCGATCTCTGACGATGAACTGTCTATTGTGATCTCCTCCTCATGGTCACGGACTCACGGGTGACTCTGTTTGCTCTGTGAAACAGAGCACCGCCCAAGCAGGCTGTCCTCAGGTAATCCTCCATCTCCCGCTTCTGCGTGAGACTCCCGTGGGGCTCAAATCTCCGCCTGATGCATGCGTTCCTCTGTGGACGTTGCTGTTGGGTGCTGCTAGGTCGGAACAAAGGCAAGAGATCAGCCGCTTGGTGTGCAGCCGGTGTAGGACACTGCTCCACTGACGCAGCTTCTGCTACTAAGCAAGTCAGCGGTGAGGAACCAACGGTCGGTTGGAACTGGGGTCGGTGTAGCTCCTATGCATGTGTCCTGCCGCCGGCCTTCTTCTCCAGCATGGTTTGGCTGGCAGTGGCTCCTCCTCTTCACCCAAAACCTCTACTTCTCTCAAGATGTGTGTCCATGAGCCATCTGTGATGGCTGCCGCTACCCCAGGAGATTGCTCAGGCAAGAAGAAGGTTGCTTCTTAGTGCTCGTCACCACAGCCGCCCTCTTCAGATCTTGTCCTCCCATCGAGCTATTCGCAAAATAGGAAGAAGATGTACAGAGAAGCACCTGACTGTGCTTTCTCCACTAAGACCCAAGAAGTCTATCCTAGGACTGGGTGCACTCCTCCGATCAGCCAGAATAATTCCCCTACTTAACATATGAGACCACAAAGATAGGTAACAGCTATGGGCACAACCATCTCCTTTGACAAAATCAACCCCGCAACTTGAGGGGAGACTGAAGACAATACATGAATCCTTATATTATCGTACGGTCAGCCACCATCCCAAAAGTTATTTACCAAGGAACGTAGGCATATATGCATCCTAGCTTTCATTTATGGGTCATGTGACATGTAGTTTCACATCCTTAGATTGACAAAAACACAAGCAACGATGTTTATCGTATTCATACAATATTCTAAACAAGTTCTTTAAATAACCTCATACCCAATTTTACAAACCATGTGTTCTATTCAACTAATCCTCGAATCCATATTAAATGAGTTTTTACTTGCATCGTTTAACCACATAACACCTCAAAATAATCATTCAACATTTTGTCACAGGTACACCCTCGAATATTGTATTATATATGAAACTCCAAAAATCAGGGTCATCACAGTAGCCACCAGGGATCGTGAGGGTGAGAGCGATCAAAAGGGGGTCCTATATATAAGATATGGGAGGTGCTCTTAGGGTTTCTGACCCTGCTGCAAATCCTCCTTTTAGTCCAATTGGGTGTTTCTCGAAGACGTGACAAAAGCTAGTTAAAGTAGGGTCT
Source organism: Alisma plantago-aquatica (assembly GCA_963693085.1). Lineage (NCBI taxonomy): Eukaryota > Viridiplantae > Streptophyta > Magnoliopsida > Alismatales > Alismataceae > Alisma > Alisma plantago-aquatica. The sequence goes on along the minus strand of OY856414.1, from coordinate 396,430,588 downwards.
GGGAGATTCATTTCCTTATCCCGAATTCAATGGGACTCTCCCCATGAGTGCATACACACTTAGACGATCAGAATTAAAAGGGGAAAGTTCCCCTATAACTCACCCAAGTCCACATCCCACTGGGATACTGGCGATGAGCGGCGCACGTTGGATTAAAATCCAACGGCCGTCAGCATGCCTGTTCTTGCAAAAAGGAAAATTGATTTCCTAATATCCGAATTATCTTCCCAATTTAAAGATAAAGTGGAAAAAACATAAGTCTCAAATCTTAACTCCATTTTTATTCAAATTTTTAGGGAAACTCTTTTATGTTTTTATCTTTCATCCTGCAAAAATTGGGATCATTATATCAATTTAAAAGTTCCTTTTCTTTAGTTGTAAGAAAACAACTTTTTATTCACATTTTCCACATATTCTTTATTTCCCTTGCTACTATTTAATTATCCTGAGTTCCCTAAACCCCAAGGAACATTTATAACATGAAATCCTATTTTGGGTAAATTGTCTTTTAGCCTTTTAATAATCCTTTATCCATTTTCTTATATTTCCATTATCCCATTGAATTCATTTTTCCTTTCTTTTTCTTTTTTCTTTCAATTGGGCTTAATGGCCAATAAGGCCCATCAAAAAGCATGCAAGGCCATTATTCATGAAAATCATTCAAAACAAACCATGAAATCAAACATTGATCTTATTTATCTTTTAAAGGAGATTCACAAATCTCATTACATGTTTTGGAAAATGAGGTTATAACATCCTCTTTTCTACCACAGGTTTATTTTTATCACTTGTAATTGCCTAAAAATATGTGGCAAACCACAAGGGTGAGACCCATGTCCCAAAAATAGATATAACCTCCAACAACACTTATTGATTACAACATTTTAAATAGTAGATAACTAAGAAGTTGGAGTATTTAATAATCAATTGAACATATTGAACAATTCAAGTATGCTAAATAGATTAAGCAATTAATCTCAACAACAAGTATGATCATCAATGCATATATTGATAACAAATGAATCCATTTCTTTTGATAGATATCTACTCAAATATCATCAAATTGCATCTAATAAAAATCATTATCATTAATCTAACTATAATCATACTCCTTGCTAATAGAACAAGCAATCTAGTATCATAAGCATCCCTGACATCATTATTGACATCTCAAATAAAGTGAATAGATATATATCATAAGTATAACTAACATCATAGCACAATTAACTTCATAGGCATGATTAGCATTTTAAACATTTATAATTACATAGGTATGGCTAGCAATATTAAACATAGCTAGAAGCATCATCTTAACCATCAATGTCAGTATATTTGACAACAAAAGCATGTTTACAACATGAGCATAACTACATCATAAGCATATCTATTATCTCTTATTTTACTATACATGATCTCAATGAAAAGAAAGCAAACAAGGGTTATCATCCAATATGAAGCATTGTGTATAAACCTAAAAATATATGCTACATAGTTGTCTTACATCTTTGATTAGGACCTGGGGAATTTGAATCATACCATCCAAAATCCAACCGACCCCTACGAAGGGATATTCGGTTTTGTACAAGATCTAGAAGTTTCGGTATCCTAAGATCTCTTCCCCTTGGTCAGTACGAGTAAAAAGGCGGTGACATATCAGTCAAAGCTGCCACCATAGAGACATATAGTCAAGATGCTGAACATTAATCTGCCCTCAGTACAGGTCACGTCACTAGAAACTAGGGTATACAAAACCCTCTAATCTGAGGTACAACCACAGTTGTCCTCAATCACATCAGATGTATGAAGCATGACCATAGCCATCCTCCACAACCTACATTGTGGATGACAAGGATATATCCTCAACTTTCCACCCCCACATACTCAATAGTATGTGCTCCAAGTTTCCCTTAGGAATACTCATTTCACCATCCAACAAGTTCTGACAGTGAAGATGGCTCTATTTTACAGGGCACTACATGATTAGAGTTGCACGTAATTAGTTATGTCAATTGGGTGAATTAAGGCTGCATTAAAGAAGTGGACATACAAACTCTAATTCACTTCTAGGAAGCATATAAATATCACAACTTTTAAAAGACATAAAATGTGTGGAACATAATTTCTCATCTCATCATCACATAGTACTATTCACTTGCCATTCATGAGACCACACTAGTCGTCATACTATCACAAGATATAAATCCTTTTCACAATATCACAGGATATCAACCCTTATCAACACAAGAGGATTACACCTCATTCAGGGCTCAACCATGCCCAAATGTCATTAAGACCATCATACTATCACAGGATATAAATTCTTTTCACAATATCACAGGGTATCAAGAAAAGAGGATTACACCTCATTCAGGGCTCAACCATGCCCAAAGGTCATTAAGACCATCATACTATTCTGTGCAAGATCATCATTATCTTTGCATGCCTTATAACAAGGCTCAACAATACCACTTACATATAATACACTGGATCAACACAATATTGCATTAATGATCTAGGATATATTCATAAACAATCATAGCAGGGTTATATTAACATTAAGAACGTTCCTTTATTACATCAACATGCAAGGAATCTAGGTATGACCCTCATCATATTCATAATGCATGTGATTAGCATAAGAAAGTATCAACCATGTGGCTATGATAACCACTGATTAACACATTAAGGTTATGATCATATTAAGTAGGTTATTTCACCATCATGCCATCATATAAGAAGGTTAAACATGAATAATCATCTTTATCTATTTGCATTAGAGTTATGTTCAACAAGATAAATTATATTAATGTTACCAATCAGCACTCATACCCAAACCCTAACTCATGACATCCTCATTGGATTGTGAATGCATAAGGTGAAGAATCACTTTCACATTGCATACTATTCTCAAGTATGAACCCACACATAAATTAAGGTATAACCATTGGGTTTTAGCATACTAGGGTTTCAACAATAGTAACAGAGTACTCCATGATTGTATTAGTCATTCAAGGACTATTCATACCCAATTACCATCATTAGTTATATTAAAGCTAGGTATAACAAGATATACCTCATTAGGGTTATCCATTAATTCATTATGGTAATTGTAAATCATAATCATATGAGCACAAGTGTAAGACTATAAGTTTAAGGCATTGAACCATCAAATTCTCAGCATTTAAATCATAACATTACACTACATGCTTCACCTAAAACAAAGGAAATATTGAGGCATCAACTTCTAACCATCAAATGTTGAAAAGGTAAACCCATTGGACGTTAACATAAGTAAAAACCTTGAATGAATCATCTATGATGTTATTGAGTTGTGATCTATAAAAGTCACAATTTAACCTAGACATCCTTTGATTAACAACAATAAGGGTTCTGTAATGACCGCTGCCAAACTGGCAGCCAAATCTTTACTAATTATGCGGAATAATCATGAACAAAGGATTAACAAAAATCACTAAAAATTAAAACCATTTTGCAAAGAGATTCAATTCCAAGAAAATTCTTTAAGGAAGAGCCAAAACCTGATATTCATCATTGAGCATATTTTACATACACTGTACCATCTCTTCTCGAGGATAACATATAACAGTTGCTTTCTCAAAACATATACTTAAGGAAACATCAAAGCTTGAGGCATACAAGCCAAAATCTCAGATTGTTCATAAAACCAACACGTACTAAATCCAAGGACCTAAGAGTAAAGAGACGACACATAGGACTTCTATCTACAAGACAGACAGACATTATACACAACCTGAGCTGTCACTATTGTCCCTAGTACTGTTGTTCTCCCTTTGTAGTACAGTCTCAACCCCCCTTGTGCACGTCCACCCAAAAAAAATGTGGGTCCCACGGGGTGCGACAATTGTCCCAGCGAGAGATATAATACAATGTTATTATCATAGTTAAATAATATTAAACTGAGTAGAGGATAAGCAGTTTAGAACATTCTCATCTTTTAAAGCATTGTAACTATCTATGATAGAGCAGTAAATCATCTATTCACTTTATAAGGAATATGAAGAACATGTATATTATTTACCCATCATACTATATCAACATTTCAAGCTTATCCTTTGATAATATCATCATGTTCCAGCTTTATACCAATATTGCAAGAGTACAACCAGGTATTGGATTGTACCAATCCTATGATATTATAGTCAGGTATTGGGTTATCCCAATCTTGTGATAACAGTCAGGTATTAGGTTATCCCAATCATGTGATAACAGGAAGGTGTTGGGTTATTACCAACCCTGTGATAACATCCAGGTATTGGGTGATTACCAATCATGTGATTAACAACCAAGTATTGGGTTATTACCAATCCTGTGATAATAGCCAGGTATTGGGTTATTACCAATATTGTAATTAATAGTCAGGTATTGGGTTATTACCAATCCTATGATAACAACCAGGTATTGGGTTATTACCAATCCTGTGATTAACCGCCAGGTATTGGGTTATTACCAATATTGTGATTAACAACCAGGTGTTGGGTTATTACCAACCCTGTGATAATAGCCAGGTATTGGGTTACTACCAATCCTGTGATTAACAACTAGGTATTGGGTTATTACCAACCCTGGGATAATAGCCATGTATTTGGTTATTACCAATCTTGTGATTAACAACCATGTATTGGGTTATTACCAATCCTGTGATTAACATCCAAGTACTGGGTTATTACCAATCCTGTGATTAACAACAATGTATTCGGTTATTACCAATCCTGTGATAACAACCAGGTGTTGGGTTATTACCAACCCTATGATAACAGCTAGGTATTGGGTTATTACCAATCCTGTTATTAACAACCAGGTGTTGGGTTATTACCAACCATGTGATAATAGGCATGTATTGGGTTATTACCAATCATGTGATAACAGCCAGGTGTTGGGTTATTACCAACCCTATGATAATAGCCAAGTATTAGGCTATTCCAATCCTGTGCATCTATTCCAGGCATTGGACTATGCCAATCCTGTGCATCTCATCACTGAATACCACGTCACCTTTACTAGGCATTACCTTGGCCAAGTCATCATACTTATTCACATCCTTTATATAATACAAGTATTCCTCTTATCTCCTTTAAGCATATTCAAACACTACTACAGAACAGGACTTTAGTTTTTGTTAATTAAGGCCTTTAGTTTCAGTTTCCAAGCGACATCCATGTGGGCGCCACTAAAGGTGGACCCCTTCGGCGTCGGTTCCCTAAATGATGCCAAAACGCTTCCCGTCACCAAAAACACACCAACAAAGGGACTATAGGCGTCAGTTATTTAAGAAAATTGACACAATATAGTGGTTACAGACGTCGGTTATTATAAGAATCGATGCCATTACCCTTCCCGCCATCAATAAAGTCGTTAGTTTTATACAAATAACTGATGCCATATCATTGCGTGGTGGCCAACACGGCCGTGGTAAAAGGCATTGGTTATTACTGACAACTGACACCAGGACGGGATAAAGACGTCGGTTTTTTGCTAAAAACTGATGCTATATTATGTTGGTGTCGGTTGTTTATAAACAATCGATGCCTATTTGCGTATTTTTTTTTCTTATCAGTTTGCAGGCCTGTTGTATGGCTGGTTAGCAGGATGCAGAACCTGCAGTTCAGTTTTGAACTATAGGTTTACAACATCCATTGATATCGGCCATACAACAAGCCACAAACGTACAAAGTTATTCACATTCAGACACATGTATTGATCAGATACATGTAGAAACCTGCAAAGTTATTTACATACACATTCAGTTCCATTCAGTTAATCTTTTTCACATTCAGACACATGTAGAAACATTCATGTATTGATTAGAAAAAATCATTCACATTCACATTCACACATATGAAAATTCATAAAAATTCATTCACATTCACACAAAAATAATTATGAGAACAAAGTTATTCTTTATTCATCATCAACATCAGTGTCATCATTGTCAATAAAATTATATTTAAAAATTCCCACTTTTTGTAGGGAATTTGCCCATTCTTCTCTTACAACATCTAATTCCTCTCTCATATAGGGAGTATGTACATCTAATAGCTTTCCACCTGTGATGAAGTGAGCAGTTTTAAAGACCTACAAAGAGAATGACATATATATATATAATTAATAATATATAATAAGATTGATATATTTCATATTATCTAATGACACTATGTATAATACATGTTGTATCTTATCGACTTCCATTAAGGCAAGTTTGATGATTAGGTCCATAAATCACATCACATAGTAGGTACATGCCCAACTGTTGTCTGGTGTAGTACACTATAAATTGAAACATACAAAATATTTAAAAATACAAATAAGCACAGTTCACATAAATAATATATACATTGGAGTCAGGAAATTATTTTCACATTCTCCCAAATTAGTGACAGATTCTTTTTCCTTGGGACCTTTCCTCCATCTTTTTTGTACTCTAGTAAAGCCATACATTTGTTAATGTAACACATTAAATTACATAATTAAATAGTAATGTAGTAACAGATGTTAACGGATATAAAAACATGAAATTTCTCACGAGAATAATGGCCTTTTAATTGCATGTCCATATAATGTATTCAACTCATTCCCTACAGGATCTAGATAATAGACAGTGAACGTATTTGGGATAATAACTAGTAACTCCCAATGCTTACCACTATAGGTAAAAAAGTAGAAAACTAATAACTCAAAATTCACAATAAAATGTAATTTTCTTAAGTCTAAACTATAAGCAAAGTAAACTTACTCGACATTGAATGGAGCTATTATCACTGTCTTGTTATTTTTACCAAAATATTGAAAAACATCACAGTAGTACAAAGTAACTGAAGAAGGGTCTGCATCTACAAGACTAATCAAAGATGGAACCAAAAATCCCACATGGGATGACCCAAAATTTGTACATATCATGTGTAAGTGGTTGTAAAACATGTATTACATATGCATTAATATATAAGAAACCAGATCACCGTATATAAAACAAGGTATATGGATGTATAAATAAGATCTCACCATATCCATAGCTCTATCATAGATGTGTTCAGCCAATCATGATGAAACAACTCCAATATATCTTGTATAAATATCTTGTTTTTGTGTGATTGACTTGCATTAATACCTATGCATTAATACGCATGAAAAACTTGTATTACGTATGCATTAATACGTATGCTAAACTTGTAAAAATAGATTGTTATCGTATCATTTACCTACAACATCCTCTGGAATAGTAACATTTATAGGGCAATTTAGATCATGTTCGCCGATCCATACTGCCACACACGTACAATTAGGACCTATCGAAGTGTGTCAGTCTCCCTTGGAATCCAACTTGGTAGTCGAGGAGGTGGAGGCCGAGATGTAGTGGGTCTCAGCTTTTTGACCTGTATATATAATTTCAGATCAATTGACTCATATATACACACTAAAAAATTAATGTAATAGAAATTTATCATACAATATTAGTATAGAGGACATCCACTTCGGGCTACAGTATCACTCTGACTTCTATCTCACCAAGTGTTTCAACATTTGGGTTTGCATGAGGCAGTGCAAGATCCCTCTAGTCACAGAGTACATGTATCAGGCTCACACGTACCACACCATCTGGTACTGGATACCCATGAAACATGCACCCTTTAAGGGGTGGGTAAGTCGACGCCTCTGCAATGATATATTCTTGACTTTTTAGTCGGCATTGCTTCAACCCCTACAAATTTACGTAAATAATGTTATATGCATATATACACAAACATATCATCTTGAACATACTAGCTACTATGTCATAAAGATACTTACAGATGACGTGGTAGGTGGTGGGTCTATAGGATTACTCTCAACCTCTGCAGTAGTAGTAGTAGGAGAAGCATGACACGTCACATGTACTGTCTAAGTGGTCGTCTGAGACACCTGCCACTTGCTAATTGTGTCATGGAGTCTCTTATCAAGTGCTTCCTCGACTCTCCTATCAATTAATGCATATACCTATACATGGATAAAAGAAATGCTAGCTTCTGATTATTGAATTCCCTTTCGCAATAACATTCTAAAATAAGAATAGGTTACCTTAGCTTGTGAAAGTCCCGCTTTTGTAACAAGTTTGCATTGGGATGGCCCAAAGAACGCTTTGATGCCCACAGCAATGCGAGCACCCCTAACACGTCCAGGATGCTCTAGGTTACCCAAAGCAACTGTCAGTTTATCCCTTGTGCCCTGAGGGATCAACTTTCCTTCCTTCCTCTTCTCGTGCAACTCCCTCTAATCACCATCAACAAAAATTAGTAAGTAAACATAACAATAATCAATAACGATCAATTGCTCTAAGAGTTGATTTTTACCATTTTTGCAGCCAGCTCAGCAGTTGCGGGCTTTGGTATGTCTCCTTTCTTGTTTTGCCTCCCATCTATCCACATAGCATGGTGAGGCGTAGGTGCGGGAGTAGTAGTAGAGGACTCTACTATCTCCTGAGTAGCAGCAGGCTGAGCAGACTCAGCTTGTAGTCTTTGGCAAATGCTTGCATATCCTCTTGGACCCATTGTGTGGTCGTGCACATTCAGTGCACGCCTTGCTCATTGAGCATCACTGATAGCCTAGTTAGTTAACACACTGATTTGATTAGTAACACTAAAGGTTAATCTTGAATAGGTGAATACATAAGAACGTATGTTAATTAAATTGGGAGTGGTGCTTAATACCTTGAATTCATCCATTTTTCTTTGGGTAACAAACTCCTCCCAATCTTTGGGGATGTTTATGAATATCTCGAATTAGTTTTTCGAGGTTTACCGAAATTTTCATCAATGTCATGAATTAATTATTGGATGATTTTAATTCATGCAAACTATAATGTGGATATGACTATCACATAAGATGTGTGCCTACTAGCTCATATCTTGGTCCCCTCTATGGCTTAATGGTTGACCTAGTATATGGTTACCTAGAGGGTAGGTCCATCAGGTCATTGAATGACTTAGTATATGGCTACCTAGAGGGTAGGACCATCAAGTCATATTGAGTTAGATATTGGGCTACCTTTGGGTAGTGCCATGCGACTCTATTACCCTATGTATTGGCTACCTATAAGGTAGGACCATGGGGGTAAATATCTACCTTTATAGAGGTATCATATAAGTCCACTGCAGAGACAACACAGAGTAGTGGATATGTATGGATTGAGTAGTATGGCTTAAAACGTAATCTTGGTTGTTAAATGATTAATTGCATGATTACATTGTTATTATATTTGCACAATTATTGTTTCCCCCACATACCAGCTTCTTGTTGACCGACGTTTTGTTTGTCGGCATTTTTGGTACAAATGAAAAGAACAAACAGTAAAGTGGCATATGCGGAATTAAATGAGAATTAACGTGCACAGGAGGATTAGTTAGATTGGTATCTTCATGGATAGAAGTTTAGAAATCTCATTTTTTAAAAGGTAAGCAAAGTTTAATTTTATACCAAATTCCAGTTAGTAGAATTTCATGATTATTATTGATTATTTGTTGAACCTTTGATCTTGTTAATTGAAAAATGGCTCTGACCTTCGGGTCTCCCTTAATTGGGGGTTACCGGGAGGCTGGGTCATTACAGATGCGTGCTGATGCATGATAAGAATGTGATTTCTTTTGCTTCACAACAACCTACTTTGATGAAACAAATTAGAGATGTGCAGTAGAATGATATAGTGATACATAACATCCAAGTAGAGTTTGGCAACAAGAATTATAATGGATTTCCTTAGTCAAAGGATGCGACTATTTGCTTTAACAACTAGACAATGGTTCCAAATGCTGATGGTTTAAGGAAGGTGGTTGTAGAGGAGGTTCATTCCTCTATGTACACGTTGCATCTTTTCATTACTAAGATGTACCATAATCTGAAGGATTTGTACTAATGGTTATGTATGAAGCGTGATGTGACAAAGTTTGTTGCTAGATGTCTAGTCTATTATCATGTCAAGGTAGAACATCATAAGCCTATAAGAAAGTTACAACCTTTGTCAATACTGTAGTGGAAATGGAATCATATTACCATGGACTTTGTGGTTGGTCTTCCTTAGACATCCAAATGTCATGATTCTATTTGGGTGATAGTCGAAAGGTTGACCAAGTCATCTCACTTCTTGCCAATCATGATGATGTATACAATAGAGAAGTTGGCACATATATATGTTGATGAGACCATTTATTTGCATGGTATTCCAGTTACCATAACGTCTGATAGAGGTCCACAATTTAGGAGTCATTTTTGGGAGTGTTTACATTGCTATGGGTATACAACTAAGGTTTAACAAAACTTTTCACCAACAAATAGAAGGTCAGTCATAGAGGGCCATTCAGACACTGGAAGATCTATTGAGGACTTGTGTTTTGTAGTTTCTTGGCAATTGGGACATGCATATGAGTTTGATAGAGTTTTCCTACAAAAATAATTTTAGAAAAGCATGGATATGGCAGCGTATGAAGCCTTGTATGGGAAACATTGTTGGTCACCACATTGTTCATATGAGACAGGTGAGTATCAACTTTTGGGTCCCGAGCTAGTACAAAAGAATACATAGAAGATCAAGGTGATGCAACAGTAGTTGAAGGCAACCCAGGATAGACATAAGTCATATGTTGATAACCACCATAGGCCGCTTGAGTTTCTAGTTGGAGATTGTGTGCATCTTAAGGTCTCTCCTTATAAGGCATGTTAAGGTTTGATAAGAATAGTAAGTTGGGTACTAGGTTTATGGGACCACACCCTATCTTGGCAAGTGTTGGGAAGGTGGAATACAAGTTGGAGTTACCACTAGAGTTGCACATGTTGCATGATGTCATCCATATCTCCATGTTGAGGAAGTTTCACCCTGATACAGAGTTGATGTTGTAGCCTGTGGGGGTTGAGTTGGAGGAGGATGTGTAGTATGTTGAGGGTCCTGTGTTGATCTTGGATAGGAGAGTAAAGAAGTTGAAGAAGAAGAATAGTGTTTTAGTGATGATTTTGTGGCATCACCACGATGTGGAGGAATATACATGGGAGTTAGAGGATGAGATGCGAAGGAACTACCCATCTTTGATCGCATATATTTGGGGACAAAATCATTTGTAATGACCTCATTTTTTAGCAATCCTAAATTAAGGAAGGCCAAAAATAAGATATTCGTTACGTACAAAAAAAATCCAAGGATCCAAATTTTAATCAAACAATATAAAATAGAAGATAATTTCATTCTTTTCAAAATATAATAAAGAAGATTCTTACATGAAATTTCTATCATTAGGACTGTACATTTGAGAAGAGATGACTATCTAATCCACCTTTTAAATCTTTAATGCTTTCATGACATTTCCCTCTTTAGCTTCATGTCATTTATCATGTATATCAACTTATACCTAAAATGACATGAAACAAACACGCAATCAGCATGTTTCCATACTGGTACATGGGATGCATCCAAAATGTGCAAGTAAACCACAACATGTATTCCAACAAATACTTGAAAATATAAGCATTGACGTTTTCCTTTTATATGTTCTTTCTTTATATGATACACATATTGGCATTATAATTGAACATAACTAAATAAACAACCAACAAGTGAATTGTTCAACTCTCAAGAAAACCTTGTAATGTGCTGACAAACTAAGGTGGTTATTTGTAGGAATAACCACATACCTGGATGGTGAGCCATTCAGATTATCATCTGGAATACACTTCAAGCATATTATCCAATCAACAAGAAAATAAAGCAATCCACATTCTAGTATGAATGAATATAAATCTTAAAGTGTCACCATCACATATTAATCACATTAAACCCAACTCAGCCCTATCACAAGGTTTAGAGTTATGTAAGATTAAGGATATGGATTAAGGGCTAAAACCATATTTCTCTCGCATAATAGTTTATTAAAGTTATAACTTCACACTAGTCATAATGTCTTACCTTGATTATCAACTTAGGCCCTTTATTCCATCATGGGAAACTATGTAAAATTATGCAACTTTAAGATCCTAAAGAATAAGGAGATCGGGTTCTAAACCCTAATAATTGTATTCACCACGTTCTTCCATTGGGAACACTTGCATTACATTAAACTCATTAACAACATAGCACAAGTTTTGATCTTTAAACTTGATTCATTATATGCTTGATTTTCCACTTAAAATATTCAAATTATCATCATGATCATCTTATATCCCACTATGTTCATCAATATCTGATAACATCTAAAAGTAATTGATTTAAGCATCATAATCACCCAAAACTAGGGTTTTTATGCTTTAATCACCACTCAAAGTCATCTTTGCACAACTTTTTGAAAAGGAAGCATTATCAAGTCCAAATTATAATTTCTTTGATGTTCCTCTCATTTTTATCAATCATTTTGTTATATCGGTTTGCTATATTTGTACATTGCTAGCATTTTTAGTGAATTCAACAAAATCAGTAAATATACCTTAACTTAGTGCCACGTGGAAAATTTCCATTGGTTGGTGTAAATAGAGACTACATGCCACGATGGATAAGTGGGTGCAGTTCACATCTTGGTCCACTCTTGGACCAACTATTTAATTGGCACATCACTGGACCATCAGTTGTCCCCAAACCAGCCTTCATTTAGTTTACCCAGTTGGACCCCGACGTTCACAAAGTGGTTTTTAGCATAATAATAAAGTAATTACTATTTTTACCTCATTATACTCACTCATGTCCCCAATTTATTTTTCTTAGTTTCTAAATCATCCTTGATACTCAAATTCAAAATAGGGTGATCAATGTGAACTGTATACACATTATAACACCTCAAATTGGTTTCAATCATCACTTTGTCCAAAGAAGAAATTTGGTGGACCAACTTCATCTTTTGATTCTCAAACTTTTTCTAAATTTTCTCCACATATTTCTTGAAGATAATGTAAGGAAAACCCTTTATTTCCCTTTTATTTGCTCTCTTTTTGACTTGTCCAAGTCAGCGATCCATGGAAAGGGATCAGGGGTGAGTCTCAGCCCTTGGATATCCTTTGCATAGATCAGGGATGGATCTAGTTCTATAAAAGGAGTTCCTCAGTACCAGATATTTTCCTGGCGAACATGGCTAAGGGAAAAACCTTGTTTATCCCTAAAACCTACCCCCAATGCTATAAAAGGAGTCCCTCATGCTCGCAAACACAACACCCAACTACGACCCTCATGCTCGCACCCTCAATTGGCCTCGAATGCCCCCAAATCATCCCTGATCTCCTACTGCTCCAAGAAGAACCACCGACCAGCCCAAATTGGGCATCCTACCTCCTTGTCTCACCACCAAAATCCGCCGCCACCACCACCTCCGTGGGGTCATGACGGACCTGAGTGACACATTGGCTGCCTCCATCAACCACTCCTTCCCCTAGCTCCCCTATGCCTCAACGACCCATCTACCCTACTTATGGGCTCACGAGTATGCACTACTCATGCGACTACTAGAATGGGAGAAAACAATCCTCGAACCTCTTGGTTCAAAGGAAACTGGTCAGTCCAGTTGAACCGACTGACTAGCAATTGAACCAGTTATTAGAGGAGCAAACCAACCGAACCAAGAGATTGAACCATACTTGGACCAGTGATCCTCAACATCTACATGGTGTGATCCAACCCATTCGATCGTGTAATCTGACGGTCCTCATTTTTCCATATTAAGGTATTTCTTCTCCTCTCTGCTAAAAAACCCAATAATTGGTCAAAACTTGCAAAAATTGTATCTCATGATTCCTAGCTCCAAAAACTACACATAACCATAAACCCTAATCTTTTAAACCTAGACCCTAATCTTGTTCTAATATATACTTGTTTTCTCTTTGATCATAGAATGGATAGATCATGGATGTCCATTCCAAATAGCTACACCCCAGAGTTTATTTTTGGTCTTGATCAGTTTATTAGATTTGCCGACGAACATAGGAAACAACCTGGAGATAGGTTCTACTATCCATGTAGGCATTGCGGTAACAACTTGAAAGTCATCACTGGTGACAAAATTAAAAGTCATGTCATGTGCAACGGGATTGTACAAGGCTATACAGAATGGCACTGGCATGGATAGATTTCAAACCTGAAATCAGTGGATGTCGACAGTAGTGCTTGTGTGGAAGAAGAAATTGCCTCCGATGATGTAGATGTGAACGAACCAGTTGCAGTAGACATCATTGATGCGATGTTGGATAGTTGTGGGGTAGAGCACACCGATCCACCTCCCATGTTTAGAAACATGGTGCATGATGTTGAGATACCGTTATATACATGTTGTAAGTTTATGAAGCTTAGTGTTGTGCTGAGATTGAATAAGCTGAAAGCTAACAATAGATGGAGCAACAAAAGCTTCACGTCATTGTTGTATTTTTTGAAAGAAATTCTTCCTGAAGGAAATGAGTTGCCAATCTCAACATACCGGTTAAAGAAATTGTTGTACCCAATGGAATGGAGGACAAGAAGATACACACATGCCCGAATGATTGTGTATTATTTCAAAAGGACTATGTGGATTTTAAAGAATGTCCCAAATGTGGTGTGTCAAGGTATAAATTGACGACTTTAGGGGAGTCCAAAATTGGTTCGCCTGCCAAGGTGATGTGGTATCTACCTATAATACCACAGTTTCAATGCTTGTTTTCCAATTCGATAGATGCAATTCTAAGGTGTCATGCATATGTTAAGAAAAATAATGATGTGATCCTACGACATGTGTTTGATTCCCCCCAGTGGAAGAAGATTGATTTATTGTACCCTAAATTCAGTGAAGAAGTCAAGAATCTAAGACTTGGGCTTTGTACAGATGGGATGAATCTGTACGGGACATTAAGCAACCAACATAGCACTTTTCCAGTTATTCTTGTTATATACAATCTTCCTCCCTGGTTGTGTATGAAAAATAAGTATGTTATGCTCTCATTGTTGATATCGGGCCCTAAACAACCTGTAAATGATATCGACATTTATCTTGAACCTCTATTTGATGACTTGAAGAAACTCTGGGGTGAAGGTGTGATGACCTATGATGCTTCATGAAGAGAGACATTTCATTTGCATGCTATGTTGTTTTGCACTGTGAATGAATTTCTAGCATATGGGAATTTGTCTGGATATAGTTTCAAAGAATCTAAAGCGTGTCCTATATGTGAAGAGCACATTATTTCAATATGACTAAAACATGGTGGCAAGACTGTATATCTTGGTCATCGAAGGTTTCTTCCAAAATTCCATCTGTATCGTAGGTTGCACAAAGCATTCAATTGACGTAATGAGGAACAGAGTGCACCTAAACCTATACCATGGGAGGATGTTTATGAAAGAGTAAAAGACTTTGCCAATGAATTTGGTTAGAGATCATAATGTATGATGCCCACACAGAGTGACAAATCTTTATTCAAGAAGAAGTCAATATTTTGGGATCTTCCTTATTGGAGTTGTTTGGCAGTCATGCATTGTATCCATGTCATGCACGTTGAAAAAAATGTCTGTGATAGCGTCATCGATACTCTGTTGAATATACTACGTAAGACTAAAGATGGGATAAAATCCAATATGGACCAACGTGAAATGGGAATAAGGACAGAATTAACTGAAGTAGTTAGTAGTGATCAGAGAACATAGTTAGCTCCCGCTTGTTACGCGTTGTCGAGAAAGGAGAAGAATGCTTTTTGTGAATGCTTGGTAAATGTTAAGGTGGCACAGGGTTACTCATCCAACATCCATCCATTTGTATCAATGAAAGATATGAAGTTGATAGGTCTTAATTCTCATGATTGTCACACTCTAATGCAACAAATATTGCCCGTGGCAATTCAATCTATATTGCCAAAGCATGTAAGGTTTGAAATCACCAGACTTTGTTTCTTTTTCAATAGTCTGTGCAGCAAATTTACTGACCCTGATACTTTCGATAACTTGCAAAGAGAAGTGGTTGTTACCCTATGTCATCTTGAGATGTATTTTCCTCCTTCGTTCTTTGATATCATGGTACATCTTGTTGTCCACTTGACTAGGGAAGTGAAAATGTTGGGACCAGTTTTCTTGCATTGGATGTATCCCTTTGAACGATACATGAGCATTTTTAAAGGTGATGTTCAAAACCGTTATCCTCCTAAAGGGAGTATTATTGAGGGTTATGGGGCAAGAGAGGTTATGGATTTTTGCAATGACTTTCTGAGTGCTAATGACGCTCCTGTTAATGACAAGAATATTGAGGAGTATTTTGGAATTTTGGGATCACGGATGAAAGTAATCATATGTGAGCAGTTGGAACAAGGTCACTTGTATATTTTACACAACATCGATGAAGTGAGTGTTTATATCGAGGAACATACCAATTTCATCAAGAGACAATATCCTCGAGCCAATTCAATGTGGCTTGCTAGAGAGCATAACAAGACATTATTAAGTGGTTTGACGATAAAGTATTACATCAACTATCTCAAACACCAAATAATCTTACTGAAACTATCAAATGCCTCACCTTTAAAAAAAATTGAA
The DNA here is from genome assembly GCA_963693085.1 of Alisma plantago-aquatica. Classification (NCBI taxonomy): domain Eukaryota; kingdom Viridiplantae; phylum Streptophyta; class Magnoliopsida; order Alismatales; family Alismataceae; genus Alisma; species Alisma plantago-aquatica. The sequence continues at coordinate 396,414,063 of OY856414.1, read as the reverse complement.
TGTTATGTCTTATGAAGAGTTTGACATAAATGGATTCTCATATTACACAAAGCGTCAAGATGATAAGAGTGTCGTCCAAAATAGTGGGGTCACCCTTCAAGCGTCTTCTTTATTTTTTGCAAGTGCAAAGGATAAGAGTCCACATGAAGCTAAAATGTCATATTACAGTGTCATTGAAGACATAAGGGAGTTTGACTATGTAGATTTTAGAATTCCACACTTTTAAATGTAATTGGGTTGATAACACCAAAGGAGTTATAGTGGATGAATTGGGTTTCACATTAGTGAACTTTGAAAAGATTGGTGAGAAAGGTGAACCATTCATATTGGCATCACAGACGAAACAAGTATTTTATATCGATGATCCTGCAAATGATGAATGGTAGGTTGTTCTTCATGGTAAAAGACAGTTCATTGAAGATCCTATAGATGAAGAACAATACTATGATAAGTATGATGACTCCAGTCCATTCTCAGTTGGGTTGCCAACACCAACAAATATTGAAGCTAACGATGATTTGTATGTGCGCGAACATTACAATGAAGGATTGTTAATTGATAAAAGATCGCAATATTAGAGGCATGCATGTTTATATTTTTTTATATGTTTTATTTTTCTGAATGTGAACTTTACAATGAGAACTTTACAATGTGAATGTGAACTTTACAATGTGAACGTGAACTTTACAATGTGAATTACTTTACAATGTGAACTTTACAATGTGAATGTGAACTTTCAGATGGCTGAGCATTCTCTTAATAACCGTGCTGATGATTACCATGAGGGTGAGGACATCAATGCGCCACCTCACTGGGTAAGTTTTAAAAATATATCCCTGAGGTTTCTATCTATATGTTCATTTATAGTTATATCCTATAAGTGTGTTTTTTTGTCAAATTTTAGGTTGGTGATGTACCCCCTAAAGAAATTGGGCACTTGATGAGCAGCAAAAAAAATTGAGAAAATGAGGGGCATCACAATGATGAACAAGTTACTACAGGAAAGGGGCAATGTACCCAAACTGGCTGTGGTTTTCGATCATGCAGGAAATCCAGTTGGATTGAACCGCTACTCATTTATTTCATATCTTGGTGTTCTTACTCGCAGCCATTGTAGTCCTAACGTAGAATCCTGGAATAAAGTTCCTAAGGGGAAGAAAGACTTAGAATGGAATGCACTATGTGTGAGTTATTATTATTTGCAATTCTATTTTTGTAGATTACTAATTTTTAGGATACTAGTTAATAGAAATTCTATTTTGCAGAGCATATTTGATTTGGATGAAAAGTTGCATCGTAAATGCGTGATGCAATGTTGTGCTAGGGTCCTAAGGAACTATAGGACCAATCTCACCTGAGATTACATATGCGCTGCAAAGAAGAGGTTTTTGATTGATTTCCAATTCTAGACATTGATCACTATTTGACTAACTCTACACTAATAATTTTTGTTTGTATTCTCT